>JBBPCS010000226.1:12107336-12137734 GCA_037974645.1 Hollardia meadi
CACACACACACACACACACACACACACACACACACACACACACAAACACTCACACACACACACACACACACTCACACACACACACACACACACTCACACACTCACACACACTCACACACTCACACACACTCACACACACTCACACACACTCACACACACACACACACACTCTGCATTGTCAGGAAACACTTTAGTGAAACTTAGAACTTAACTTCATTGCCTTTTCACTTCTCTGGGTCATTCCTTCACCTCAAGGCCACCACCCCCCCCTCTCTCTCTCTCTCTCCCTCCCTCTCCCTCCCTCCCCGGTGCGCGTCACAGTGTGCGCAAGCAGCCTCTCCGCCTCTCCCTGTTGTAGCCCACAGCGCTGCTCCTTCTCTCCCATTCACCACACTTTACTATCAAATTCGGACGGAGCGCGTCTTCTTCTCTTCTCCCCGCTTTGGATTATCACTGTGTTTTTCCCCATCATGCTGGAAGTGGAAGGTAGGAACTCGAAACGACATTTCATTCGGCTTTTTATGTAACCGATTGGTCCTCCTTGTCATTTTCCCCGACAGCGTAAACTTTTTTTTTTTTTTTTTTTTTCGTTCCGGGCTCGGATCATATGGATATGCGGGTTATTTTCAACCCGCCGGTGTCCACAGCTGTGGCGGGGAATATCCTGACTTTGGAATGTTGTGATTTTATCGTATGAAGTCAATGAGAGATGTCTTTAAATGCTCACGCTTGTCGTTGTGTAACCGGGAGGAGTGTCTGTCCGTGTGCGTAACGCCGATGCTGAATTTCATCAATGAAGATGTCCAGGAATTGCTTTAACAATAGCTCGTTCCTCATTTATAAATTTGAAAACACTCCCTGCAGTGCATTGGCAGTCCGTGCTATTTTAGTCTGCTGTGTGCTTTATTTCCTTTGTCTTGAATAATTCAGAAAGTTTCTTTGATCTCGGCAGGGGAATAAACATTATACAGTGACGGCTGGACCACTTTGCTCCCACAGGTTTCACTTCTGTGCTGCAGCGAGGTCTCTCACTCTGGAAATGTAATTAGTTACTGTTTGGATGCAGCAATACTACTGTCTGTATTCGTGCACTTGCTGTGTGTGTAATGTAAAGCTGTTTCTGATTGTATGTGCTTTATTTCCATTTGTGTCTATAGGACCCTCTTGAAAATGAGATGCTACATCTCAAAATTCAAGAATGATTTTTTTTTTTTTTTAAATTCTAAACTGGATCGTTTTAATTTAGTTTTTTTTTTAATCTCTAAAACCTGTGGGAGAGTCACATTATTGTCCATATATGTCAGTTACTTTAAATACCTTTCGCCACCCAGGTGACATCTTTTTTTTTAACAAGTTGAAGTTCAAGCATCCAAAAGCTGATAAGCTGGTGCCTTCAGGTGGCTTCAGGAGGTTTGCCATGTTTGCAGTCTCCATTTACTGCAGTTTCAGGTCAGTTAGGGCAACCTTTGAGTTGACTCGAGGTGAAGCACTGTGTTGTTCCCACGAGACGATAACCCATGTTTTCAGCCAAACGTGGAGACGGGCTCATGTTTTGTGTGCAGGTTAATGATGCACTCAGGCTGTTGTTGTCAAGTCTGGCTTCTGCTTGACCACACACAGGATTCGGGTGCAGCGGTGATTAATCCAATGTTCTTGTCTAATGAAGCGATGCCGCTGGGTTTCTGTGCTGCGCTGCAGCTGGAAAAAGTAGATCGAGCTGAGGTCACAAGTACAGCGTATAGGGGATCTGGATGGAAATGAGGACATATCCTGGTATTATGCGTTGACTTCCAGCCATGCACTTGAAGGCTGGTAAAAAAAAAAAAAAAAATTCAGTGCACATTATTATCAGGTATGACTGGCTTGTTTCAGGGAGATTTGGAGCAACAGGATTTGTATTTTGGTTGATGGTTAAAAAAAGAGCAGTGTGCACTTGAGTGCTCTTTTCCTTTCTCTCTTACTCCCCCTCTTGTCCTCCTCCTCCACTGCCTCGTTCGTGTGAATGGACAAATGCTGAGGGCGGAAGTGTGGGCTGCTGCTAGACACTCACAGAAATATAACTATACTAGAAAACATGGATTCACATTCATAGCATCATCTATTTTAACATTTCTCTGTCTCAGTCTTACCCCGTCTCATCCACGCTGCTCCATTTTCTCTCTTGTTTTCTCCCCACAGTGAACGGGACGGCGGCCAGTCAGCTCTCCACTCCTCATTCGGGAAAGTCTCCCAGCCCCTCCCCGACCAGCCCTGGCAGCCTCAGCCGACGCCTGGTAAGACGAGAATACACAGGCAAACGCAAACACACACACACACACACAGTCAGCTGTAACATTTAGTGACACTAAATCTATACTGCATTCCTTATGTTCTCAGGAAAAGGACAAAGCTGTGACTGAGCATAGGCCGACAACATCTTAGAGTCGCTAGAATACGAAGAAACCGCAACGTCGCAACATCTATAGTGTCTCAGAAGGGGGTGGGGCTTTGACCTTTGACCTCACGCAGTGTTGCTCTGCGGTTCCAAGAATCCTCCAATGTTACAACTCTTATGCAGTGTTGATAGTTTCCCAGGGCAACTCCTCTCTTCATGCTGATTTTTTTCTGTCACATCCCCACATACGCTGACCCATAGCTCTTCGTTCCTATCTGCCTTTGGTAGCCAAACAATGAATGATGCTATCACTGACTTCAAGAGAACATGCGAGTCAGTAATTTGTGCAATATCCATTCTAAAGATGGGACTGATGATTGGCTTTTGTCAGTGTCCTGCTCAAATCTTTGGGTCTGAAAGTGGTTTACATCCTCTGTTAGCCGCTAAGCAGTCAAAGCATTAAAATTAAGCCCCAATCAGCACTATCGGCTGTTCTAGGATTACTTCTTTTTTTTTTTTATCAAGTCATGTCATTTTGTACATGTCCTTTTGTGAAAAGAATTTAGAAGCACATTTTATACTAGTTAATCAGATTGTTTCAGCCATTGTTTCTTTTAATCATGTATTCTGTCATTGGTCTGGGTTTTAAAACAAATCCCTGTTCAAAGAGTTATACTAACGATAACAATCTGTTTTATGTAGCTGAGGTGCAAACACACAATGTACACTGTAAAGCTGGTAGTCGTTATAGCGAAAATCCTACTGTGCAGAGAGGGAGCATGCAACTCTAATGGAAAAAATCTTGCATTCCACATGAGAGAGTTCATATATAGGGTGCCGTGTGTGTGCGTGTGTTCAAGATCAAAGTATTTGTTAATCTAGCTCTTGACAGCGAGGATGGTGACCTTTTAATATCAGCCTCAATCCTAATCGGACCCTGTTTTTTTTGTTTTTTTTCTCACAGCAGCTCTTTAATTTCCAGGAGCTCTAAGTCTGCTGCCGGTTTTGTTCCTTCTCCCGCGTAAACAAACACACTCACGCGCTCAGCTCACCTCACCCCTCTCACACTAACAGACAGAAACGGTAGTAAATGCGCCCTTGTTGTGCATTCATATCGGCTTCCCGACCTGCACGTTTTTTTTCCGCAGGACTACTTTCTGAAACCCGTCGCATGTGTGTACCACTTATCTACCTGACAGCACGGGTATAGCTATGATTTATTTATTTAGCTATTTATTAGTACAGGCCCATAGCAATTTTAGGGAGGAAAAAAGCATTATTTCTGTACATAAAAGTAGTGTGTGTGGCTGCGTGTCAGTGATTCTATAGGCTAAAATTAGCATAGCATAAATAATTCATTTCTTGGGCTCTGTAGCTTCAATCTCGTGCTACATTTGTTGTGCCGGGAAGAATCGATGGATGGTGAGTCTGGCCCTTAGGCCTTTGAATCCATCAGTGGTGAGGTTATATTGACTCAAAGGTCAATATGATGGTCAGCCAGAGCAACAGGAACAGATCAGATTTTGGGTTGTAGCCACTATGAACAGAACAAGGTGCACTGGAGCTTCCACAATAATCTGTGTGTAAAGGAAGTGGGTCGGTCCACAGATTTCAGTGTTGAAAGGGAAAGAGGTTGGCGAGTGCACACATATAACACTCTTTTTTTTTCTCTCTCTGAATGAATACATGCGGAGTGGTTAATGCAGACAATTACAGTGCTCAGTTTTTGCTGCTCTCTTCTGTCCTCCCAGATAATTTGCACAGTGTCAGAGAGACAGCCCAGAAAACTGGGGTGGGGGGGTGGTTAGAAAGGTGAGTGAGGGCGAACCAGACGTAATGAGGAAAAGTAGGAAAAACAATCCTCTCCACATGCAACCACACTGCCTGGCCTTTTGCCTCCGTCGACTTTTCTCACCAGACCTAAGCCCCTCACAAATTAGCTTTGTAGTGCAGTCCCGACCTCAGTGACCCTGCGGTTACACTCTAGTTTTGCAGAGTTTCACAAGTTGAGTGTGTATTTCTCAGCGAGAGATTACTCCCGTCTTCGTGCTGGCTGACACTCGGTATGCTCAGCCTGCAATGGCTTGGCTGGAAGGAAAGGAGGCAGCCTCACCATTATCTCCTCTCTCCACACTTCAGCTTTGTAACGATGTAATTCTCTCCTCCACTTCTTACATCTTTCTCTATCCGCCCTGTTAGCAGTTCTCCCTCTGTCCCTTTCCTCCCTGACAGTTTCTAATTTCTCTTTCTGTCTCATTCCCGCATTCTCACTCTACCCCACTAATCCAGCTCCCCCATCCCCCTCTTACTTTCCCATATGAAAGGGTATTAACTTCACACGGCGTAAATTGTATTCCATCATTTCCCTCTTTGATTAATTCTAATCTTCTTTGAGAAGTAGGCGCCAAGTTTCTGACACTATTTCTTGCACATGTTCTCTCCTTCTGTGTCACCTATGTGTACACATGCATGAATAATCATAAATGTAGAGCACACACACACACAAATCCTTTCATTGCTGACTGAGAAATGACCCTATTCCTTAAAATGAAACCTGAATTTTAACATCTGAGGCTGAAAAATTAATCTTGTTAAAATGTCAGCCAGTAAGCCATTGGAAGCTACCATAAATCCTTTCCCTAAGCAGCCACAGAGGCTCACTGACCCACTACTACGAGTACAGCACTTTAATAGTTCACCTCGCTGGACCCTGTATTTAAACACTTAAGAGGCACTTTGCTGCCTGATGTAGGTTGCTTGCATAGCTCAGACCATCACAACCTATTTCCCCGAGCAGAATATACAGACGTAACATTGCACTGTGGCTTTTTCCTTCCCCCTTTCACACATGCATATAGCTGCAGGCACACATAGACTAATAATAGTCTTCATAGAAATTGCACACAAGAATCGCTTCCAAGGTCGTGTATGCGTCAGAAAAAAAACACTTTTATACAAGAAATCGCCATTTGTGCACAAGCAGTCGGCAACAGAAGCGTGAAAAAATGGTCTACATTCACAAAGTCATTCATCCCCCTCTCCTCCTTCTCCTCCTTCTGCACTTCTAATTGTCCTTTCAGGGCCTCTAGCCTCACTAAGAGCACCCTAGCTTTCCATATTCCTATTGCTTTAATATTTTATAATAACCCTGCAGAGAAACACACACCCTGAATATTGTGTTTAATGTCGACAGCGGATTAATCAAATGATGTGGAGAGTTCACAGCTTTTGTCTGTGAAAAGCACAGGCAAGGAAATAAATCATTAAAACCAAAACAATACGCAGAGAGTGGTGACTGACAGAGTGAAGGCAAGGCAAACACAGGGTTTATGATGCCAACGCAGCAGCTGTGATACAGTTAGGTAGCAGTTTGTGTGAGTGTACGGGTGAAAGAACGTGCTGCTGTAGTATGTCACCTACATCCTCCTCTCATCATTGAGTCATTCACGTCCATAATCCATTGAATTGCATGCTCCACCTCTTATTACCACCGTCCATATTATTTGTTTGGTGATTCATAATTAAATTATGTGTGTGTGTGTGTGTGTGTGTGTGAGTGAGTGAGAGAGAGAGAGAGAGACTGAATGAGAAGGTGTGTGTTATGAACTTGAAATTGTCTCATCTCCTCCCTGTGAGTGTGTTGTTATTCGAGATTGTATTTGTATTTGGCTGTATTATGTTTCTTATTTCATGTTGTGTTGATGTCATTAGATGGCTTGTCCAATTTCTGTTCCTATACCCGCCAAAAAGACTGGCTATGGCACATGAGGAAAGTGTGGAAAATGCTGAAAAGTGCTGCGATTTTAAAGCTCAAACAGGACTTTGGTCCTTGAACGTTTTATCCCTTTCAATTGTTCTCAAATGCTTCAAACCTGACTCATATTTACATATCTTTAAATATACACAAATCTGTAACGTCATTTTGTTGCACTGCCATTTACAAACATGTCAGACATGTAATTATGAAAAACTGTATGTGTTCTCTGCTCTCAGGCAAATTCTATTTGATAACCTGGTCTATAATCTACTTATTTGTGATTTTGTTATATGTAAGGCTGCCAGCTCTTCTTGGCTCACTTGTTTCCGTTTGTATTTTCTTTGCTCAATTTATTAATTTCCATTTGTTGATGTCATCATTAAATTCATTGTCATTTCATTTTCATTTTGTGTTTTCTGTTTCTTCTCATGCTTCTCTCATTTGTGTTGTATTTCCATCATGTTCATCACACAAAAATAGATATTTCCAGTAGATGGAGGACGATGATGATTACATTTATAAGCGGTTCTCCTTTTTTAGAGTATGCAGAGAAGATATTACAACACAGAGGCAGTCCCAGAGGTGCATTCATCTCCCCTGCCCCACTGCTTCTGTTCTGGATGGGTTTAATTCTTGGGAGCCCTTCCATGTTTTAATTCTCCCTGAAGCATTTAATCACATTCCTGTGATTTGCAGTGATTAGAAAACTTCCCAGTGTCCAACTGGCAGAGCAGACTGAATCCCCAAACTGTGATGATCTCTTCAGATGAGAGTCAAATAGATTATGTTTCCTGTCTGTCTCGACGCCAAAATAAGAGCCAAGAAAAATTATCTCCTGTACTTTGTGTTCTTATGAGAGGCAGAGTGGGAGCTTGGGACAAAACAAAGTAGCTTGTTTCTATCGAATCTTATTAGATTTTTTTCACTGGAGCACACACACCAATAAATCTTGCTTTAGCTGGATATTGCGTGACAGTGAAAGTGAGAAGAAATGCTACTTGGAGAAGCCATTTGTCTCAGCCAGAGGCACAGAGAGAAACTAGGCTTTAGGATGTGTGTTTCATAATCAGATTCAAACAGTTGCATTGGGGACATGGCTGGCGTCACACTTAAGTCGGTCGTGTAAATGTTTGGTGGCATTTCTAATGCTGAATTCTACAGTTGACAGACTTCCTTTTCCACCACAGAATAAATCACCATGTCCACTGCCGCATATCTGCTTCAGAGATGATGCTCCACATTTAAGGTCAATCATGGCCATCCTGTTTAATTCACATTTATGCGCTGATCAGTATTCAGCCGCTGAGTGTTGCCCTTGCGGGTTTGAAGAGCACTGGCGGCAGCCGTGATGTAAAAGGTTTTTCAGTGTGTTTTTTAGTGCCGTGAGTCATAGCCAGAGCAAAAGAGCAGAGATGTAGAGCTCGGAATAGCCTAGGTTGTATTGTGCAACAAAAGCTGGGTGGCCTAACAATAACAAGACAGTTCCTAACAGATCTAATGATCAATATCAACCAGACCCCATATGTCTTTCTTTCTCTTCATGTCCCTTTCTCTGTTCCTCAGTCTCTCACTCTGTCTGTCACTCCATCTGTCTTTCACACTGGAAAGAGAGACACAATGTTCAAACAAGGTTGAACCCACCTCCTGGTGCACAGGCAGGAAATGACCATATATAGGCTTTCTGTCTCCACACTGGAAGTCTCATAAGCTGCCCGTCTCCTCTCTGTGAGCCGTTTCCACAGCAACAGTATTTTGTTTCCCTGAGTGGCAGGAAGAGAGAGAGATAGGAGTTCAAAACGAGAAAGCAGGGCTGGGTGTGAGATAAGGGCACGAGTCGGGCGCGGAAGAAGGTTGCTCGTAGATAAAGCACAGGATCGTCATGGGCTTTACGGGCATTAAGTGGGTTTTCTCGTTCCAGGTCGAGTGCCCGACCAAAAGCAACATTACACGAACTGAATTCAGCTTGACTCTCACAGCTACATTTACCTGAATGGCTTTCAGTTCACAGCAGTAGAGATGAGTAAAAGAGCTGACAGCTACTTGGGCAGAGATATAGGGCAGCTCCGCTCTTTAAAATTTTTTTAGATCTAAGTCATTATATGCCTTTTCCTCTCTCTGCCATGACAGTGAGCTCTCTGCAGGCTGCATCACACTCTGACTGGACACCAAAGAAATAAGAGGTTCACTTGAGGCCGGGGTGAAAAGTCTGAAAGTAAATGAAAAATACTTGATGGCACAGTTTAAAAACTTTCTCCATGCTATAATGATGAATTGTTAGAAATTGTCCAATGCCAAATTTGCACGTCTGACCTATTACAAATGCTTTCTGGGCTATTATCATAACAACGGGCAGCAGCCATTCACTCAGCAACACGTTTCAGATCTCTTCTGTTCTCAGGAGCCAGGACTGACTGATGTGTCAATTATACTACGAGGTGTGAATTCATCATGAGAGAACATGAACAATAGTACACCTGCACCAAAATGAGAGATGGGGGAAAAAAGTGTCATTGGCTAGAAAGCAATAGTCAGAGGTGGTCACCAACAGACTTCTACATGTTCTACGTGACAGGCGAGTTGCACATGAAGATTGGCTCATGCATCACACAGATAGTGGAGACAATTTGTAGCTCAAACTGCGCTTGTTAATAATTCACATCAGCCAGGGGGCTCTGCTCATATATGTCCACTTCCACCAATGGCTAGGCTTGCATGTGCCAGTTGCACCTGTGGGACTTGGAAACTCCCCAAAACCACAAAGATTTTTCACTGCTGTGAGGCAGGAGCAGAGGAGCAGGGGAGGGGAGAGGAGAAAAGATCAATACCGATTGAATATTGGAAAAATGTTCATCTTACAAATGAAGAAACTAACCATCCCGACAGGTGCCCGCAATAAGACAAATGAAGCACAATCGAATTGTCCAAAATGTACTAAAAGGAGAGCAGGAGGATGCGCAGGAGTGGAGAAAAAAGACAAATTCAAGAGTGGGGTGGATTCTCATTTACAGTCCCGACTAGACCCTCACTCCCCACTTCTGTTGCTTCCATGACAACCAGACAGAAGGTTAGGAGGTGGAGGGAGTAATGAGTTTTTGTTGTCAGATAGATGCAGACGCCACTCATGTTTGCCCTAATCACCTCCTACCGGCTGAAAGGCACTATTTATCCGTTTTTTATTAGTGTCACCAAAAATCTGTTCTATGCTTTATTAACAGTGGAAATGAGGAGTGAAAGGAAGGTGCAATTAGATAGGAAATACTTAAAGTTCTGTGTATGTAGAGGGGTTTAATGGGATGCAATCATCTGTCCCAACGTGGACACACAGGTGCTTTTCTAAATAAGTATATTCAGCTCAGTAGCTTAGGTAAATCTGTTCTGGCTCTGTGTACACATAACACAGAGCAGCACAATACAACACACAGGCCTGCAAACACAAAGACAGACTAAAGGATGATCTGAGGATGAGACGAGTTGCACAATGTCCTTTTGTCTATTTTTGGACATTTGTATTTGTTTGGGCTGGAATTGTCACAGAAGGGACTGTTTTATCATGTTTCGTTCAGCGTGGAGTGAATTTGCAAACTATTTGGGGTAATAATGCGAATTCAAATAATTGTCTACCCCCTTTTTTTCTTTCGTCATCCCTCTCCGCAGGGGTCCCAGGGTTCTTCCACCTCTCTGTCTTCCACTAAAGTTTCCAGCTCAGTGGAAGATGGGGATGGACCTGTTACTGAAGGTGAGGAAAATTCATGTGACAGGAATGTCCCATCTGTTCCTCAGTGGGCAAAGGCAATGCATTTGCAAAAATCACACGTCTGAATCACGTTCATGACCTTTGATGCATCTCTCACGTCTCTGTTCTTCTGATTTGTACATCATGTTCTCATTACCTTGTTTTCTCACACCTTTCCCCTCCTCTGGTGTCTTTGTTCACCTGTCTCATCCCATAAAACTCTGTAAAACACTACAAACAACGATAGGCCTACAATAATGCGCTATTCCTCTCTTTTAAGTTGGGTCATGGAATTCCATTTAGGCTACTTAAAGACAACACAAAGAACCCTCTTAAATGTTATGAATCAAATAATTAATATTTATCTTAACACTGAGGTAACACAATAAAAATAAGGTACACCAAAGTTTGAGTAGTTACCAATAAACTAATGATGAACTAATGAGGAGCTAACTGGTAGTTGATCATTAGTTAAGGAGTAACTCCTAATCAGTAGCCTATGATTAGTTAATGATTAATTAATTATGAGTGATGAACAAATCAGGATTTGATAATTGATGAATTGTTAAGTACTTCCCTATTAATTCCTAATGGAGGACTATAGATTTTAATAGAGAACAGACCAGGAGATCCTATATTAGTGAATGAATGGTGGGTGAATGATGGGTAATGATTAGAATTGATCTGTGATCTATCTGTGAATTGAGCATACTGGCCACTTTCTTTATGAGTTGATTAACTCTGAACCAGCCAGTGAACGGAACAAAACTAGTAATGTATCATTACTAATTCCTATTAATTATTCCTATTAATTCATTAATCATTAGTTACTCTTTTTGTGCCCCCCTCAAATAAAGTGGTACTTAATATTGAGTAGATACTAAGTAGCCCCTCATTATTTACTAATTTGTACTCATTAATTCCTCATTAGTTCCTTGGTAACTACTCAAAATTTGGTGCACCTTATTGTAAAGTGTTATCTACTTTAAATAATCTATACATTTGTTATATTTTTAAGTATCTGTGTTATCTGTATTTGTGTTATTATCAGCCCCTTTACATCGCCTTTACAATTTGATCAATATATTCACATAGTATTTATTTATAAACTGATTTATTAACCCTACATTTTACACACAACACAATTACAGTTGCTGCAATGAGTGCTTTAACAAGGCGCTTCAACTTGTCTTTTCAAATGAACTTAAAATTTTAAGGCAGCCCGAACACTAACTTTTTTAAGTTCAAACAACTAGTTCTTTTTTTACAGTGAGTGTACATACAGTGAATCCTTACTGACCTGAAAAAAAGAAACACTGAAGTGGCGTGAACTGGTTTACATTCTCGAGATCCTCAGCTGCTCTAAACCTTGTGCTTCCTCCCTGCAGCTGAGGTTGTAATCGATGAGGTTCCAGCCGTGCCGTCCTACATATCAGACCGCTACAAGGTGGGACGCATGTTAGGCGACGGCAACTTTGCGGTCGTGCGGGAATGTGTGGAGCACTCCACAGGACGGGAGTATGCTCTGAAAATCATCAACAAGGGCAAATGCAGAGGCAAGGTAAACTACAAACCATGACTCCAACGGCAAAAGAGTACTGCACAAGGCTACTCAAGTACATTTACTCTAAAATGGTGTTAAAAACTGCTCAAATATACCAACCCAAGTTATTCTTTTTACAACGTTTTTGTTGTTGTTAATAAAACCATAAAAACTAAGAAAAACAACCTTGTTTTAAGCTCTGTGCAGCACGTTTTTTTTATGATGATATAATTCATAATAGAATTATTTCCACCGCTGTCTAAAAGTACCCTGTAGTTAGCTGGCACACAAGCAACTATCTTCACTGCAGATGAAACGTACAGTTTGCAGGTGATCAGTTCACACAGCTCCTATTCAGAATTTGTTTAAAAGGAGATACAATAAAACGTCCTTCAGCCTTCAGCTACATTTAAGCCAGATGAGTCTCTGAATCTGTGAGAACTGAACACCATCTGAAAATCCGTGTTTTCGCCGACCTCCAGTGGTCTAACTTCTCACCTTGCTGCAGCGATGTAGAGCTGTACTCGAGGGCGTGTCACTACACTGCGACGTCACTGTTAGTTGTGGTTAAAGGGCACCCTTATGACCACGCCCACCTCGTTGACAGAGGTGCTTTAAACTTTCAACCAGAGAGTGCAGCAAAAAAAAAAAAGCACTGCTTTTCAGCCTGGTGTTAAATTACTCTTTATTCCTCAGCTATAAAATTCATTTCAATTCTCATTCCAGGAGCACATGATCCAGAACGAGGTGGCCATCCTACGCCGGGTCAAACATCCAAATATCGTCCTGCTTATAGAGGAGATGGACACTTACAACGAACTCTATCTGGTCATGGAGCTGGTCAAGGTGTGTGGCCGTATTTGTATGCTGTAATTACATGTTTATTTTAGTGTGGTAGTGCGTTGTCTGATCTGGTTGTGGGCAGGCTGGAATATTTGGCCGAACTAAAATAAAATAATGGATAGACGTCTTCTCTACACACTGGGTGTTGACATTTATTATGTCCAAATTCTGCAGGGAGGCAGAAACTGTGACAGCAACATTCAACCGGTGAAGTGTGGGATTGAGAGAACCGGTCACATTATTCTTTATTCCCCCCCGCTCTCGGAGTCGAGAGATGTTAGTGCATAATTCAGGAGCCAGGAATGTGATCCATCTGTTTGTGCTGTGGTGTAGAGTACTACAGAATATAGATGAGAGGCAATCTGTGGAGCAAATGTGTGTATGTGCGAGTGTGTCCAAAGGAGGAGGATCGAGTGGAGGCTGCGGATGAATGAGGCAGAAAGAGACACTTAAAGAGGGAGAGACAGAGAGAGATGGGTGCATTGGAAGGGGAGGCAAAAGATAAGAGAGGGGGAGAGATTATTAAAAATATAGCCAAAAGTATAGTGTATGCATAGTTTTGTGTCATTTTGCCAGGTGACAATTTGGGTTAAGTCCCTTTCAATTAAGGGAAAACTGGCAACAGTTTTGAGAACACCCTTTTCTGTTTCAAAGTGACAAAGCAAGGCCCATATAGAATTTTTTTTTTCCTCAAAGATGATGTGGCTTGTACAGAAGCATTAACTCTTTCCAACACCTTTTTGGAATGGCAACCGTGAGCCAGCACTTAATCACCCACCATCAGCAGCCAACCTGCTTTTATAGCTGAACGGGAGAAAGCTCCCTGCAGCTTGTGGAAAGCCTCCAAAGAAAACTGGAGGATGTACTGTATTTAGCAGCATATTAATGTCTGTGTTTCTGGAATGAGGTGAATATGTCACATATAAGTGAAATGTCCATATACTTAGTGAAGGTAGAGAGAGAGAGAGAGATTCAGCCCTACTTTAAGCCTCTGTTGTACTTAGTCCACTCAGGAAGAGAGGATAAGAGAGGTAAAGAGGAGGGTGAGATATACGCAGAATGAAAAAATATTAGAAACAGAGAAAAAACAGCCAGAGAGAAAAGAGGAAAAGGTGAATTAAAGGAAAAAATAAAATGAAAAGGAAATATTAAAGACAGTGGAGGAGACGTTTCACCAGACAGAGTTTACCCCTCCAGCTGCTGAGCAAACCAAAAACCCTCGCCACTAAAAAAGACTTTCTCGCTTATAAAGTCTCCTCAGCAGAAAAGAGGAGCAACTGTGAAAGCTTGGAGGTGAATCTGTCAGGTTCCCTGCGTGTGAAAACGTCAAACAAACTCCCGTGACATTGTTCCTAACACTGACAGCCCACCCGTCTGTCGGGATTTGTCCACAGGGGGGAGATCTGTTCGATGCCATCACCTCTGCCAACAGATACACGGAGCGAGACGCCAGCGGCATGCTCTACAATCTGGCCAATGCCATCAAATACCTCCACAGCCTCAACATTGTGCACAGAGACATCAAACCAGAAAACCTGCTGGTGAGTTCTGCATGTGTCCATATACTACATGGTCATATAACTTGCTGCAGTATCGTCTCTCTCTTCTTCCCTCCTTTCTCAATGAACAGTGAACTAATAACACTCACTCTGGGCTCTGGCTGAGGAGAGAGATGATTCATTCCTACTGCCCTCACACCTCCCGCACACTCCGTCTCCAGCCTCTCTCGTTTTGTGCCTTCCTTCACTCCTTCTCCCTTCTGTCGACCTCCTTGTCATCTCCTCTCTCCTCCTTCCATTGCTGTTTTTCATCCGCTTTCTTTGCCCCCTTTTCTACCACCCTGACTCACCCATTTCAGGTCAGATGTTCAGACTCGGACTTTAGTAATGTCCAAAGCTAGTTGCCACATTCTCCCCTACTGACCCAAGAAGGGGGTCATAGCTTCTTTTCTTGTGTCTCTGTTGCTTTGTCTCCCCTTCTTTACTCTTTATCAATTAAATAATGAGTGGGCTGCCAAAGGTGTTGGCTCTTTAACATGGAGCAGGTGGACACTTGACACTAAACAATGTTCATAATTTTGGTACATCAAAAAAGGAATTTATTCAACTTTATGCTACATTTTACCTGTGTTAATCGATTTTTGGCCACTTGGGGGCTCCACAACAAGCAACAAGGACATGCTAGCAAGATTTAATTCACACATCACAGCCTATTTACACATTCAGCAGACATGGAGCAACATTAAAATTGCTTTGGATTCTGATGAATTTAAGTCTAATACTCACTCTCTTTCAGCTTTGTTTTTGCTCAATGTGCTGAAAGATTCACTGTGTTACAGCTAGTTAGCAACAGCTAGTTGCTCACTTTGTCAGGTAGCGTACAGAGGGTTTATAAGAGCTTTTTTGCTGAAAACAGCTCTTTGAGTGTGGTGAAAGTAAAGTTGTGGGCCATAAAAACCAAAACAATGAGCTGAAAGACGCTGAAACAGGCCAGTTATCTGAAGGATTTGAACATTTTCAGAGTCTGGTGTTCCCCAGTGGTACTCATCAAGAAAAGACACTGCTGTCTGTAATCCTGGGGACACTGAGAATGACACAAACAAAAATCAGTAATTTGAAAGATGCTTTAAAAATTCGACACATAGAAGCTTTAGATAAATTACGCTCAGATTATCTGTAGAAGAGTTAGGTTTTTAACATTTTAACACCAGCAAGATTCACATCCAGCAGCAGACAGAGGAGTTGTTAAGCCTCACAGTCCGGATCATACTCATCTCACTGCAGCCATTTAAGATACTCCTGCCTTCAACAGCGTTTGTTCTTTGTGTTCAGGTGTATGAGCATGCAGACGGCAGCAAAAGCCTGAAACTGGGAGACTTTGGTTTAGCGACTGTGGTGGACGGACCCCTTTACACTGTCTGCGGGACCCCGACATATGTAGCACCTGAAATCATTGCAGAAACAGGGTAAGTGCATCAGTAGCACAGTTGAGGTTAGTGAGGAATGACGTACAGGCTGAGACCCATGTACGAGTCATGTCATAATGGAGTTAATCTGCAGGTTAAAGAACAAAAAAATGTTTTGTCTTCTTCTTGAAGTTTAGTATTTAAAGGAACAATGCTGCACTGCTTCGCTTTAAAATCATCATACTTCTTTGTGTTTGTGCAGGTATGGCCTTAAGGTGGACATCTGGGCAGCTGGAGTCATCACCTACATCCTGCTGTGTGGTTTCCCACCCTTTCGAGGGTAAGCCATAACCCCCAAGTGAAATGTTCACAGTCACATTTTACAGGTTTTTCAGTAATTCTTGAAAAAATAAGAATTATATATGAGTCTCCGTAATGGCTGGTGCATCTTTACTCCTGTGAGCACTGTTAATCAGAGCATTATTTTATTCTGTTTTGCAGGAGCAGCGACGATCAAGAAGTGCTTTTCGATCAGATACTAATGGGACAGCTAGAATTCCCTCTACCGTACTGGGACAACGTGTCAGAGACAGCCAAGGTGAATACCTAGATCTTTATGGACGTCGTCTGTTTTCATGCTGGAGCAAGAGTCACTTTCTATCGAGGGAATAAAAACTGACCAGTGTTTGTTTCCTGCTGAAGGAGCTGATCCGATCCATGCTGGAGGTGGAGGTGGATCAGAGGTACACTGCCCTCCAGGTGCTAGAGCACCCTTGGGTCACTGTAAGTATGGCGTGAACTGAACCCTTGCAGCAAATGAGTCGCAATATTTTCCCATAAGCACTGACCCCCCCCCCACCCCCTCTCCTCTCCTCCCTCGCTCGATACAGGACGAGGGTCTATGTGAGAACGATCATCAGTTGTCAGTAGCAGGGAAGATAAAGAAGCACTTCAACACCAGTCCGAAGGTCAACGACACCACTGCAGGAGTGTCAGTCATTTCTGTAAGTCACCACGAGAAACTACAGCACCCATAAACCAACTGCTCTGACAGATTGTTAGGTTCACCTAAAGTCGTAGCTATCCCGCTAAGTTGAAATGGTTTACACAGAGGTCTACAGCTGATAACGACTATCTGAGTGAAGTTTGTGCCTTGGGTTGTTTCTGTTTTCAAGTGAACTGGTTGTTTAGATTGATTGTGCTGGTTTCTCTTTGTGTTCAGCTGGATGACAGCTTTTCTATGCAGAGATCTGGGTCGTTGGATTTCTACCAGCACCCGGCCATGTACTGGATAAGGTACGCCAGGTTTCCATAGAGAGACAACGGGTAGACGGTCAGAAACCAGCGAGAAATCATAACAAACTAAATTGGCGTTTCTAAAATTGATGTCCCCCTCCCTCCGTGCGTGCAGCCCTGCTGACTGGCGGCTGCTGTGCTGCTTCAACAGCTTCATGTTGCCCCTGCTCTGTGGTCTTTGTGCTTGGCTTTTGCTTCTTTCCTTTCATCCCTTGTTTGCTGTAAACACATATTCCACACAGTATATGCATTGTTGTTGTTTGTCTTCTGCCAAAGCCCTGTCCTAGATGTTGTGTCACTGCACATCAGCATCTCAGTGGACTTCTGAGTGTGTGAATAAGGAAGGGCTAATTGTCTTTCACATTATCTTTTCGAACATTTCTCCTAAATGTCTCTGTTGTACATGTAAAACAAAACCAATATCTTTCATAACAGAGTAAACACACTGCTGTTTCTGAGGTTTTCACTGAGTAACATTTTGTTTGTTTCAACAGTTTCTTTGTGAATGCTGCCTTCCAAAGAAATAATCCTGTTCCCTTGCTTGTTGCAGTCAATTATATTTTTTTGATTGGTGTCATGTGCCCCGCCTGGCTGCCTCCTACTAACACCATAGCTATTCAGCTCCCGCTGCCCAACTCCTGTTATCCAGCACTGATTTATGGAGGACCTAGAGATGCATGGTTATGAAGGTTTAAAATTCACTAGTTGATGTTTACAGTATTTGGACACTCACAAGAGGAATTAATGACAAAAAGCGCATTACAAAAAACTCAACAATTGAATCCAAATGGACAATTTGAATGCAAGTATTAATCTTGCATTAAAAAGATTATAAATAGAAAATGAAGCATTTAATATGATTCATTTATATTGATTAAAGGTTACAATTAAAATTGTAACTCATTCGTAGGTAAATGTAAGAACATGGAAATGGACATTAGAATGTACCACCATGGATTTTTTTTGAAAATTTCCATTTTGATATGTGTGTTAGTTTTCCATCTGGTTTACTATTTCCAGCATCAGCGGCCTTACTTCAGCATGGTTTACATGTCAGATCATAACACTATATGAGAGCCGCAGGTTTTTGACCCCCCCAGTAAGTTTAGTGAAGGCAAAAAGTGAAACTATGTAACTTTTGCTGGACAGCGGCCAATGTGGGAGCTCGTAGCAATTACAGCATAATGCTGCTTTGGCTTTACCTAAATTTACCAAGGTTGTCTGGAGTTAGGCTCAGTGACGAGTCAAAAATGACTTTCAGTAATTTCAGATGCAAAGCAACATCTATCTGGTCAGACCACACCAGGAAACACTGTGGGAGCAAAACCCCTGAGTTCTTTTTTCTTTCAAAAGTCACATAGTCTCGCCTTACAACAAACAAGCAAAAAAAAAAAGCCTCACATTGCCACAAAAATTAAGTAAGTTCATGGAAAAATAAATGCAGAAACAATAGAATAATAAGTGCTAATTACAAAACAATTTAAGAACTGTGATGAATTACTTGGATATTAATTTACTACTTTGTTAATTCCTCTTTTGTCTGTCCAATTAAACAACAATTAATAACTCATTAATGAACATGTTCAAAGCTCTCCTGGTCCTCCATGCTGGATCAATGGATCCCTGCATGCATCAGAGGTTCTAATCATAATGTTCTCTTGTTCCTCCCACCTTCAGGCCACCCCTCTTGATAAGGAGGGGCAGGTTCTCAGACGAGGACGCCACCCGGATGTGAAGCCACTGCCTTTGCAGATGATGCCGACTGTGACAACAACAACAACATCAACAACAGAAACACTACGGGCGGAGCCTCCCGGTTGCCTCCCAGGCCTGCCCACGGCCCCTCCCTCTCTGACCCCTGACACCTGCTCTGACCCTTCCCTGAACCCCGGCCTCCCATCTGACTCTGATGACATCTCCATCAGCTCAGCCAGTACCGCCTGCTCCCCCAACTCGCCCTTCTAGAGAGGAGGCGGGGGGGAAGAGGAGACATCAGCTTCCCCACAGCCTCTCATCTAGGGCTGGGGGTGATCGGGGGGAAAACTATGGAGGGAAAAACAAACAAACAAAAAAAAACCAGAGAGCTTTCCTGACCATCTTTTCAAATGCCGGAGGAGAGACTGATCAAAGGGTGGATAGAGGAAAAATAGGGTAGTTTGGGAGAAAGACTGAAGAGGCAACATAAAACAGGGATCAGCTAGAAGAGGGGAATGAGGTGAAAGACTTTTCGTTTGTTTCTTTTTAACGTTCTCTTATTTGAGCACATGTTACAGAGCTCAAGGAGTGAGAACGGGCGACAGCATTGTTGACCCTTCAGTGATGATCTGGGCTCAACATGGACACTTCCTCATGGTGGCCCAGCTCTACAAGGCAATATGAGGAATATGGACCAATGTTCATGTTTTATTGAACCTTATTTATTCATTCTTTATTCTTTTTTTTAGTATTTCCCTTTTTCATAAAGGATAACTGTTGACTTGTGCTAAGAACTTATTGGAATGGAAAAGTGTGTAGAAGTAGAGTTCAGAAGTTTTGAAGTAGTAGACTTGATGAAAAGTGTAATTGTGTGAAAATGAGAGCTACATTGTAGAGAAATGAGTTTTTCTTACAAATGTGTTCAAAAGAGTGTTCAGCCAAAAGGTACATGACAGATCAAGGACAGCACTTGTGCCATTTCTGTGCTCCACACAGTATCGGCCTTGCCTTCCTGTAATGTTGGATTGCAGTATTACAGTTTACATTTTACACAGATCGCTATTAAGACAATAATGGTGCATTTGATTCATTCTTTTGTTAATTGCTTCATTCAGGACATCTTGATACACACAATTCAGCAGCATTCTGGTGCTTGTGTAGCAAACTCAACATTTGAACAATCTTCCTTCCTTCCTTCTGTACCGATATCATATTGTTCTTGATGTTTTCTGATGCTCATGTACACATAGGAAGCCTTGTTTACATTTTTTTTCCAAAACTAAAGGCATATTTCCCCCACATATTCCAGCAGTAAAGAAAGGTATAATTGTGTACCACTTATATGGGTTTGGAGAAATGTTTTAGGTGGTAAATATATACAATCAACAGTTATGAGCGCTGCCTATTTGCACAAAGTGCTGCAGTCTAGGTGCAGTCTAAAAGGTCTGAGAAAGATAGGCAGTATGGATGTCGGAGAACCAGCAGCAGTCTTGGGAAGCAGCACGAGTAAAATGGTAGAAGAGGATTTATTTCAGCTCTGTACAACCTCATTCATGGCTTCATTTATTCAGATGAAAGCATGACAGACATACAGTAGCCTATTCTTATAATAAAACGGTTTCGTGATGAAGTACTGTTTATATGTTATATGTAAATAACATTATTTTATTTATTTTGATAGTTCACAATACAGATTATTTCTTTACTAGTAGTAAGTCTATGAGAACTGTAAAACAAAATACAGTCGTACATGTTTATCAGTCAGTCAACAACAAAAAATATAATGTAGAGATCATCAGATCGAAATGAAACAATACGGTTGAATTGAAGAGGACTATTTTGACCTGATGTAGAAGAAGAGACCGCCATCTTTGCTTCTTGTCAGACACTGGGAATGATGTCACTTCCTTTGCAAAAGGAAAAAAAACGGGATTTCCAGTCTTTGATGTGAGATTAAAGGAAGAAGAAGCCAGAGGAGTGAGAGAAGTGCAGAGCGATTACATTTTTTAAATTGATGATCTCCCTGCAGTCGTCACACTTGTCTGTAAGTTTCTGTATTTATTCTCATCATCACACATGGACAGTAACGTGCCGCCATATTGACCAGATCAGTATGAATTTGTTGTGCTGTTGAATCCACTCTTCAGCACATGGGCACATGAGGTTTACCAAAGTGCTCTCACAGCTGCACCACAGGATTACAATCTGTTGCAATACCTGTACCTCTGTTCAACAATGGTCTATAAGTAGTAATAATAATAATTAAAATGTTTCAAAAACAAATTGTCTGTGTCTTTTCTTGAGCATTAATTTGATTTAACAGGTTCAGTTAGTGATTTTAAAACCGCTGCATGACAACTTACTGGTCAGATGCTGCTACAATCTTATTTCACTGTAAATTTGTCCTATCAAATAAATGCACATCATTCCACTAAGGCTTTATTTTTGCTCTAGTTAAGTGTTATCTGCTGGGGTGGCACTTGACTAGAGGTGTACTTGATGTGTTGTTATGGATCCCACAACAGTTGTGGCCAGAGACGTGGGATCCAACATTTTTTGCACTCGACAGGGCAAGGTGCTAAGCTTACAGGTGGTATGATATAGTAGAGTGAACTTTCTCAGGCTCATAATTAAAAAAAACAAAAAACAACTTTATTTGGAAAGGAAAGGCTTCATGCATGCATTGAAAACAGATAATAATTTTTAAAAAAAATTTCTGCCCACCCCCATATGTCCTATATTCCCTTCCAGAGGAAAGTTTGAATGTTTAATGAAAAAGAATATAAGAAACTGTGTTTTTTATGGTTTTCTGCTAGTGACAGAGCAAGTACCAGCTGTCAGACGGCTGGCGCTGTGCATTCCCTATGATCATGCCAGCTGTATTCATATTCCCAGACCTTGAAAGTTATTTCTATTCTTACCTGCAGGAACACTATACCAAGTGGAGACATTGTTTGGACACTTTCTGTGACACATTGGTAACTGTAAAAACTCCAGAAAAGCTGTTCACCTTTCTTTCAACTTTCTCAAAATAGTCTACTATTATTCTACTCTTAGTGATGACTGGTGGCATTGTGATGAGCCTAAGGAACATGGACCTGTGATCACTGCCTGAATAACTAACCATTTATTATTTGACTTATAAAAAGGAGTAATTATAACTCATTAATATAATATTTTCATATATTATATCATCTGTCAGATTCTAAACTATTTTATCTCCATCAAAAAGAGCAGTCTAAGGAGAATACATTTCTTATGTTGGCCACTAGAGGTCACTCTGACAGATAGAAACAATTCGGCGAAGAAGAAATCCTTGCGGCGAGATCATCTTGAGTATCACGGTAGCCGGCTAGACATTTTTCAAATTATGGTGTATTTATGAGATAACGCCTTAACAAAGCAGTTAAACATATAATATATAGGAAAGTGGCTTAGAAAATGTGAACTTAAGGCCGTATTAGCTAACTAAGTAAGCTAACGTGAATGGAGTGATGGTTAGCTAGCTAGCTGCTATTACACTTCACCGCAATCATGAGCGAAGAAGACAACTCGGCATTAGTAAACAAAGACAAAGACTCGACTCTCCTGCTCACTAAAGACGGACAAAGGTACTACGTAAGTAAGAGCGGAGTACTCGACAGCAGAAACGTGACAACACCGCACGAACCAGAGAACAACGCCTCCTCCTACGACATGGATGATCCGGACGAGGAGAGCGACGTTCTGGACACGTCGGATCCAAGAGACAGCGCCGCCAGCCCGGAGGAACTCAACGATGAGGACACATCGGAAGGTGACAACGCTCCCAAACAGTGCACCTATGAGGGATGCAAGGAGACCTCAACGCAGCTGGCCAAGCAGAGGAAACCGTGGATGTGCAAAAAGCACCGCAACAAGATGTACAAAGACAAGTACAAGAAGAAGAAGAAGAAGAGCGACCAGGCCATGTCCAGTGGCAAACTTGATGTAAGATTAAGTTTCAGAGATTATTTCATTTGAATCTGTCATGATGTGGTGAAGACATTCCATACAAATCCTTAACGTAGACTTTGGTTACAGCCCATATCAACATGTAGAGGTGCAGAACTTATTGGCACGTGGTTCTCTGGCCCTGTTTTTCAAGACACAAAATAAACTCCCACAGTTAATGGTTTGTTTTCATTTTGTCTGTGCTAATCAGGAAAACTCAGATGAGCGGCCTGTGTCTGTGAACAAACAGCGCCTGAGTGCCATGGGGGATCGGCCATCCAGACCCTCACTGATTGAACAGGTCCTCAACCAGAAAAGACTGGTAAGTCATTACTATTTAGAAGGGCTGATGGTGCCATAAGATGGGGGAGGGGGGAATTACAGGGAAGAAAAAACAACTTGCATCACCTTTATAAGGACCAACACAAGCCTATAGAGCAGTTTGTGTGGCTTACCATACGAGTTGCATAACTTTCATACTCATCAAGCTATTCAGTGATAAATGGTGGACCGAAGCCATGCCAGGAAAATGCATTTGTTACTTTCTCCTGTTACATATTCAGATTTTTCGACTATCCTTATTCTCCGTTTTAAATGTCTTTTTCTTGTTGTGTGGTAACCTTTAATAATGCCTTAACAACTGCTAAGTATCTGAGGGAACAGCTCTCTTGTCCTTCCATCTAGACTGAAAGGCATCCTCTTTAATTTTAGAGACAAGGGCAGAAAAAGACAAGTAGGCCTTAAATAACTTTTGTTATAATGTGCTCTTAAATTTGAATGTGTGTGTCCCTCAGTCATTGCTCCGGAGTCCAGAGGTGATAAGCTTCCTGCAGCAGCAGCAGCAGCTCCTGGCCACACAGGGCCGCAGCCAATCACAGCAGCAGTTCCAGGGCTGCTGACGCCAGCCGGTCAGTGTATTTGTGACACTGAAGAAACACTGGCACTTGATGCATAAATGGATAGTAACAGTCCACTGTAAACATGCATTTCCCCAGCGAGACAGCCACATCACCAGATGTTTTAAAAGCGGACTGAATAAGGATGAACTGATGTTGGACAAGTCCGCCTTTCTTTTAATGTGTACTTATTGTAAATTGACTTTTTAGTTACTCTGTCAAATCCCATTCTGTCTGTTAGCCATCTTCCTTCACGTGGCAATAATGAAGGAATTTGATTATAATTGTCCTTTCAAAGTTCAGATATTTAAGCCTTAGTTGTAGCCAAAATAATCCTGAGCTCACCTTGATCCCCGCTTTATTTTCCATTTGTGAAAAAAAGAACATTAGTTTCTTTGTGTCTGAGTATTGCTTATGTGTTACTTCTCAGACTGTTATGTTTTTCTTAATTATTGATCTTTGTGTTTTTAAATGTTTTGTCTTGAAGATGTTCTGTTCAGTGTGACAATCAGTTGTGTAATGCATGTCTGTAGCCTCTCCTCAGTCAAGCGGGGCCTTCAGGACTTTTAACACATTTTCTATCCCCGTTTATCTGAATCGGTCGCACCGACAGTAAATTTAGTTGGTCGTGTACTGTATGTTCCTGTTTTTAAGTTGAGGTGTATACTGCATGTCCTGCTGTGAATGAGAGTAAAATTATAATGCTAACATTGAGACATTTCTCACACTGTGTTTATATTGCAATGTGCCATCTTTTACATGAGAAAAAAATGGATACTTAAAGAAAAAAAAAACAACTTTAATGGAACAAGTAAAAAGCAACCAGTACATGAATTCAATGGACACACAGTACATACAACAATAATAGCATTTACAACACATAACAAGAAGTCTTTGAGTACCTATAAATATATCCCATTTTTTCTTGTCTTGGAGTGCAGTTAATGTCCCATTGAAATCAGAGAGGACACCATAGTCTTTATCATAGCATGAAATTGAGAAACACTTGATCATTTAACTACACGAGCTGTAAATTACCCACATAAATTTCTATCTTTGCTGTGTTTATATGTTGCGCGTCATGATGCGACTAAGCTGTGGGTAAAAAATGTTTTAAATTTTGTTTGAGATTTCAAGAGAGGGACCATACGACAGAATACCTGGGCGCGGCAGAATTTACAGAATCTACGACTACCTGTATGAGGGAACAAGAGCACACGCTGGAAAAGGGTGTGTTCATGTTAGGACACCGAAGAAATGGGGTTGTGCGGCGATCCCATCTGTGTTAGGACCTTGTCCAGCCACTGCAGGGGCCCGTGCAGATGTATCTCAATCCAGCAGGGGGTGCTGGTCACATCTTGGCGGTGGTATTCGGCACCCCAGCCCTGAGGAGAGGACACAAACAGACTCGTAAAATTAATGAGTGCTAGGTGAACTAGTATAATCAACAGTGCTTCAAGGTCAAAATAAATGCATACTAAGTTACGGTGAGAGACTTTTAGTGGATATCCAGTGGATATCAAGCCATTTGTATTCCGTCACCACATATCCCCATATGTTTGATTTTACAAGAGATCTCAGTACCTTAACAAAGCTCATGCGGATGGTACACATCTTGGTGAGCTCATAGACGACCTCAAAGCCATGGTTAACAGACTGGGCGAGGAGCTGGGCAAACAGCTGGTTGTTGAAGATCTTGAGGCTGCAGCCGCTGGGGATCTTGCAGACGGTGGTGGCATGGAAGCCATGCTGGAAGTTGCAGTTACGGCTCTGGACGAAGATGCTGCTGTCGCTCAGACACTCTGCGTACACCTCGCCACCGACATAGTACAGGTGTAAACCTGAGAAGAATGGAGGACAAAATGTAATGGTGTGGTGCAAATGCTTAAAAAGGTCATAACATGTTAAAAGAGTTCTGCCTAATCTGCCAGAGGAAAACCACAGTGGTATTTATGACTTAAATGAGGAATGTCCTAGTAGTTTCAGTAGTGTCTGTGAATTAGGGAACAACCACACTCGACTCTTTGTGTCACCCATGAATCAAAACCATGCTCATCCTCACAGTGCAGAGTTTACTGTAACACAGAGGCGCTTGATGTTTGTCCAGCAAAGGGCAGGCTTTCTAAACTCTTGTGCCACAAGAAAAAAAAAAATTCAGCAGGATGCAAGCTGAGGATAAAGCCTCAAGTTACTGCTTACAAAGACACATGCAGACACTGGGCAACTACAAAAGAAAAAAAAAAATTGTGTTTGGTACAGTCTCTATAAAATCCATTAAGAATCGAGACAAAGGAGTGTGTGTTCTGATGAGTCGTCCAGTTTACCTTTGCCTATGTGCCTGCGTGTGTGTTCGATGGTGGAGTTGCGGTTGACATTGGATAGCAGGCCGAGGCAGAAGCGGTTTTTGTTGTTGGATGGGTCTGTGAAGCCGTCCACCAAGACGCTGCGGGATGATGCGTGGAAAGTCTCCCCGACCCGGTTGTTGAGTTCGTAGTAAGCTACTGAACACCAGTACTCCGGTTCCTCGTAACATACGGGTCGTAAATCTAAACAGGTGGGCAGCACAGATAAATTATCCTATTCTATATTTAATTTTAGATACTTTGATACAACCAGATATATTTAGGAATAGATGGCTCAGTATGAACAGTATTGCAACATCTCTATTGGTCGACACATTTCTATCATATCATGGAATACAGTTCTTGTTATTGAATATGCATAAATACAAATTACATTGGATGCTTTTCTTCTTTCTTTATATCTCCAGCTGTGTGAACTTACTGTGCGGAGCTGAAAATGTGAGTTTGATGGTTTCTGTGGAGTTGCTGGGCTTCACATCCTCTGGGGGGCTGCTCTCCATCATACTGTATGGAGGTGGGGGAGTCTCGGCTGGAAAAGCATGTCGCAGATCACAGGAATTGGATAAATGGGGAAAGCTATAGGTCATGGTAAAACTGCAACCTGCGTGTAACACTTAAAAAGTATCCGCTTGCTTGATTTGATCCCTACCTGTGATGTGATACGGACTGCCGGGCTCAGCAGAGCTGTTGGGGGAGTTGGGGTAACTCTGTGAGGTGGGAGACTGGGCGAGGGAGGAGGAAGGGGAGGAGGAGAAGGAGGAGCAGGGCAGCGGAGGGAACGAGTCCGGGTAGGTGGCATTCTGGGGCATCAGAGGCTCGTTGTGCAGGGAGGTGTTCCTGAACTTTGCCAGCAAGCTGTGTTGAGGGTTGAACTCGCTGTGGCGTGGGACCAAAACCGGCGGCAGCACTGAGAGGAGACGAGAGAAAGGAAAGACAAAGAGACGGAGCGCACAGAGACAAAGAGCCAGATGCTGTTATAAAAGATCATATTACTGCAAACTCACAAAAGCTATTCACTGTTGTGATTTTAAACCTCAACAATGAGCTTATTTTTTTACAGCAAATTCAGAAGCTGTTCTCCGACTACGTGTACCTGGAGTCTCCACACGTCTGTAGTGGTACGGGTTGACACAGATGTCCTTCTGCTTGGAACCGAAGGGGAACTCGCAGCACTCCAGGGCTTTCAGCTCATGGTGGGACTGCAGGTCAGGCCAGCGCCACACCCTGCAGTAGATGACATGGGGCAGACCCTTCCTGTGGGACACTTGCAATCTCCCGTCCAGCGAACGAGGAATCGTCACACACTTGCCTGAAGGATTCAAATTAAACAGTGAGGATTTTAATGTGACTTGTTTTTCTGCTGTTTGAAGCCTTAATCATGATTTGTTATATGTGTAACTAGAGGGAAATTAGCACTCAGCACTTTGTCTCACATGGTATTTTATACAGTATGAAAAGTATTCCCAATTACAGTTATTCTCCTGGACACCAGTCTACCAGACGCAAGATCACCAGAAGCTTATAAGTTGAACAGAAAACTGCTGTGCTTTGGAATTTTCTATTGAATCTATGTTGAATATGAATATAAATGATAAATACTGACAAGCAGTCTAAGTCACTGTTTTATATGGGAACATAAATGACAATCAGATGATTAGAATTTCACATTTCAGGCTTTTAGTGATAAAAATAGTGTTAGTGCAGGTTTTTGCTTTACCGACTAGACCAGGGGTTCTTAAACTTTTCACCTTCAGACCTCCATAATAAAGCAGTATTTGAGCCCTCTCCTCTAATGTTGCATAATATTAGTTCTGAGACAACCAAAAAGCGATTTTTCCCTCTGAAATGGTTTCATTTGAATACATTTTAAAGGCTCAGAGAGGTAAAAGTATCAATTTTACATAAGGAGCAAACCATTAGACAGTTTAGACTTTGAAGTCTAAACTAAATTACATTATTTTGTGTAGCAGAAGAATGTCTTGTCTCCTCTCCAGGCACCCTGGATAGGTCCTGACCTACAGACTAGACTGAATGTTTGATACTCACTGGGCTGCCCGGGGCAGCTGAGGGCTCTCTCCAGCTCTTCCATCGCCCCTTTCTTCTTCTTTAGTTTCTTCACTAGAGAGTCCACAGCCTTTTCCGCCCACTTCTCCTCCTCATCCCCTTGTTTCCAGCCGAGCAGGCGCTTCACCGCCGGGCTGGTGAAGGAGAATAGGGATGTAATGGAAGCAGAGGAGTTCATTATGAGATGGGTAAATGGGTGGCAAGATGAGACGATGGGTGCTGTGAAAGGGATTTAAAGTTCCCTTGAGGACAGGAGCGAGGAGGCAAATAATGAGAAGCCAGGACAGGGGTAAGGATAAAAGAGGTAGTGTGATGAGTCTGTGTAAACAGTGGCTGCTTTATGATTTCCACCGTTGCTTCCGAGCAGCACTGGTTGAGGAGTTGAACTCCCGCCAGTGCAGCGCAAACACCTAAATCCCCTCTCTTGTGCTGGCGACGAAAAGGATCCTGCAGCTCTAGATTCGAAGCCTCCTGCAGGGAAGGTTATTCCCCACACAATCAGAAATCCTGGTCAAGTTTCAGTCATCTGGCAAGAGAAGCATGAGACAGTATTAACTGCTAATTTAGCTGAAGCACATGCATGGTTTGAGCAAAACTTCTGAGGTTAGGTAGGAAATAACAGACATCAGGATGGAGTTAATTTAGCCACAGTCACTATGGTGATAAGCTGATCTGAAGAGAAATCAAAGACTGACCACCACATAACCAAAATCTACTCATGTTTAACAATCTGGGTATAATTGGGTGAAATTCCATGATAATGAAGCTGTATCAGCAGGACACTGATACAGAGACCATGCCTGCGTCAAACTGATCTCCCACAAGTTGAATAACAAGGCCATTGTTCTCTACAGAGAAAAAATGAAACGGGTACCAAAACTGTTTTCAGTAAAGAGCAGAGCAAGATGGCCAGGCTCATTTCTAGATTCACCAACGAGGAATGTCCTTTCTGGCCTCTGTTTCTATGATCATGCCACTGACGCCCAGGAGCCATACTGTCTGGCCAGAACAGGAGAGGAGGGGGAGAGGGAGGGAGGGAGGCAGACAGAGAGGGAGGCAGACAGAGAGGGAGAGCGCTCTCTGTTTTTGTGTTTGTCTCTTTCTGTTGTATAAAACTAGGTGGTAAAGAAGAAATAAACTATAGAAGTATTTTGTCTTTTCCACTATATTTAGGTAGCCTACTTGTGCCAAATTATAATCACAACCCTTTATGCATCATTACAGCAGCATCTTGCTGATAAATCAGTCAAACTCTTTTTCAAGTATTCTTGAGACGAGTTTATTATGGTGATCTACTTGTTTTATCTCCCGTCTCAGAACGTCTTGCTTATCAAGTCTGACCCATGTGGTAGACAAGATATATCCAAGCTTTAGGCTATCATTCTAAAATACACAAGATTAACTGCATTTGTTGTTTGTTTTTGTTAAATTTAGCACTTTCTGACTGTTAGATGATCTCAGCAACGCAGGCAGGTAATAAGTAGCACTGTGAATCAGCATACCCGTATTATGCCTCATTCAGACACTGGTTTCCCGCAGACAGACAGACAGACAGCTGGGGTTTACAATGACAGCAAAAGCGCACGAGCTCAATGCAGCATCAATGTGCCGCGGCTGCTTTATGGAGCCTGGCGTCACTCAGTCTGCAGGCTCAGATAGGCTAATTACCTCATGCTTTATCGCCAGGACCCCCATTCCCAAAAAAAGTAAACACGCCAGCTTCCTTTTACTACGACGAGTCACGTTGCCGGTGCAGAATCCAGGTTCTGCCCTGGTAACCTCTAAACGCACACCTTGACGGCGCAATATATCCTGTGATCAGAAGCTCGGCATCCAAAACTATTTATTGTTGTAGTTTGACAGCCTAACATGTCACTAAAGCTCAACCAATCAATCAAACTTTAAATACTTGTGCTCAACAAGCAGGCATAAATATATAGTTTACTTATACTCAGCTATAACATTATATTTGACTAAACCCAGTCATGTCAATATTTGATCATAATAGAAAAGGCTACTTATTGCACAAAAAGTTGCCCGAGTGCGCCAGCGAGCACATTATTACGAGTATTTAACAAAAGCTAACTTATTGAACTGGGGGAGAAAACATACGCAATGACAAAAGAACATACAAAAATCAAATGACAATTTCTGGAAATAAACAATAGGCTATTTGTTCATTTTCTCACCTCTGTTGTGAAAACAAGTGCCGCGCAGACAGCCTTTAGAGCGTGGAGGTTTCCCTGTCTGCAGAGGTTCAGGCCAGCACAACAAGGACAACGAAGGTGTGTCTGTGTCTGTGTGTATGTGTGTGTGTGCTGTGTGTGTATGTATGTGTGGATTGTGTCTGACTGAGAGCGTGCGTTGACAAAGAAGCTTCAAGTCAGACTCAACGGGAATTACATCCTGTTAAACGTTTCGAAATAAAAGCATTGTTGACTAAATACAGATGCCAAGCACAAACCAATATAGATGCTCATGTCATTACTTATATCATACACAAAACGTTTTATTGTCTATTAATTGAATTAATGTTATATTTGCCTATGATTCTACACTTAATATGTCTACAGCCCAGTAGAGGCTGATGGCTATGCTTTAGAAAAACATGTAAGATATTTTCATACTTATAATACTAGGCTATATTATTGTGCTTATTATTATTATCATTATTATTATGGAGTAGGGCTGCAACTAACAATTATTTACATTATCAATTAATCTGCCAATTATTTTCACAATTAAGCGATTAATCATTTAGTTGTGAACTATGCTCATCACAATTCCTAGAGTGACTTATTCAAATAGCTTCTTTAGTCCAACCAACAGTCAAAATCTAAAGCCTATGATAATAAATTACAAAGAATAGCAACAATTTTTTACATTTAAGAAGCAGAAACTAGAAAAAGTTTTGACATTTTTGCTTGAAAAATGACTGTAACGATGAATCGCTTATC
>JBBPCS010000226.1:12137834-12152734 GCA_037974645.1 Hollardia meadi
AGAAACTAGCAAAAGTTTTGACATTTTTGCTTGAAAAATGACTGTAACGATGAATCGCTTATCAAAATAGTTGGCAACTAATTTTCTTTCCATCGACAAATTGATTAATCGAAATCGTATAATCGTATAAATTATCAATTGTAACAAAATAATGAATATACAAATTATTTTTTATAATTATAAGCTACCAATAACAATTCTGCTTCAGTACTCGATACTAGTTTTTAATTTACATAAATAATTTTAAATGGAATCACAATGATACTTTTCAGTTTTACTCTCTACTGTATTGAAGTATCAAAAACACACCTGACACACATAAGGGCATGGAAAAACACAAATGTAAAATAAATGTTCTATTAGGAATCAATTTTATTTAATTATCTTAATGCATGACAAAAAATTATAATCACTAGGCAAATGACTAAATTTTAGGCGATTATTATGAAGGTATAGTCATACCCTCTTCCGGTATTTTCCCGGCAGTCTGCGGCGTCATTGACGCAGGTTTGAAGAGCCCCGGAGCCTCCGCTCCTCCAGCAGCGCTGCACAGCCTCGGCGGCGTCAGCCTGGCTGGAACCGCAGCGCCTGCATGAAAGATCCCTCCGCCTTCCCCCGCCTGGAACTTTCCCAGGATTTCAGAGATTACAGATTCATCTGCAGCACGCGTGCGTGTGCGTGCGTGCGTGTGCGTACCACCTGAGCTAGTCTCCTAGTCTGACATTTTAGCCCTAACTAACGGAGGCCAGGAAGAAAAAAAACATGTCAGACCTGTTTCCCCTCTTAGTTCTGGATACCGATATTCACCTCCCTAAAGGACAAATGCTACCTCGTTTTACTGTGTTCATAAAGTTAAATGTATTTGGTCGCCTATTCTTTTATTAATGTATGGTTTGCTCATAGTATTATATTAATTAAAGGTGGTGGATCCCAGTACAATGATTATGGAAGCGACATGGACCCATTTAAGTAGTTCTTTTTTCCCCCCTTTTAATTAGTACTCTCGTGCACGCGCGCAGACGCATGCACTCTGCACCTGTAGCCTAAACGTAGGCCAACACTATAAATTCGCCTGAAGGAGGGACTAGGCTATCTGCCGTCTTCCACCACCAATATAATAATGCTGTGAGACCGAGCTTCGAGGTGTTCCCCTTCTTAAATCTAAGTTGTTTCTTTATCTAGCCCATAGTTGGGGTCTTTCTCATTGCGGATGGACACGATCCTTCATTGGGAGTGTCGTGACTGGTCCGGTTAATGACGCAAGCCCGGCTGGCGACAGTGAGTCTACAAGTTTGACATTTTCAGTTTACAGCAACTGCTGCGGGAAGTAACCATGCTCCCAACACGAAGTGAAACCACTGGGGGGGATTCCTGTCTAAAACCTTAGGATTCCACCCACCCACCAGGTGGATTATCAAAATGCACCACCAGGATAAACTGCAGGGTGTGAAGCAAATACGTGGGGGTCCATCAAAGCCAATGGGGACCCTCAGGAAAACCGTAGATTGTGTTTAATGATGAACACTACAAACTAAGTTTTAGAAATGAACAGAACAAGAAAACAGTCGAATGAAGACTACGAATAAAGTCCACCTGTAGAAAACATGTCTGGAGTCAGTAGCAATAAATTCTATACTTTCCTCATATAAATGCTCCACTCTTCACTGAAGTACTGACTCTTGCGACAGGACACCAGAAGCCACATTATGAATCACTGGTTCTGTGTCTTGTCTGGTTGCAGACAGGCAGGCAGGGCACAAACAGGATGCGCTCCCGGGGCTCCGGGAGGCCCCAGAGACATCCGCATCAGCACGAAGCCTAGACCTCAGGCTTGCATAAGAAAGCAGCACTATGCACAGCTTGATTTACCCAGACCGCAAAGGCGCCTCTTGTTCTCTTTCAAAGATGTCCACATGAGCTTCCAAAGGGATTACTTTGGCAAAAAACAAAACATAATGCAGGTTTCCCCCACTGACTTTCATGCAGCCCCCTACCCCCGTAACATTTCATGTTGCTGGTCCCAACTAACTTCATCTGAGGATTTTAGCTTTTAAATCTAACTTTATACCAAATCAAATAAACTCTAAGTGAATATCCTGCAGATTTCTAGTAATATTTGGCATTTTTCCCGAGCCCAGTTTGCTCGGAAGGATGCCTGAGGGAGTCCCTGGTCCCAAATTTGGCAGCAAATACTGTATAAATAAAATCACACAAACCAGTTTAAGCTAGTCTCTATTGCCGTTTTGTTACATTATGATTTAACTGAAAATGAACATACAAGGCATTACATGGTCGTCATTACCTGTGCTCAAGAGATGTGCCCTCTGACCGCTGGTGGGAGCTTCAAGTCTTTAGTACAGGAATTTCCGGCTGTTCCCAGATCAAGGTGGAAAACTTGGTGAAGCAGTTGTTCCTCCCCAGTTTTCAAACTGCCTCACAAAAAGTCTCAGAGAAAGTGCATTTTTGTTGCCGTCCTTATACTTTTAATAGTAATGCTGCTACTAATGATTATTTTCATCATCAACTAATCTTACGCTGACTTGCTTGATTAAATTGATTAATTATTGGTCTATAAAACATCAAAAGGCAGTGTAAAATTCCCATTACAGTATCCTAGAGCTCAAGGCAACATCAAATTTCTTGTTTTGGCGACTAACACTCCAAAACCCCCAAGAAGAGAATCATCAAATGTTTGGCATTTTTGCTTAAAAAAGGTAAAATAGTTACCCAATTGGATTTCTGTTGGTCGCCTAATCGATTAGTTGACTAATTGTTGCAGCTGTATTTAGTAGGTTAATAATGATGATCAAATCAGAAATCATTGACATTTTTTTTTATTTTGGTTCAAGTCACCCATCCCATCAACCCACGGCTTTTTTCCCCTCAAAAATACAATCCTTTGCTTTTGAACATCTCTTATAACAACATTCATTCTACCAGTCAGAATCGTGCCACAGGATTCTCCGATCCTCCACATTTCACCACAACTCTCTCACTTTGAACTGATTGGCCGCAAAATAAACATGAAGTAACTTAGCACACAGATCAGTCATAACGACAATCTGTAAGTCGTGGCAACAGAAGTGTGTGAGTGTAACGGTGGCCATCACAAGCCGAAATATGAATTTTTAAAAGAAGGCAGGATCATGAAGAACTCGCAGCTGTGTCACCACAACACATCCAATCACGTCTGTACAGTAACAGGATGTGATATAGTGTACTTTGTTGGTGAATGATGGACACAGTTGTTAATCCCACCTCATCCTCAGGTTTGACGGCCCTATCATAGGCTGTCTCTATAAGACCAGGGCTCGTCTGATTGGCTAGTCAGCCTTATGTGGTGACTGCAGCTTCCAGGCTCCGGTGATGTAACGCAGGCGAATGAAAATCAGATCTCGTCCCATCTGCAGCCAGCTCCAAAACGGGACCAGCTTAGACCCTGGCAGAGCAAAGGCACTTAATTCTTAAGTAGGACTAATAATGGAAATATGTCAGTCTGCTTACATTTACTGCTGATGCATTCAATGACTCCATCAGAAAAAGAATTAACCACAGCAGTACCAAGTAAGCTTAGGTTAGTAGTTGAAGCGATGTAGCACTCAAACAGTCAATTTGTCAGAAACACGGACAAATGAAACAATCAAGTGAGCAAAACACATCAAAATTGGAAAAGAATAGATATGAAAGGCAATAAATACCTACAGTATGCAATTATTAACAAAATGTAAAAAAAAAAAAAATCAGCCAATCACAGACTTGCAAAAACATCCAAAAGAGATATTTATAGAACTACAGATAAGTGGAACAGAGGGAGGACACATGTCCACATATTCCATGAAAAACCTACCTTCTATTTCAGTCCAGTTGACCGCCACCTCTGCTATGGGGATTTTAAAACACTGGGCAATATACAGGAGCTCCACATCAAAAGCCCTGTGACAGGGAAGATACAAGTGCACAGCAGTTGTTCAACAGTTGCATTAAAATTCATGTTTTATTGCTGCAACACAGTGGTCTAGCCACTGGGGCTGGGTATGAAACATCAGTACTGACATAAATGTGCCCATAGCACTGAGGATTTAAAACTGACAAGTCCTGAAAATTTGGATCAGATTTGTTGATTTTTTTTTTTTATTAGATGGTTGCCAAATTTTTAGGCAAAGCAAGTGTATTAATATAGCATATTTTATTACAAGACTGTTTTTGAAACATTAAGGATACGAGACATTTGGCTTCTTCTGTGTAATGAAAAACGCAGGTTCATAGAAAAACACAATATTTCCTTTAACTAAAGTGTCAAATTTTTTTAAATCATGTTTTCGGTATTAAATCTGGTGTATTGCAGTCTCTCTAGTCAAAGCAACCTATCAGATTAAATTAAAGCCCCTACACACAGCCCACCCACACCGGTGTCTTTACATGTTGCCTGATTAGACCCCCCCTGATTAGATTGATTGGCATCTTCACTTTCCTGTTTTGTTGCACCTGTTACGCCTGCTGTCACTCTTATTGGTCCTTAGACTTTGGTGACATCATGGCATTCCAAGCATAGCTCTGCTGACTAGCAGCCTAATTAGCGATATTAATTGAAAACACCTGTGTGAGGTAGTCAGTTTTTAGATTTTGTTTTCAATACCTGTTTGTCTGCTGGTTTTCAAACCGTCACTAGCATAACTTTTAACACCATACTTGCTTGAGTGATAGCAAAATAAGGGACGGATTCATTGTTAATATCGTTTTCCAAATATTCAGCACAAATAGCACAAGTTTACTCTTAACACAAAGGCACACGACGTAATAAGAGTGGTGGAGTGTGAGCTCTTACCATCGCTCTACATGAAGAGAGGAGAAGGTCTTGAGCGCAGCCTCACGTGTGAAAAGCTTGAAGCCACACTGTGTGTCCTTGATCCCTCTCACACAAAAGAACCACACCAGGAAGTGAAAGCCATACATGAGGAATGTACGAAACATAGATCGCTGTGGCAGAGACATCACAGTGGTTATTTAATGGTTAGATGGACCTAGATGGTCCTTAGATGGTCTACAATAATCTGGTCTCCAAGCAGACAAAAAACAATTACCTGAGCTACTGAATCTTTTTCCAGGTGAGCTCTGGAACCACAAGAAATTGCCATATTGTCCTAAATGTACAGACAGGCATTTTTAGGATTGGCCACACATTAAATGCCTTTCATTAATACACGTATGTGAGACAGAAGAGCACATCTGCACCGGTTTAGGGTTGAGGTCATGAAGTCCAGCCTCCACTTTCTCAATGTCAGAAAACTTTGTGGCTCCGTCAGCATCTGCCATTAGAATGACTTTTCCCCTGGAGCTCATAGTTCCCTTTAAGTGTGACAGAAAAAAACACAAAAAAACTTAATTTCCATACTGTTGCTTTTTTTTTGTTGCTGCATTCACACATACTGTAGTTGGACATCTTTGGTCTCACCATTTGCACAGCTCCTCCTTTCCCCCTGTTCTTCACCAGCGTCAGGACCCGCACTTTATCTACACCGTACTTCCTAGTGTACTGCAAAGCAACCTGGTGGGACATCACAACAAATCACTATTGGTATTGCTTAGAAACGTTTAGCCAAGATAAAGTGAACTGTGGAAAAATAGAAATGTTGGTAAAGTATTCTCAAAAAAGTTTTAAAAAAAACAAACACCTCTGTGGTTTTGTCTTTGCTGCCATCATCAACCACAATGACCTCATAGGTGAAAGAAGGGTGTTGTTTCTGCAGGCAAAGAAGGAAACATGAGGAACAACACCAGGAACGTGTTTCACAACATGCAGTTTTTAAGCTGGATGCTGCCACCTACTGGCCCCTTTGAGAATAACTCCAGTCAATCCGGTCATAAGAGATTGAGGAAGATAAGACTCTTTTAATTGTGTCCCATTTATCAAACTACAACAAAGTTTACAATAAAGTTACAACAAAGATTTAATTTAACACTTCCCACATAAGGCCAAACACTTACCTGTCTGTTTTCCAAATACTCCATAGCTTCATCTAACATCACAGGCACTGGAATGACACAGTCACACACAAAATAGTACTTAGTACCTACCTACCTAGAGAACAGGGGTAATAGATTTCCCCTTGGGGACAATAAAGTCTAAGTCTAGATTTAAACTGCACCAACCTGTTTTACTAGTCAGTTGTTGGTGCACAATTCACCATCCAACATAAATTAAATTGTGCATTTATTGGCTTTATAATGGAGGAATTTTGAAGCAGCAAACAAATATTTGGTCCTTAAAACACAGAGTTGAAATGTACACTATATACATTTGATATGTGTTTGGTACATGTGCAGTGTAATGCACAAAATTACATAGCTATTTCCCAACTGGGCTAACATTACTTTTTACAGTCTGCTGTGTCTGCATTGAAGCAAAGCTGAATATTCGTGGGACATCAAGAGGTTGTCACTCAATGCACAAGTTACTGTGCAGAGGTTCCTGACAGAAACCTGGCTGTACATCCGTGACTCACTTCGGAGTTCCTCGTTGTAGGCTGGGATCACCACAGACAGCTCCCTGGAATAGGGATCATGCAGGCTGGGGAAAAGCTCCTTCTCTCCTGTGCTGGTGAGGAAATATTTCTCCTCCTCGTGGCGTGTCAGTTTCACCATCCTGGCAGTGAAGTGTGCTATTATAAGAACCTGAAAAGAGAGAAATTTTAGAGAGAGAATATTTATTTAACATTTCAGAACATGTCCTGTTTCTATTATGTTATACTAAATATGCACATCAGAGCTTCCACTAAAGTCTGTAATGTAGCTGAGGCACAGCAGTCTTTGTTGTTGCTATGATTTGAGGCAGGCCAGAATAAGCCTGTGTCATGCTTCAATTTCATGCCTTACACCTTCTTTTTGCTATAAACTACTTGCAGTTTGTTTAACTTAATTTGATTTTTTTATTTGTTGTCTTTGCTTGTGTCCATGTCACATGTTGAATCTGTGTTTTAGATATGTTTTTAAAAAAAATCTTTTGTTTTAGACAAGTGTGTCATATTAATGTACTTGTAGTACATAATCAAATCAACTGTCTGTTTTATTTTTTCAATTTAAAAAAAAATTGTGCTAGGTTTTTACTACTTTTGGGAATTTTGTTTTCCAGTTTTAAATAGATACATTTGCTGTTTTGTACCATTTAGCCAAGATTTCCTCAGGATTAACAACAAAACTTTGGTAGAAAAGGAAGTAACTTATCATAAAATCATAATTATAAAAAGTTCATTAGTGGCCTAAGCATAATGCACTTCTTACTTGGAAAAAGTACAAACAAATCCACACTGTCCACTGTTAATGTCAATCAGTGGGTGCAAAATTCGGAGACTGCATTTGGACAGCTTTGGTTTCACATTACAGACATCAAACACTTGCTAACGTTACACAATCTATAACAGGTCTCAGTAAACACAGAATTAACTCAATATTATAACTACTTACCGAAATCAAACATAGAGCTGCCAATGCGACCAAGGTTTGAACTATTTCACAAAGGAAATCCATCTCCCATCAGTAAGCCTACAGCCGCTGAAAGACCACCAGTCAAAGTGCCTAGCTAAAACGCTAGCTCGCTTTCTCGTTGCTTTGCTTTGCGTCTTGTAGCCGGTACTCAGCCTTTCCGGGATATATAAGAAAATACAAGCTTAGAAGATACTCTAAAAGGTGGAAGCACTAAATAACAGCTCTTCGCATTAACTTCCAATCATAACTGAACACAACGCTGACGCGGAAGTGACAGTTTTTTCTCGACACATCATCAGTTTGAAGCAAGAGAACATCGAGCAGCCTTGTGCTTGTGACAGGCTGCAGTACCCACACTGCCATCTAGTGGCCGGGGTGGGAGTAACTGTTACAGCTCAATGATCAGTTGGTAAAACTAAAAACTAAAAAACAAAGGTTTTAGATTAAATGTTAAAGTCTTCATCACATTATACAGGCTCAGTACAGAGTAGCCACAGACACCCTTTTAATCCTTTAGATGAAACAAAATAATTTTCACACCAGATTGCAAAATTGCCCCTATCCCTTTTCACATCAGTTTGAAATATCATAGCAGATGTGTCATTAATGATAATAATTAAGGCATTAAAGATGTTTCTGCTAGTCATATATTCATCAATCGGATCATCATTGTCATACGCTTGCTCCAGAATTGCTTTATCCACATTAATCTGGAATACAAGCATTTTACTGTCACAATGATGTATGTATGTAAGTAAAAATTCAGTGAGTTATGAACACCAAACACATTATCTTGAGTGATATCAAACACAATTAATTAAGATAATAAAGCTCCTTGAAATTTTGGACAAAAATATTTAATTTCAGTTTCATATTACATATATGATTTTTTTCATTGTCATCCAATATTCTGTTCAGAGAAAGATTATAATGTAGCCTATATAGGTTTTTATGACACTAGTATTGTAATCACGGCTTTAAGAAAAAAAAGAAGGGAAAAATAACATGGTATCAAAAATAAGGCAATGATTCAATATTAAAAACATGACTTCTGTCAATACAATTTCATTCCATTAAAATAAAAATGCAATTTTTTTTTGGTAATTGAATCTTTGTTCAAAAGCGTGTTCCACACCAATCCAGAAAAGGTTCACTGATGGTATCGCATCATATATTGTTGTGCAGGTAATGGGAACTATTTGTCTTCAGTGTGGGATCCCAAGAAAATATACTTTTATACTCAAATTGTCATCCAAACTTGAATCATTCTTAAACCTGATATTTATACTATCTGATATTAGTTATATTGAATAAGTGAAGAAAATGTATATGTGTAGGCCTAAATAAGAAACATAAAGAGCCTGCCCTTAAGGAATCCGGATATAATAAGTGGGAGATCAAAATCGCACTTCATGACAGCATCGTCTCTCTTCTTCCCACCGGCTACCGTAGTACGTACACCAAACCCACGTGGTTTAATCAAAACATCATGGCGGCTGGTTTCAAGTAAGATTCGTGAAACTGTAGCCATTACACCGAAAATAACACCTTTTTAAAACCTTCTATTGTCAGCAGTGAAATGTATTTATCAGTAGCGCCAGATTAGACATGATAACCGACTGTTTTTAGAAAAGCAAATGACTCGTATAACAAACCATTGACAGCGCACTCAATTCAGACCTTTGCCAGACTTGCGTGATGTTGTAGTTAATATATTTAGAGCATACGAACGTTTGATTGCGGGATAGTTAGCTAACAGACGAATACGCATATCTGTCACTACGGATACACGCATTTATGACTTTAAGCTAATAACTGATTCCTTGCTTGTAAACTTGTACTCTTCCAGGACTGCTGAGCCTCTTGAGTACCACAGGAGCTTTCTGGTCAGTGATAAAAACACAAAACCATTATCCACAATCAGCGCGTAGTTGACATAAGCTTGTTCTGGCGAGTGACTTGTAATGATTTTTTATTTTTTATTTTTAGAAAGAAAATTGTCGACCTGATGGACGGGAGCTGTCAGAATTCAGAACGACGACACTGAACATAGGTGAGACCCCCAGCTCTGATTGTTATCTACAGTACACATTGTGTTTGTGTTTTTCTGTAGTCTACACGAGGTAGTCTTCTCTGTTCAGGGTCCATCTCCACTGCAGATGGTTCAGCACTGGTGAAGGTTGGAAACACCACGGTTATCTGTGGGATTAAAACGGTAAATGATCATGAAGAGCCGTTCAAACACCTTATTTCAGCGAATCTTGACCATGTAAACAAATGTCCATGGATTTATTGTGCTTGTTCATCTGTAGGAGCTGACAAACCCCACAGTGGAGGCACCTGGGAAAGGTTACATAGGTAAGTACAACCTATGGGTGTCAAGTGTTAATTAAGGTACACTAGATGCACCAGATATGGACATTTCCCTCGCCTTTGTTCATATTTAATTTTGTAACTTTATATGATTACATATCTTAACTTTATAACTTACCTTGTCAAATCGGCAGATTTTTCTTTAAAATTACTCTGGCAATTTATGCCAATTTTTGTCACATAAATAAGTCTGGAAAAATGTTTTATTTGTTATATGTAATATTTAATGGATGTGAAAATCTCAAAATTGACATTTCCTGGCATTTTCACCATGTGTGGCTCAGGTTGACTAGATATTGAAACTAGTAATAATTACTTTTAATCTTTTTTCTGTAAAATGTCAGTAAACTAACTATGTTATAAAACTAGAGCAAATTCCATCTGACATAATGTCATATATTGATATCGTATATGCTGTCATATATACGAATATATAAATACAATTCATTCCCTTAACAGATTACTTAAGAAAAAATACTAGTAGTAGTCGTACTACTCGGTTCTGTCTGTTTTTATTGTGTTGTAATAATTTGACTATGTATATTTAATGGATGTCATTCTAATTTGTTGATATCTGTATAAGTGTAGGAGTGTGTGTTCTGTTGTCATTTAGTAATTGTTAGTTGTGTGTAAGCGTTGTTTCTTAAATTGTCACGATGTATATTTTTATATGGTGACACAGTAGCTAATAAATAGACAAACACTGACTGCAGTACTCTGTCCATCCTGGTTTAGTGCCCAATGTGGACCTGCCGCCCCTGTGTTCCTCTCGCTTTCGGCCGGGCCCACCGGGACAACAGGCACAGGCCGCCAGTCAGTTCATCGCTGATGTAATCGAAAGGTGTGACAGACTTTTTCTAGTTTTCACCAGCACCATCAGGTGTGTGTTAACTCTCTTGCTGCCTCTTAAAAGTCTTTTATGTGGCTGTTGCAGCTCTGAAGTGATACAAACAGAGGACTTGTGCATTGACAGAGGAAAGGTAACTCCAGAATAATCATGCACATACACTGATCAGGTTGGATTGTGTTCGTTGTACATGTTGTGGTCATTGATCCTGAATGTGCTGATTGTGGTTGTAGCTCTGCTGGGTGCTCTACTGCGACTTGATGTGTCTCGACTACGATGGAAACGTGTTGGATGCTTGTGTCATTGCCCTGCTGGCTGCCCTGAAGAACAGTATGTGCTGTAAAATCATTGGTAGCAATAGAGTTCATGGTTACTGAAAAAAACACAAAAAAAACACACACAATTATTGAAGTGTTTCACAGTATAGATCAGTAATTTGTACCTGCCATGTAGTGTTGGTATTTTGTTTTGCACAGGACTGCCCTGCCCACTATTATTAGTGAATTCTTTCCAGCCTTGCCCGCAAAGAGATCGATCAGCTTTGTAATCTGCTTTTTATTATTAATATATTAACTTAATGGGTTTCCGTTCCCCACAGCTCAACTCCCAGAGGTCACCATCAGCACAGAGACAGGTACACCAGTCGTGAATTTAGAAAAGAGGCATGGACTGCATATTCACAAGCATCCAGTCGGTGCCTCTTTTTGTGTCTTTGACAAGTAAGTGAATGATTTTCTCGTTTGTCCATCCAGGATAAAAATCTGTATTCTGTGTAAGTGTGATCTTTTGTAATCCTGGGGTGCTGTCCGTGCAGCTCTATACTGATTGTGGACCCCACAGCTGAGGAGGAGAGTCTATCAACTGCTCAGCTCACCGTGGTGACGGATGAGGAAGGTCGACTCTGCGCTGTACACAAACCAGGTCAGAAACACAGTCTGTAATGATTGGCCTTTTCCCAGTGTAGCTTATAATGTGTGAATCCAATTTCTTATTGATTACACAAAGGAAAACATATTAGCAACCCTCATTGTAAAAAAAAGCAGGGCTGAAGAAGCTGATCTACCTTCCAGTTTTTTTATTTAAGAATACAAAGGTTATATTTAAATTTTTACAATTAATCCAGTTTATCTTGGAATTTATTATGCATTTCAGTGGTATACATAAGCTTAACATGTATTGGCTGCTATTTATCTTCTGATTTAGTCTTTCATATTGTCCGAGTCTAAAAAAAAGCTCCTATTTTATATTATTTAAGTGGAATTTACTCCACTTTTAATTATCAGTATCAATTTAAAATCATTGAAAACCTTTTAGACTGGATTCCAACTACTTTTTCATTCTGTGCAGGTTATTGCCATTTCTACAGATTCATAAGAAGAAAATTGCAAATAAAAATCAAAACCTTTTTTTAACTTGCACCTTTAAACACAGTGTGATGCATTTGTAATGAAATTTAGTTTTGAGGGCTTTTAGCCATTTTGTTGTTTCACTGTGGAGCATAACTGACATTGTACCTCAACTGAAACTTTACTGTCGATGTTTGCATCATACATTTTGCATGAACCCAGCTAGCATTAAGAGAGATATGTCAAGTCCTCTCAATGAAAGAATGAGGACTCTGTCCCAGTTACAACTGTAAAGCTGACAAACGGTGCATGAATGGAGCTCCTGTAGTATGTGGCCATCAAAACTAATCATATAAAAGGTTATACAAACCCATTGATGTTTACAATCTTTCCCTCTGGCTCAGGTGGGACGCCACTGTCTGGAGAGAAGCTGCAGGAGTGTATCAGCAGAGCATCAGTGCGACAGAGAGAGATCCAGAAACTCATTGACAAAGTCATATATAGTGTGAAGACATCACAATAAAGAGCCTCAGACAATGCTTTTTTTTTTTTTTTTATCTAAAAGCTGTATTTTCCACTGTCAATATATATTCTTTTTTTTTTTAATAACAATAAAACTGCTGACAAAGACTGCTTAAAAAATTATCTCTGTGTCCAGAAATGTCACACAAGAATACGCTCTTGGCTCCTGAACTCATTAAAAGGAAATGCCTTTTCAAAATGTGCTGTACAAAAGCAGGTACACCATCTTGCATGTTGATCTTGAGTACCCCGGTTGAGCCCTGTGCCGAGATGGCGAACAGAAGAAAGACTTCTGACAGACTGAGAGGTAGAGAGCTGCCCCCAGTCACTGCTCCAAGATCAGATTTGCATTTTCACATGTAATGGATACGCGGAGGATTTGGTGTCGATAAGCTCAGCTGGGATCTGTGCTTAAAGGGCAGTTTTTACCGGGGTCAACCAAGCAGAGGCAGGTTCATGAGGAATCCTCTTAAGAATGTGCATCCACGATCCTCTCGGTCCACAGGGGCCCGCATATTGAAAAGTCTTCCTGAAGGGGCGATGCGTTACTGTGAAAGCCTACTACCAGTGAGAACCTTCTTTATCATCTCAAAAAATATCACTAAGGTCCTTTAAGTGTAGGGCTCCCTGTTCTTAAAACACCATCCTCTATGGCAGAGACAGTTTTGGTTCTCCAAAGACAACCATTACATACAAATTTGTCAGCTAGAAAAAGACACAGAAAGGACAAATTTCTTTTTGTCCGCAGTCTCCACAGTGAGGCAGACAAAGAGCACAGTATGGATCATTCATGTCCTCGTGTAGCTGGGGGAAGGGTTCTTAGTGTGATAAGTCTTTCATGACTTGGGGAGAGGCTGTGGCATGCTCCTCTTCCTCTTACTTCTTGGTTGGCTGGCGGTATGTTGCTGTGGCACTCCCCCCTGAGGAGCTGCTGTTCCCATAGCCATTTGCTGCTGCTGCTGCTGCTGCATTTGGTGCTGCAAGAATTGCAACTGTCCAGTGCAGAAGAAAGATGAAAAACAAAAATTATCAACAGGGGGGATTTCAGTGTGTTGCTACAAGCAACATAATGCATACGTGGCATGGGTTAGTGAAGCTGAACTAAAGCCTAGTAAGACATACGAGAGGAGTGTGCAGAGAAACACTGAAGAGTGGTTAATGGGTTGCAGAGGAGAGGGAGGAGAAGGAGACACAGATTTGGGGCAGGTTGGGGGGTGAGGCAGGGTACAGTCAAGCAGCACCAGGGGCGTTCTGGAGATACAAATTATTTGCTGTGATCCTCGCAAAAAACAACAACAGACATGCAGCTTGGCAACCATGCCATCTCTAATCTGTCATGATGCTGTCAGCAACACTTCAACAGTATGTAGCCCCATGACAAAATTTCAGATCCTGTCGCTAAAAGTGTTTTGCGAGAACATGCCTCCCAGTTCGACACGCTGTTAGTTGCTGCCATTGAAGTGCCACAAGCTCTGGTGTGTGGATTGCTGGGAGTACTGGGAATGCTGTGATCTTTGTCAAACAACATATTAACCAGACAAGTACACAAGATGAAGTGAATGGTGTGGATCTACAACAGAGGGGAAAAAAAAGGAACTCCACAAGGCTTTTGATGAAAATCACATCTGTGTGTGATACAGTTTAACTACAACTATTAATTATGAGTAAAAGAAAAGATCTTAAGAATATATTCTCAGGTATTATTTAAGATTTTTTTTACTGTATATAAAAAGCTAAATTTATGGAAACTGTAAAGATTTAGACTAAAATATGTTTTCATTAATCTTACACATGGTTGGTTATACCAAATGTTTTCAAATGTTAAAAGGCCTTAAAATTAAGGTCCTTGTGTGTTTGTATTCTGTAACATACAGTGCACATGCTGTTTTAATTTAATTTAATTTATATTCTATCCAGGTCTGACAAAAATACTAAACCCAAATGTAAATAAAGATTAACACATTTTTGTCTTTTTTAGACAAAGTTTATAGTATAGCACAACATACACCTGCCTACTAAATAAAGGCATGGGAAGTTGGCTGATAAATCTATTTTCAATGTCCTACAAACATAAATATGTGTATATAGATGTTAAAGTTGCTGTATTACTTGGATCTGTGGCTGGTGCTGCTGCTGAAGCCTTGGAGAAGGCAGCGGGGGCCCAGACCCGTCCAGCCCACAGCCCAACTGGGACAGCACTAAGGGGGTAGGAGGGAGAGAGGGAGCCCCAGAGGATGTGATGACAAGAGGGAGAGAAGCAGAAGGAATGGAGTAAAGAATGCACATACAGGTTAAAAAAAAAAGGAGGGGGGGGGGGGGGGGGGGGCCTT
>JBBPCS010000226.1:12152834-12170334 GCA_037974645.1 Hollardia meadi
CAGGGACGAGTTTAAAGGGGAGGATGGAGGAATTGTGATTTTAGTGATGCATAACCACACACAAGGAAAGAGATGACATGAAAGAAAGACAAAATGAGGGGATGTGACAGGGAGCAACAGACACATTTAAATGTGCATGGACAGTGGATTATGCACAAATAGCATGAATGGGGTGGGGAAAGGTGTGAGTGAGCAGGAGAGATTGAGAAGGAGGACAGCAAGACAGTGCAAAAGGGAAAGAAATAAGGGTGGGGGCAAAAAAAACAAAACAGGAAAAATAAAAGAGAATGTAGCAGAGAAGAAGGGGAAGTTGAGTCTCTCCTGTCAGTTGTTGATGATCATGTTCAGTTACAGACTATGAGTCCTAATGTACAGAAATTACAAAAATGAATAATTAGTAAATCTCAACTTTTTAGTACTAGTTAGTGGCATGGTGTCAATTTGTTTTTGTTGAACAGTTTAAGGGACAGAACAAAGAGAAGTGTTTCAGAGAAACTTGTGTGGGTTCCGTGTGTATTTGTGTGCCTGTGTGTATGTGGGCCATACCTGCTGCCTGTGGAGACATGAAGCCTCCAACTCCCAGATTGATGACTGCCGTTTGCTGGTTTCCTAAACTTTGATCAGACCCCTGGTCACCCTGCAAAGAAAGCCAAAGGTAGCACAGGGTTCAGTTATTATGTGGTTATGAGGTGTTTTGGCAGTGCATTTGCTTCAGTATGTCAGTATAAAATCAGCACTGCTGGATTCTGGGCTTTTCTCCACTTATTCATCTCAGATTTGTCCAAACTTGCTCCAGTACAATGAAGAGCATCTCCACAGCTCTCATGAAGTCATTCCACAGCTTTTTCAATCAACAGAGCAATTTCAATTTCTTCTTCTAAAGTCATATTTGTCCTGTTGGAGCAAATATCCTTGCCCCAACCTGTTCATCAGGACAATTCATAGTTAAGTGTCTATTTTGGTTTATCTGGGCTGGTTTAGTAATCCCCCCTGACTCTTGCTTTGTGTCTACTGGGGGAGAGATCTCAAATACCAAATATATCAAAAGGTGCATTTTCTGTTATAATGGTTGGTTTGATCACAGCTTCCGGAATTATTTTGAGGCACTGGAAAACAGCTAAATCTCCAGATTTGAAAGAATGGGTACATGCAATGGTGGAGACTGCATCCTATGAATCTATGTATGTAATCTATCTATTAACAGGCTAAAGGGCAATGTGGAAGGTGGGTCTACTGTCTGGGATCTTTTCTGGACATCGGTAAAGACTGATGGAGATCTTGTTTAGACCTCAAGGGTAACCAGGAATGTAGATACTATTGTTTCCACACATACAACCTACTTTGTATTTTATTATATGTTTTAGGTACCCCTATGTACTATAACATGTCTTCTGATATCTGTGCTAGGACCCAGAAGGGTTGAGGAGGATTGATGATGTGTTGTACCACTAGCCGTTAAATTTCATTGTTCACTGAAAAATGTGTGTGTTTGTTTGTCTCACCGTCTCCCCCTGCTGTTGAGGGCTGGAGGTGGCTGACTGACTCTGCTGTGGGGAGAACTGAGACAGCTGCTGCTGCTGCAGAGAGTTAAAGATGAGAGGACCAGTGGGGATCTGAAGATGTAAAACACAAACATACAGACATACAGACACACAGACACACACACACACACACAAAAAACAACCAAGAGAGAAACAAGGAAGTGAGGATAAAGGAAGGGTTGGAGAGAGGACAGGTAGAGGGACAGGAATGATGCACACAGTGACAAGAGCAGAGGGAAATGGGAGAATTAACAACACAATCAAACTACATAAGGTAACAAGACCATTACCACTATCAGAATATCAGAACTAGAAGAACTTGCTATTCCAGGTGTGGTAACACAGGTGCAGGATCAGGACCCATGGCTATGTCAAACAAATACCAAGTGCATGCTACTAGCAGTGTTACAGACTCACTGGCACAGAGTCATACCTGCAGTAGATTCAGTGGTCTCAACCCAGCACTGCTGTTCAGGCCAAAAGGACTCCCTGTAACACAAATCAGAGTTGCACTCTGTACTCTAGTACAAAGAAACAGACATGTTCTTACTAAATAAACTTATCTCTGGACTTTATCATCACTGGATTTGAAAACCATTGTAAACCGCTCGTGTTTCCACTTACTATTACAACTTTCTGTTCATTTTCTTTAAATGGCTTTTTTTTATATCTATGACTCCTGCTGCACACCCAGCCAGTCAAGGAGGGTGGATCTCTCTTTGAATCGCTTCTTCCAATGCCTCTTCCAACTTTTCCCTTAATGCAATACCATTTTTTGAAGGGTTTTTCCTTGGAGAGGTTGGGCTGGTTTGTTGTTGAGTGCCTGTAAATCCTTGTGATACACTGCATGTTATACAGAGCTAAAAGAATAAAGACTGTCTCTTAAGTATAAAGTCATTCATTTAATTCTCGGAGCAGCCGATGTGTGTTCAATCCTCTCAAAATGTCATCAAGCAATCCAGTGAATCCCCATTTCTTACAAAAGGAGAAAACTCTTACCAGTCTGTGCTGCTGACTGCATGGTGGGCATCAGCCCTCCGGGTGGCAGAATTCCACTCAGGTTAAGACCTGGACCCAGCATGGGGTTGGAGCCACTCATCAAGGTCTGGGGACTGCTACACAAACAGAACAGGGTCGTCATGAAGAGCAACAGTGACCAGCAAGTGACCGTATGGCATCGGAGACGATTTATCCTCTTACCAGACGGAGCTGACCACGTTGATAAAATTGAGCCCTGCCGGGTTGGCCATGACCTGCGACGAGGTGGTTCCCGTGGTGATGGATGTACCCATGGTGGGCAGAGGAATAGTCATGACGGGCAGGGGCTGGCTTAGGGCCAGTTGCTGCTGGGCAAAGGGCGTGAGGAGGGCAGGCTGCGACTGGCTCTGAACCATGGGAGGGTCTGAAGGGGTAGGGGTCACTGAGAGAGGAGCGGAGAGGAAGTCGGCAGGATGCGGGGTTGAACATGGCGTGTTGGTGGGTGTAGGGGTGGATGGCTTGGGGGTCCCCGATCCTAAAGCAGGAAAGTGGGCCAATACAGAAAAAAACAAACAATTAAGATAGAGAGGGAGACTTTTTAGCAGGTGACAGTTCTGTAAGGAAGAGCTTCACATGACAAAATTATACATCCATTATGTGAATTTGGTGCTTGATTAGATGATTAAATGGCTAAATGGAGGCTAATCTTCTGACAATCTGCATAGCAGATGGTTTCAGTCAGAATACATAATACTATAGAGAAGTGTGCTTGTTTCAATGCAATAGTCCATGTGTCTGACAAGTTTTGAATATGTCCCTGTACATTTAAGCTTTTAAGTGTTTTTCCCTATTTCTTAAGACGTGGAACTGTGTCAAGTTCATTTTTTATAATTTGTAGAAAAAATTCCAGATCTGGAAAACTTGAGGCTTGAGAAAAGCTGATGTAAGATGTTCCAGTACAACTCGTCCTCACAACTTTGACTGTTGAAAGTAAGCAGCCCTCCAGTTAGTCAGACTGGGGTGTACTCACTCTGTGTGGAGCCCATGGGGGAGAGGGAGGCAGGTGACAGCAGGCCCACCTGACCCAGCTCCATGGAGTGCTTCCTGTTCAGAGACTGGCTTTTGGCAGGAGGGGGCGTAGGACACTTGAGTAGACCACTGGTGGTTTGTGAACTATATGGATTACCTGAAAAGAAGTGTTGAGATATTTACTGCATTCTTTTCATCATCATAAACAGGGAGTTTTGAATAGATCTGGACTCAACATGGCTAATAGGCATAGACTACGTATGAACGTAGCCTCTGAGTCTGAAAACTTAAGCCAGTGCAGAAGTGCGTTAAACATGCATCCTCTCTAATGGCCAGCTGGGGGTGACTACCTTGGTTTTAAAAAGAAGACCAATTGTACATAAGCTTATGAGAAAATGACCCTACTTCTCATTTGATTTATTACCCAAGTAAACTATTTCCTTATGAGTTTATGGTCTCATCCACTAGTTTCAAGTCTTCTTTAATAAAGCATGATGTATGATTTTGTAAATGATGGACCCATTTAGAGTAAAAATAGATCATTAAGCAGGGTATGCTTTAGAGCGTAGCTACCTTGTGATTGACAAGTCACTATTGCTCGTCCGTGGCTCCACCTTCTTGTCCGAATATGGTCACTTCTGGCTCCAAAAAACCAAGCTGGCAAAGACCAAAATGCCAACCTCAAGGATTCAAAACCGTAATCCACAAACCAATCGGTGACGTCACAGGGACTACACTTCTATTATACAGTCTATGCTAAGAGGCAATTGTAGCTGGAGCTTGCCAACGAAAAAACAAATAAATGGTTTGCCCCTTGGTTTGACCCCTGACCTTGACCAGAGGTGTTTTGCAGGATCAGTCCTTTCCCTGACCTCAGTATCACCCAGCAGTCCTAATGCTAGCCATGAAAGGAAAATCCCACCTCTGACATTTGTGTGCTGCTAGAGTTGATCAAACTATGATGTCTGATATAGTCCAGACAGTTTTTTGCTGCCATTTAAGATTTGGTTACGCTATTTTTCCACCAACATATCTTGACAAATTTGACTTGTGATTTCCTACAGTTTCCAGAATTCCCGTCAAATAACCCCATGACAAAGGGTGTGAATTCCATTTTTTTTTCAGTTTTTAAATATTTGTTGGGATGAAAACTAAGTACAATGGATAGCAACACAGGGAGATTTATTTTTATTGTTTTTAACACACACCAGATGTTTGCGCTTTATCTTTTTCAGGTGTACCTGAGGAGCTGCTGCCTGATCCTGAAGGCATTTTGATGGGAGGGGGTCGGTGCTTCACCCCTTTGCCCAAAACAGACGTCTGGACCAGTGGAGAAATACCATCACTCTGCAGATGACATTTAAAGCAGTTTGTTAGGTGCATCACAAGAGTAACACAAACGTAATTTTTTAAACATTCTTTCAATTACAAATCATACCAACACAGACCATCCTTACCTCAAACAAAAAAAATTATTAGATAGGGTAAGGTGAAGTCCCCCATGTCAGCTGAATGAATTGCAACCTCTTTTCCTACATCCATGTGAGGCAGTACTTACTTCATCTTTGCTGGGGGAGAGAGGCCCCTGTCCCACGCTGCCTGAGTTATGAGACATCTTGACCTGACACTTCACATCTCTCTCATACACTCCTTTGTACTGAGTAAGAAACCTATGAAGCAGACACAACACAATATTTATACCATGCTCCTAAAAACCTAAAAGCCGTCTATTTGACAGGATTAGATTGTCGGCAGAAGCAAACATGGCATCTCACCGGTCTGCATCTATCTTTGAGCCTATGAGGAAGCTGTAAAGGAGAAAAGACAAAGATGAGTGAATTCAGAGAGCCATTTCAAATTCAGTTGGCGACTGAAATTGTGTCACAGACTGTCCTTACGGGGGATGTATGAGCTTTAGGTCTGTGCTGTCCTCTTCGGCTTTTTGCTCTTTAGCACAGTAGATCTTCCCATACACCAGCGGGTCTCCCATCGACTGGAAGATAGAGACCTTGGTCCTCTGGGCTTGGCCCCCAACCTCACACTCAAATGTGTAGTCATCTACAATTTCCTGTATCAACAAAGTGGACAAAGACAAACTCTATAGGTGTATATAAATATATCTATATCTATATATTATTTTATTTATTATTTTAATAATATTCTATTCTAAATTACCTGTGTATTTTGTGTGTGTAACATGAAGGGGACTACAAACTTTCATTACTTTGTGCAACCCAGTGTTGTACAAGAACAAGTACATTTTCTTGAACCTTGAAAAATACCAACAAGAAGTGTGCAATACAATTGTTATTCTGTGCCATCCAAAGTCACAGTAAGGTTCGCTTTTCTCTTGACAAATTAGGAATACGTTTTGTTTTTTTTTTATTTGTGTTGATACATTATTAAATTACTTCAGTGTTTTTGTGATGAGAGAAATGTAACAGAACTGTGGCGGCAAAGTTTAAATAGACTGTGGTGATCAAGCACATCAAAGATTTTGGAAAAGGTATGGTGACTTAGATTCCGATTTTATCCAATATTAAAGAAAACAGTTTAAGATCCAGTGGAAAAAAAGGCAGAAGAGGAAGAGAAAAAAAAGTAAATTGGGTAAATTGTGACCTCATAGAGTAAGGTGAACGGTCATTTAATGTGTAGTCACAAACATTGATGTTTACTTCAGCAACTGGGCTTGCCTGTGCATAGCCCCACCTGTTTGATGGCCCAGCACCCAGAAAATACTATCATTAGTCTTACTGGCTTTCATAAGAGATGAAGTATGTTCAAAAATTGGCAAAAAAGCATGCAGCGGCATTTATGGACAGAAACCCTGTTGTAGTTTATGGCCAGTCCACTGTGGTCTTTTTTTCCCAGAATAGCAGAAGTGTGTGTGAGATTCAGAAATGTTTCACATTACTGCAGTTTTGCAGTTCATCAAAAATAAATCTGTTTAAGATTATTCCCCAACTTGAGAAAAATATTTTCGAAGTTACAAAACCAAAAGGCTTGTGTGGTGATTTTGCACAATGCAGGGGGGCGGGGGCAACAAAATCCCATTTCATTTAGTTTCCTATGAAGCATTACACAATTACACACAACTACCCCTTGCTTACTACTAACAGCAAACATCTATCATTGATCTGTATCCTCAGAGACTGTTAATGCTCCTGTCACACTTACCTCTGCAGGCCAGATTACAGTAGTGGGCTGAGAGTCCTCCAACTGCAGGGATTTCTCAACCACAGCGTATTTTTCCACCTAGTGCAACACAAAAACAAATCCATTTGGTGTGTTATGCTCTACATTATAACTGCCAGACCTCAAATTGAGGGGGGTTTTAAGTGGTCTTAGCTGTGTAAATGATGTGTTATAGAGAAGCATTTGGCTACTTACATCAATTTCCTTTGGTACAGTTAGTTGGCAGTTGCTCTGCTTCCACGTGTCAACACACTGCAATTGATGACAGCCGAGAAGCCGGGGCGACAGCGGCAGAGAAAAACAAAAAAGAGGTATGAGCAAAAACAAGCGAGAGAGCGCACGGACAGCATGCACTGACCTACACTGAAGTAGGTTAAGGGATTTTTTCTCAACAGTAGAAACAGAAAAGTAAAACATTTGCTCAAGTTTTTATTCAATGTGATTAGTGTCGTGATAGAGAGACATGAATGGGCAAACAATTTTGGTGCAGAAGATAGTAAACAGCCTCAATCAACTTCATCTGATTTATATATACAGTGCATACACCGATCAGCCACAACATTAAAACCCACTGACAGTTAATATGAATAACACTGACCATCTGGCTACAGTGCAATATTCTGCAGGGAAACTCTGGATCCTGGCATTCATGTGGATGCCAATTGACACAAACCATCCGCCTAAACACCCTTGCAGATCAAGCACACCCCCCGGGGCACTGGCACACCCTGATGACTTTGGTCCCCCAGCAGGACAATGCGTGCCATAGATGCCATTGGGGAGTGCTCCATAAGCGCCATAAGGGGGTTTGCTTTGTCTGAAACAATGTTTGTGAGGGTTTTATGGGTCAAAGAACATCCACATAAATACCAGGGCCCGAGGTTTCCCACTAGAACATTGTACTGAACTATGTATTGCACTACTGTAGCCATGATCAATTTCATTCACTTGACCTGTCAGTGGTTTTAATGTTGTGGCTGATCGGTGTAAATGCTTGTCAAATTGTGGGTATGTTGACTACTTACGTTTCCGATCTTTGAGATCTTCAGGTCTACGACAGGAGCAGATTTCCTCTCTTTCCTCCTCTGCAGGTAGTCATAGAGTCGCAACTGTGGTGGCATGGGCAGATGGGACAGCTCCTGCTGCCGGTTCAGCGCAGCTCGAGAGTGCCTCTTGAAACACCTATGGTGCACAAAACAAGAGGCTTTTACTTCATTCACTGATATTTTCTTTTCACAATCACAGAGCATTCATTTTCATTTCAAAAGAAAAACATTCATAAATGAGCTTTTTTTTTTCTTCCTTGGCATGACTTAATTCAAAGAGAACTGACTCCAAACCCAGAAGGTTCATGAGTGGATTCACTAACGTACCGTTTCATGGGGCGAGTGTTCATTTTCTGTTTGTTGTAGAGCAAACGGTTGGCTGTGCATGTGACAGAAATGGAGGGGTCCAGGCACAGAGGTTCAGCTGTGGCCAGAATCAACTGACTCTCCAGCTGTAATTTGTCATCCTAAATTCAGAGAAACACAGTAGCTATAAAAACAAAACAGTACAATGTGCTAAAATTTAAGACACACAGGGGAGCATAACCTACTACTATGGTCAAGTAAATTTTTATTAGGTAAAACAATGAGGATGTATTTCACTTGAATCAAAATTAATACTTAGGCTACTAAAACCATTCAATATAATTTGAATTTGCTGAACAAATCCAATATCTAAGTACACTGTATATGAATAGTAAGAACTAAATGTTTCAGGTTGTGCTGAATGAGAATGTATGGCAAATTAAGACAGTGAGGTGTCAGATGAGGAAGGATTTATTCTATTGTTTCTCACTGAGATCCTAAACATGTCACTTTACCTGTGTCCACTTGTGGTGGTCACTGGTCATGGCATGGATGTCACAGATCAGAGTCTGCAGGGCAAAAATACACCATTTCAGGGTAAAGTCAAGCTTGCCCAAATAGCATCACAGTATTTGTTTTACTATTTGTTATATCCTATATAAAAGAGAGGTTGTCCACATATTCTATTGGTTCACCTGCATGGTTGGCCGCAGCAGGATGTGTCTGCTCTGGTAGGTGGGCATCTTGGTATTACCAGACTGCCTGTAGTCTCTCACCTCTACTATTACACAGCCACAGTGGAAGATGTTCACCTGAGACACAACGCACATGTTAACCAACAGATGATGCAAGAATCAATGAGAAATTATTCTAAGATATTAAGAACAGAAGAATAGAATAGAATAGTCATGTTTTCTATATATTTAAGACATACATATATGCATGTCTGATGACTGCATTACTGTAACCTCACAATTAAATATTTTTTAATTTAATTTTATAGTTGATGGTATGGAAAACATTTCAGAATCTACTAAATGACTTATGCACGTGTGTATGTACATTTATATATGCATAAACGCATACAAACCTGCGATTTCTCCAACAGATCAACCAGAATAGGAGGCAACTCCTCCGCATCTAGGTACTCCAGCAATTCTCCTTCTTCATATGGCAGACGGATGGTTTCAGAATCTAGAAAGCAAACACAGGCATAAATGATGCAGATGAGACAATTGTGGTGCACAGACCAGAAAAACACAACTGGGTGGTATTTGCTTAATTGTCTTCTCTCACCAGATCCATTTTTGCCCCTGAGCATTAAAGAGTAGCCTTCATTCCCAGGGTACAAGTTGACCACCAGACATGATACCGACTCCTGAGACACCAGCTTCTCCAGTAGATTCACATTTCTCCTCAAATTCTTCAGAAAGACAGCAAACAAAAAAATACACATAAGAGACAAATCCCACGTTATCGCAACAAAAATCTCATATGGTTACAACCATGCCAATTCTATGTGAGAGAAGTATGTTATTGTTGTTTTCCACCCACATTTACCTTGAGCTAAAACTGTTTAGTAATGGTTTAATATGCTTTCTAAAAGAAAATGTAACAGATAAGGGCTGTCATTGTTTTGTCTGATAAACTTAAATACACGACAAGTATCTGCTACAAATATGTTGGCCTATTTTGAAATTTTGTGGCAAACAATTAAAAAGCAGAAGTGATAACTTAACAGCCTTTGGTGGATGTGGACTATATATATTCTTAAACTTGATGTACAGTATTTGCAATATCACAAATAACAAAGACTTCTAGCCTCTCTAGATTCAATATAGTTTAACACTTGCAATGCAACTGACAGATATTATCATGATCAAGACAGCATAATATCCCAAGAATCCAATTTCCCCCACTCATTCCCTACAGATTGGAATGATATGCATTTAATGTAGTCCCATAATTACCTAGTCATGACTGAGAGTCAAGTTGCATCACACAAACCTTTAACTCTGGCTCTTTCTCACATTCCTCCATGTACAGCTCATAGAGCTTCTGATACAAACTCTTCCTCCCACCAGATGAAATTCTTCTTTTGGCTGGTCGTTGTCGAGCACTTTCAACAATGTACTGGATAACAGAACATAAACTATATTAACCGACTAATAAAATAAAAAAAAACATGGACATAAAACAAAACTAACGTGGGCAGTGCATGTAACAAGTGCACAGGGATACATATGAGTACAAGCTATTCAAGTCTCTTTCTACAAACACCACAGATTTAAATAAGAGCTTTTACCTCGGCTCGATCCAATGCATATTCCAAAACGTGTTGCTTTGAGGAGTAAGAGTAAAATGAAAACAGATCAGCCCCAATGAGAACTCCCAAACAAGTGGAGAACAGAACAAGCTGTGCAAGTTTTGGTGAGGATTTATGGTCGGATACTTTATCTGGTATAATACCTCACTGTGGATGTCCACTGAATATGTAGAGAGAAATGACCAAAAAGAGATTAAACTTACCATTGTGGTCCACCGTCAGCTGCAAGGCGAGTGACGGTAGACGATGCTGTCCTTTCTGCCCCACACTGTCACCTTCCTAGAGCGACCATTCACACCCTGCACAGCAACACAGCAGACGTATTGCACGCAGCACGGCCAAACAAATGCAAACGATGGATAAACTAACACATATAGACTCGGAGTGGCTGACAGGCTATTAAGACACTATCGATGCCAAATAGCCTGGCTGACACCCCATCAGATGCCACACACCAACAGCTAAGAGGACTGACAAGCGACAGTTTCATCTAAGTTGTTTTAATCCTTTGCTTCAATTTTAAATGCACCAGCGAGGCAAATAAAAGCACAACATGTCTCAGGGTCGATCAAACCTGGGAGCTCAGGTTAGTAAACTCTGATGACTGCAAGCCCAGTCAAGAGAGTGGCTGAATAGCAACAAGCTCGTTGATGCCTGACCGTTGAGGCTAACATGGCTAAAATTAGCATGCTAGCCCATTCCTATTGGGCAAGCTTAAGTTACTAGCCACGCTAATGATGTTACGTCGTCTGAAACGCAAACCGACAAAGCGACGGTAATCTCAACGAATAGGATGGACTTGCCTTCTAGATTGCATAGCGGTCGACTGTAGCTCCAATGCGAGAAAACGAAATGAAAATGAAACATCAGTGTCTTCATTGAAAAAAAGTCGGAGCAGCAGCCATTTTCTTCCAGTGTGACAACAACAGCTAAACTTCCGGTTTGGGCAGCGGTGGGCGGAGCCACACTTAGTGCCTACTTTACAACTGATGCTCGATAGATATACAGTACCTGGTAAATGGAGACAACTTAGCTTCTGTAGACTATCACTGTAACATACATGTTGGCCTCTTTCTCAGGGAGAATTAACACATTTCTACACTATGTTTGAAACTGCTTCTGAATTGAAACAACTGGAACAAACAAAAATAATACTATTTGCTGTTAGCATAAATTATATTAGCTAGTTATTAAATTTTTTGTTAATAATAAACAATCAACAAGGTAAATAAACAATATCAAACACATTATACTGTTATTATATAAAATCAGTTGCAGGTATGTGTTCTTATAGCCACAAGGCTGGATTACCAAGATTCAAGTTTACTCTGTGTCTGTTCATGTAGGCGAAATAAAAGTTTGGGAATTTGCACCGTTAAAACACAATATCAGCTAACAAGAGAAGGGTGAATAGCCTACTGCTTTATTATCCAAACTTGAGGCCCCGTCTTGAAGAGGGTCTGTGTGTCCAAATAGCTGCATGGCCTTTATCACAAAGCTTTGCGCTTATATATGTTGCATATTCTTAAAATAAGGTCTTTAATCACACATATTATTCCAGTATAGGGAAAACAATCTGTAAACAGTGTCTACAGTGTACACTGTGTAGTAGACTAGAAGACACTGCATAGAAAGCAGGGGTAAAGGGAGGGGCCCAGGAAATAATTTTTGCCAAGGGCATTAACAAAGTAATCCGGGCATGCTTAAATGACCAGAAAAATGTAAATTTTCTGAGAAGTAAATTTTTTAAAATCACATAGAATATCAGATTACTACCCATTTAAATGTGTCTTTATAATTTAATTTAATTTAATTTAATTTAATTTAATTTAATTTAATTTAATTTAATTTAATGCTAACTACTGTGATGCTCATCTTTTGCTCCATGCTTTGTTCTCCTTGGGTCTGTTTGGATGCTGTTTGTTTAGTGTATTTGACATATACTACCTGGATTCACTGTTGAGCATAAATAGACCACCTAAGGTAATTAACTGCCATTGTAACCTGGCTATCAGAATATGAATAATGATTAGATTATGATTAGAGGCTAATTGGACTGCTGACCCTGAATTAGTCAGCAAGTCGGCAGCATGGATATTATAGCCTAAAAACAAACAAACTGTAACTGCTGCATAAATAATTCAGATATTACACTTTACCAATCCATACAAGATAAATGACAAAATATTCTGACTAAATATTCTGCGTCTTAATTTGATCTAATATGTAAAAATAAATTTGCAAGGTTTTTTTTTTTTTTTTTTTGCTAGTATTGTTGATATACAGACTGTCAGTGACAGCAGGATCCTCTGCGACACAATGTTAAAACTGTGGGCTTTAGTTTTGATTTAAAGTTTAACTATCTGAATGAGGGCAATGCATGAAATAAATTATGTCAGAACAAATTTAAGGAATTCAGAAAGAAAGTAGTGAGGAGGGTGGAAAAGAAGTATCTTCATCCCATTGCATATACAATGTACAGTATACAGTATATATTGGTCGGTTGAAATCCCATAATTGTACAGTAGGGGGGAGAGCAGGGTAGCAGATTCATTAGGCTCAACGCCACAGAGGAGCAGTCCAACAGCAGCAACAATTTGGTTATTCAGGAGATTAGAGTTTTAAATTTCCATTTGCAAATATAGAGGTGAGAACAATTTGAGCATGTAGCATGTAGGCTACAACAGAAATTTAGAGTAGCTTTTGTGGACATCATAAAATTAGAAACAATTCCATAAAGGTGTGTATAAAATATCTAGAGAGCAGAGAATGAAACAAGTTTATGTTAAATGACATCATTTTTTTCCCCATAGCCCATGTGTCACTCAAACATTTACTGCTCTATTTAAACACTGAGAATTTTACCTTACAGACCAAGTGCTCTGACTTCCTCTTTATGGTTCTAGTTTTAAAAAAAACTACAAAGGCCTATTGATAAGATTAACAAGTTTTAATGACAAATTCAACTGAAAAGGAATACGATGCCATTTAAGCATATGGATTCTACAGAAAAGTTACATAAATGTGCTGTAGCCATGATTGATTTAAGCATCAGTGAGCAGTTTTGTTTTTTTCTTCTGGCTGTTGGTCTTGAAAAGTGTTCTTTCAACATCAACGTCTCAAGAGTATAAGTAGTTCCTTTATGAGGACCTGGGTTGGGCTCAGTTAGGACCAGTCCTCACCTGCTGCACACGCACGCACGCACGCAGGCACGCACGCACGCACGCTACAAGTCCACATACGTGACAGAGCTTGCTTGGGGTCAGAGTATTTCTTTTTTACACTAAGGAACAAAGGAGCGGATTTCTCGTTGAGGTTGAATCCACATGTGTTGCTAATTAAAAAGGTCCAGATTGTTTCAATATCACCGCTTTTTCTACTTTCTCAAATCCCAGAACTTGCTTCATTTAAGTGACTACTTGAACAGAAATGAGGCATCACTGGTTTTAATCACAGTTGGACACAGCAACACCACTTGTGTGCCTGACTACATATGTGTACAAATGAAAACATAAAAAAGGGAAGAAAAAAGTCACTTTCACATTTGCCAATGAGTGCAATCACTGCAGCTTTTTTCTCTGACTGGTCTCCAGGACATTACTAAAGACCTTGGCTGTGGTGTTTAACTGGCATACATCCTCACAATAATTAATTCATAGTTAACCCATCAGTGAAGACTGTGCTTAGTTAAATCTGCCAAAGGTATTCCATGTTTTTTATGAAGGCAACATTACAAGTGTGTCCATTTTGACAATGATGATGACAATGAGGATTATGGCTCCAGGCTGCTCTGTGAAACTCGATCTCCTGGGGAGGGAAATGTCTGGCTGGCTGTCAAGTGTGCAACAAAGAGGTGGGGCGCATCTTACGTCTTCTTGGGCTTCTTGTGGCTCAGGAGGCAAAGCAGGTCATCCAATAATCGCAGGGTTGTCGGTTTGACCTGCACGCATGTCAAAGTACCCTTGGGCAAGACATTGAACTTTGAATGGCTCCTGGTGCTCAGAGCAGCACCTTGCATAGTAGCTCACCGCCATTGGTGTGAATGAGAGGTAAAATGTAAAGTGCCCTTCTCAAATGCACTTGATAAATGCAGTCATTTATACCTTTTCTCTTTGGATTTTACTGACCGTCATTCCTTGACTTCACGAAACATCATCAACAACATAAAATGATACTATTTATGCAAGACTAATCCTGAAAAGGCCGATCCTGAAATCCTGAAAATCTGCCTCTACCACTTTTTGAGCATGTCTTCGTAATGGTGCTGAAGGTGCCATGGTAACATACTGATGGTAGCATCGATATGTATCGAGGAGAAACTTTTTTCCTATGTTGCTGTCATGATAAATTATAAATGACAGTCAAATCGTTTCCAATCCTTAATCTAATTCCTGCATTGAAGCCATGTGGAAGAACACGTGAAAAGTGAGCTTTTGTCCAAATTCAGACCTGCAATCAGTTATTCAGCTCATCCAAGGTGCGTTGCGGCAAGGTAGAGGTGGCAAATGGCCAGTGCTGATGACTTACTGTCTGATACATCTGTAAACAGCATTTTGATTGCAATGTAAACGGTTCTTGGTTTTCATAAGTGCATCCAGAGTGATGACATCAGGGTAAAGGGAATTGTCTATTTTAGGCTGTATGGGGATGTGTAGATAGAGAGTACAATAAGTTTGTGCAGTGCTTATTTAAGTTAAGTTTCCCATGTTTTTTTTTTTATGAATATCAAAATTGTTTCAAACACGTTCTCTTTGGTTTTTTAACATTTTTAAAGGTTGTTTGTAGGAGTCTCCTCTCTGATCTGCTTTGAGTGTGCTTGACAGTAAAGTCGCCTAAATAGACTATTGCAAAGGTCGCATACAGTAAACTATTGAATATTTTCAATAATCCTTCTTGTCTTTTTGTAAACAACTCAAAGACAAATGTGTTTCCCTGGATTTGGGCAATGGCTCTTTCATTCAATCCATTTGTATTTGTAATACATTTGTATGAATCCAATATTCTAATAGTCATTTGGTAACCTACTCTCACGGTTAATCGCTTTAATTGCTGCTCGCACAGTCATAATACTGGATTGGTAACTGGAGAACTGGTCCTTACTTTTGCACCTGCACGCCAACATTTGCTTCCGATGAGTCATAACACTTGAGAATAAAATCCTAGATATGTTATAGTTTAGTAAGCCTAATGACAAGCAAACCTGCAGCAAGAACAAGAATCAGATGACGTTCAAAATTCCTGTCATGTGGCCGGCTTTTTAGCCTAAGCTGTTGTAGGTCTTTAAATCCAAAAAGTGTTAAGGTGTGATAAATTGCTCACTATAAAAAAGCCAATAAGAGCCATGTTGTTTTTGTTTATAGTGTGCGTTTTATATAGGCTGCCCACTCTAAGGCTGTGGTTGACAAGCTATCCTGCACTTTGTTTACTGCCACTCAGGAAAGGAATGAAACCGTTGTTATGATGATGATGATGATGACGATTGGTATTATTATTATTATTATTATTATTACTATTATTATTATTATTATTATTATTATTATTATTATTATATTTAAATAATAGCCTAATAATAATAATAATAATAATAATAATAATAATAATAATAATTATTATTATTATTATTAGCTCACTACTTGATGTGATGTGATGTTGAGAGACACTACTCAATTTACAGGTACCAGTTGTGGTCCTGAGGTCATAGATGATCTGGATTCTGCACACTGAGCTTGTGACTCAACTATTGTTCCAAACAATGAGTTATTCTGACACGTTGTATAGGATTACAGGGCTGAAGAAAAATCTTATGATTACACGTGGGAGGAGCAGAAGACCCACAGAGAGTTGGCCATTAGCTAGAGTAAGACTTTCTCTTCATGTAACATGGCATATAACTTTTAGTTGTGGTTAGAAACATAAAACAGTAGCGCTTTTGTTTTTAGTTCATTGTCTAACTGGATTTTCCATTCAATATATACTGTTTAAGGCACTTCTTACCCAGATATGTTTTAAATTGTGTATTCAAGCAGGGTCGTTTGATGACTCTGCTTAAATAAAAGTGTGTTGGTAAGTTATAATTATGTGCCATATAAACAGAAGGGAGAAAGCAATGAGTTTTCTAAAGGCTGTCTTCAATTATATGTCCTGTATGTACTCACTGATCTTCAGTTCAAAGGCCTCTGCTCCTGCTCCTCCTAAACACATATAAAAATGTATTCAGTTTGTCATGCTTTTCTTCTTCTTCAGCAGCAGCAGCAGTCTTTGTTTCTGTTAGGTCTAAGCTGACACAAACCGGAGGCCTTGCTGAGAGGGAGAGAGAAAGATACAAGGTCAAAGAGAAAATTTCTCTGGTAATTTGCTCAAGTTCAGGCTTACTCTTTCCAAAGGCTCACAAGAATTCCAGACTTCTCATCATTAAGTCTTTTGCTTGGGGTAAAATTGAGATATTTGGAGCAGGAACCATGTCACAGGTTTTAGTCTAGCTGAGATCACAGCTGGATGTGTCTTGTGACCTGCATGTACTCAATCTTCCATGTTTTTGGCCAGAGTCAGGGTAATGAATGACCTTGAACATATGTTGTTTTGCAGGAAGTCATACTTACTGCAGTAAAAATAAAGATATCATGCTGAAACATTACTTTGGTAAAAGTGAAAGTCTTAAATGATCTAAATGATCTATCTACGTAAGTGATAAAGTACAAGCACAAGTAAATTCAACATGTATTTACTGTACATGTATGTATATACGTATTGTATTCTAGAGGTCGACCGATTATATGCCTGGTAGATTATCTGATCCAATATTCAACATTTTTCTGATTATCGCAATCTGTGTTTTTTTTAATCCATTTCCCAATAAAATAAATTAATTTAAAAATACCAGTATGCCACTTTGGCTCTAGCGCAGCATGCAATCTGCAAAGTAACTAAACTTATCAAATAAAATGTTGTGAAATAAGAGAACAATATTTGCCTCAAAATGTAGTGGAGTGGAAGTATGAAGTAGCAGTATATGGAAATACACAAGTAAAGTACCTCAAAGTTGTGCTTAAGTAGAGTACTTGAGTAAATGTACTTAGTAC
>JBBPCS010000226.1:12177330-12190975 GCA_037974645.1 Hollardia meadi
CACACACACACACACACACACACACACACACACACACACACACACACACACACACACACACACACACACACAAACCAACATCACTCCCTTTCTCCCTTCAACTCCCTAAAATGACTCACATGTTTCAGCAAACACTCTCTAATCCACTTTAATCAGTATTTGTGTATTTATGGAAATGCGTGTGTCGATTGGGAATGTTGTTGAATTTGCTATTTTTTGTGCACATTAACCATGTCGCTTAGAGTGCAACCATTCTCTGTTTTGATACTCATTGTTATAAAATACATAAATATCCATGCACAGCTGGCTGTCAGGACAGTGTGAAGTCATTGTTCCCTGGCTGCACTCAGACAGGATAATAGATGCAGGACAGGCAAGTGGCAGAACGAGCCAGTGCACTGAGACCTCTGGCAGTGTCACTGCACAGTCCAGCTCAATGTGGCTTCCAGATGAGCAGATGTGCAAACACAGTGCACGAGGGCACACGCACACACACCCATACTCACATACTGCGCTCACACAGAAACACTAGGTGGGGTGGTCTGGCATCAGATAAACACATTACAGTGTTTTCCTGTTATGAAATGAATCAACAGTCTCTCTTGTGTCCTCATCAAGTGCTTTTAAAAACAAACAAACTCAGTGCCAGTGGCTTCCTGAATACTGTGCCGGCTTTTTATATATATTATTTACCATATATGGTAAATACTTGAATATATAAAATGCTGGTTTAACTATCAATACACTTGATTTTAAGCACTTGTCTTCATATCCGTCAACCACAGAGCACATCACTTTGAAGAAATTGCTTCCATCTGAACATCACCTCAAGAGATCTTTGTGGAAATAAGGCATTAAGAAACCTCCACGGTATCATTTAACTCCAGAGTAGAAAATCAGAAGAACAACAACAACATCCACATACAGTAATCTGTTCTTTGCAATAGCGGCTTCCAAGAGATTCAGTCCAGGTATTACTGCACCCTCAAAGGTTGTTTAAATGCCCGCTTGCTCGTACACCAGCCTGCCGTGACATAGCTATACTCGAGACTCTAAAGTCTAAACCCTCTTTTCTAATCATTCATCAATACCAAATCAAACTGACATAACCACAGCTGGGTGGATTTCCTTCACTGCTCACTACTGTCCTCACTGTGACACTGTGTGTCTTTGTGTAATTTCTGTGGTATTTTCTTCACAATTTTACTATACAAATTGTATTTGCTTGCTCACAAATGCAACATATTTGATAGATTTATGTGTAATTGATGGTTGATATAAATAATAAATGTTCTTTCACTCTCAATTTACTGAAAATCTAAACCATTATATGTACATTAAATTCTGTTTACTTTACTAATAAACTTGGCTGTTTCTGAAAGACATTTTATCTTTAACATTTTAATTGTTTTTATTAATTCAATATTTCAATCACATCTTTTGGCTAGCTCAAATAATTTTTAAAACCTTTTTTTATAACAAACTTATTTAATCCTGTTTCCCGCAAAGAAAGACAGAAATATATTTTATCAAAACACTTTAATGGGATTTGTAAAAGGAGATGTTTAGCGTACTTTAGCAGTCCAAAAGACAAAAAGCAATTACAGGTGTTTGCCTTCCTGGTATGTACCCTCATGTCATATTATCTTGTCTTTTTTTGTAATTGCTTACTGTACACTGTTGGGAGAAAATGACTCACTTCTTGACTTATCCATTCTCTTTCATCTCTTTATTTCCAGGCTTATATCCTAGCACAGCCTCAGGTGTTCCAGCGGACTGTTTGACTAACAGAAGGTTTTTGAGCATGAATGCATGTGTGTTCTTGTATGTGCCTATGTGTGTATGATGGAGAGAAAGTCCAGAGTGTGCAGGGTTTTTTTGTGGGTTTTTTTTATTTCCTCCATGCTTTAGTCACCTACAAGGCAGCAAACAGCTCCAGCTGAGCCTTACACTCCATCAACGCTTCAGCGGCTATATTTCACATTTTTACTCTATCTAGGATACGCATTCTGCACATGATGTCACAAGAAAATATGACGCTGGCCTAAATCCATCAACAACATGTCTTCTGATGTTATATGTCTTGCAAAAGTCCAAAAATCTAAAATGCATTTTAATGCATTCTAGTCTTGCTGGTAACGCAGCATTAATGTGATCAAATTAGGTGTTTTTCCACCAGAAAAAAAAGAATTTTTATAGTTTATCATTGAATTCTGAAACAGCTATCACTCCCACTGTGGGACAGAAAATGCTCCAATTAAACCAGCACTATTAAAGTCACACACAGCATACCCACACTTGGCAGGAGGGACGGGGTGGATGAACAAAGATGACAAAGAGAGATAATTATATTGTAAATGCACATGAAGATTCCATATGAAACTGAGTGTAAAATCCAGTTGTAAAGGGAAATATTTGTTTGTTGAGTTAAAGCTCTATGAAACATAAGAATGATATGCTACCATTCGGGCCCTCTCTCTTTCCATGGTTGAAAAAATAAATCTTTTAAAATAATTTTTTAGGCTCAGAGAAGAATGTCAGACACATCTCTGTTCAGGTGAGTCCAGACAGACAGCCTGAGGGTCCAGAAAACTGGGGTCATACAGAGCTACCTTGGCTAGCCATAATAAAAAAAAGGGGTTAAGTCATATTGATGTTAATCTCTAAGAAAATTCTGAAATAGTGCCGTCGGGATGTGTGGAACCTGGGAGTGGTCTACACTTTGTGTAAGGCATTTCCGGTTCTGTGCAAAAGAAATAAAGAAAAAAAGAAAAAACTAAAAGCATGTATTATTTCAATCCATTGAATCTTTTGCTGAAGACTTACGCCTTCTTGCCGCAGATGGAGCCTTTGTACCAGTTCCTACATGTGCTGAAGTACTTCTTTTTAGTCCCCAGGACCTGCTGCAGAGCGCACACATTGGGTCTGTAAGAGCAAGGAGGAGGGGAGAAGGGGTGGAGGTAGTGGGCGATGAGTGAGTAACAAAGACAGTGAGAGGCACGGGGTAGGAGGGAGGGCAGGTGAAGCAAAATGTGGCAACATACGAGGGTGGAAGTTGGGAGGAGAGACAGATGGGTAAGGTGAAAAAAGAATAACGATGGGATGGCATGAGGAGAGGGTTGTTGAGTGATGGTGTGACACAGGGAGGGGTGGATGCAGGTAAAGAAAAACATAATATATACATGCCATGGCTTGTGTATAGTTATACATAAAACCCATAGATTCATTAGTAATTGCAGAAAGCAATTGAAAACTGAAAAATTCCAATTTTCAAACACCAAATTAAGCGCAATAGTCACACTAGATAAATGAATGTGAGAGAGACTATTGAATTTTCCATTTTGGCTTGAATCAATACTCTCATCAATGTGCCTGACCTGCTTCTCAAATCACGATTGAGTGCTCTTTGTGATAAAACCACCTTAAAACATAGCACAAACATAAAATCTGACATACATAGCACCTCACACTACACATCTGTCAGCTTGTTACTAATCATGCAATTTAGCCTCTCACATCTGCAGTCAAATGGGTTCATCAGAATTGTTAAAATCTCAAATTATCTGCTAATTCAAATAACAATTATTCAAATTCAGTTTCTAGTGACAAATATTTCTGTCCTTAGTTCCTTACATTTTGCACTCGTCACACATCCTCTCCTTTCTCTACCCCCACCCCACATGTCCCAGCTCCTTACCCTTCTTTCCTGGCCCGTATGCGACTGTGGCTGACTATCTTGTCATACGCTGAAGAATCCACACTCCCTAGAGAACAGAGTGCCACCAGCACGGAGGCCACCACTAGCAGCTGATGCATCCTGGGGAGTTATCAGTCCTTTGTACTGCAGGGGCTCAACAAACACACACACACCCTAACCATTCAAAAAAACACACAGGAGATGTAGATGTGCGAGTAAGAGAGGGAGCTTTTATACCAACAAGGCTCTCTCTTTGGCACACACCCATACAAACCCACCCACCCACCCACCACTTTACTCCCTCACTGTGTTTTACATAACATTACTGCCTGGTCTCACACGCCCTTCTCTTCAGTCAAAATCCTCCCTCCAGCTCTGACTCGTGCCTGCTGAGGTCATTGTCTCTCCCTCCCTCACGTTGTTTCACACGAACTTCTCGTGGATTTCTTGACCACCATAACATCCCAGAGCACCGAGGACACCCTGTAACTCAAACTCCACACTGCTTGACAAAGTGACAGTGGTTTGTCCTTGAAAAGCATATTTTGAGAGGGGAACACATTTGCAGTCTTGCAGGTTGAAATATGTACAGTAAATTCACATGAAGGAATAAAGAGTTCTAGCGATTAATTAAGTCATTCACATTCTCACTCAAGCGCACACACAAAGGCAGAAAGGTGAGCACACCTCTAATATATGTCCTTGGGATATTGGGCAACAACATATGTGAATTAAATGGACAGAAATGTTTTTTTGGTTTTTTTTTAATAGGCTTGAAAATAAGGCTGTAAATAAAACTCAAAGAGGCATGGTGATAAATAAATAAAAATGATAGGTTCACACTTTACTTGACAGAAGCCTGACTGTATTTTTATCATCCATCCATACCACTCGCCTCCTCATTACTTTTACGATGCAGATTCATCATTTCCGTCAGCCTTTCCTCCCCTGAACTCCCGTTTGGGCTCCGGCTCCCCTCTGTCCTTCATCCTCCTGTCATGTTCATCGTTAATCAACTCAACTCTTTCCTGGTCCCTCTGTCCCCCTGCAGCTGTCTACGTTTCCCATGTTGAAGACAGATCTGATACAGCTTCAAAGGGAGGATCCATCATGTAACGTTTGTCATGATCGCTCTTGACTTGTGAACAGGTATGCTTCTAAACGGGAGACGTACAAGTCAGCACTCCCTTGTTCATGCTGGTTCATCAAATAAAGAGCTGACTTCACCACAGACATAGCTAAATGTTTTGTTCCTTATAAAGTAAATGCATATGATGCAGTAAAGCAGAGATCAGAGAGATTTTTTTCTTGTTCAAAAATATTAAATAGTATGTGATTAGCAGATTAACCACAACACAACTGAAGCCACATGTATTAACCCACAGCACATCATGCCAGATTTACTCACTCTTTATGAACTCTCATGACCTCTCTGATCCCAGGGAGGGCTGAGCCATCTCCGAGAGGGCCTCCTCCCTTTGGAGACAACATCCTGTTTGTGATGCTATCTTAGCATTTAAGGGAAAGACGGAAACACACTTTCAGCCCGTTGTGCAATTTAGAATAATTTAAACTTTAACAGCTCTTAATTTCCTTTAAGTCTCCGTACCCTGCTTGAGGCTGAGAGTGGGAACTCCACCCTATAATGACATCTCCCCCTAGTGGAAAATATATGTCAGTACAGTCATATGTGAAGCCTCTTGTACTGTAACTTTATAATACAAAGTCTTTAGTATACATGTGGTATTAACGCATGTATACAGAAGCCCTAAGTGCAAAACAGTGTGGCAGGTGAATTTTTTTTTTTTTGTCAGAATCATTTTTCTCAGATTTTTTTCTCATCTTTGAAAGTTTTGTAGGTACATTTTTTATTTTATTTTGTTTCATCATATGCACTCTACATTTAAACATTTTAGGATATTCATTTATACATTTATATTTTTAAGACAGTATAGATTTTTTTCCTTAGAGAATTTGAAAGGAATCACATTCATGTGTTAAAGGGAAATCTGGAGGTTCAATCAAAACTGAAAGTCTCACCTCAATTACATAATACTGATATTACTGAATAGGATTTAAACATTTAAATTGTGTGAGTGTGAACATGTATGCAAGATAGTTTGAGAGTGTTCGATTTATCTGTCTCTGCATGTGTGACAGCCTGGTTTAGTGCAGTTGGAAGATCCATCACAAACCCAGGAGTATTTCAGCACAGCCTTTTGATCACACGAAGCTCAGTTTCATCACTATCATGAATATTTCATCCCCTGTTTACTTGCTTGATCACAAATTTGCTGAAAGATCGTACATGTCATCGAGAAGCAGAAATGGGAGAGCAAATCAGAGAAAAAAGAAAAACGTCCTGTCTGTGGCGGCATTTGATGCGATTTTGCTCTTATTCATCAGTTTTTGAACAGAGATCTGCTTTAAACACCAGGACAGTGTTGTAAAAAATGTTGGAACCAAAGATTTCTTCTTCTTCCTTTCTCAAGTTACAGAGAGTCATTAAGAATATTTTGGCTTCCTGGATTGAACAGCACAGACGCTCAAAGGAGCAAATAAAAGTATAAGACAATTTCACAGAATTAAAAAAGGTGTAATGTAATGTAATAACTTTAGTACAGATTAACAAACTCATGCTGCTCATAGGACCGAAAGCGAGTTCAGTTGCTGAAACGTGCTGGCAGATAAATTAAATATATACGATTTCCTTTCACTGTTTGGTTTTGTTGTACTGGTGGTTAGAACTAATGGAAAGACATTTCAGCTGTTAATGGACAGATTGTTGTTGGAGCAAGAAGGGAACAAAAGCTTCCTAAAATGAATTAGTAATTCTGTGCTTCGTCATACTCCATTAATGCAGTCATTATATGGCACTCAGTTGTGGGATTCACAGTTGTTAACAGCATAAAAATCAATCACACAGTTATAAAGTTTAGTCATCTGTCTTTTGAACTTTTTAAAGTGTTAAAGACAGTACGTTACATGTAACTGAATGATAGATTTTTACAACAAGGGGAGTTTCCAAACTAGATTTGTTTAATAGAAAAATGACTAAATAACCAAATTAACACAATTTACAAGAGAGAGTTTTTAATCTGAAAAAAGAATTCCGATAACTTTGAGCCTGTTCCTCATTCTTCTCCCAAACCACAGATTTATCTAGAAGCGCTGCAACCATCCAAAAGTGAATATAAATGAGTAAGCCACATGTCAACTGTTAATCCATTAATTATCCTTGTATGTATCATCATCATCATCTTCAGTAGTAGTTTAATGGAGCAACATGATCTGATGAGGTCACGTTATTAAGTTGTTACACTATCATGACTTTGAAACAATTCTTTTTTTTAGAGAAAATAAACATATTCTTGAAAAAGGTTAAAGTTTAAACCCACAAACAAGGCAAAGGAAATAAGGCGATTTTTTTTTTAAACAACTGTGTTAAAATGACATGACAGCATCACAGTGTTTATCCTTTCTGTTCGTGTCTGCATCTGTCTGCAACACAGAATAAAAGAAAAAAGCCAAATAAACGATGTATATTTTTGTTTTATCTTATATTTATTTTATATTTTGGACTATGTCTTAAATTCTAGATCATCATTCATTCAAACTAACATGAGCTCTAAAGGTACAAGTTAAAAAAACAGCAAATTTGTTCAAAATAACTAGTTTATTTTAAGTCGATGTGATAAAATATGAATAATATGTTGCTATGGTTGATAGGCTGTGTCCATATTGTATATCTCCCATTATTCTTTGACAGTCTGCCGCGCTGTCACTGTTAAATGTACCATTATCCTCTTCCTAATGATTAAAATGATAATCCCAAGTTTTTGCATAGAACAACGTTGACAGAATTGCTGTTGCACAATTAGAACTTGACACATCTTTGAGACTGTATGCCAATACAGTGCAATACAAAAAGTGTGTTAAATGCAGAAACAGACAGACAGAGACAGACAGAGTAAGGCAGAAAGTCAGGTCTAAAACAGAACATATCTATTGCTCTAGTGAGATAAGGACAGAGAGAGTTAAGCAGTGTAAAGATAAACAAGAAGGAGAAGAGGTAGAGAGAGATTGATGAAGAAGAGGGTAAATGACAGCCGAATGAGGAGCAATTTGAAATGAAGGCCACATGTCAAATACGAGCCAGGGAGAGAGGGGGATAAAAAAAAAGAAAATGATTAGACTGAGGAAATAATTACATTCCAATTATCTGTAAGGATGAGATAAGATGAAATTATTTTTATCCTAAAATCTAAATCCTTGCGATGGCCACGCAGAGCTCCGTTTACCTGTGCTGCATCTCTACTGCTAATATAACGGCATTTAAAACACCTAAACCAAAGGCCTCCCTGAGTCCCCAAAGATCAAATTTGATCATCAGTTTAGTAACAACTGGAAAGGGTATGACTCGGCAAAAACCAACATCCTCAGCTGAAGCTCACATTGATTGTCAGTCTCTTTGTCTTCAGTCCAGCATTACGTGGCCTGTAGTTATATTCATGTATTGTCACATCTTATGCTTCTTCTGACCCTGTCAAACATCCGTCAGCTACTGAGTCACTGCAGGGTAAACTCTTTGTTCTTTTCCTCTGTTTGTTTTCCCCCCACCTTCATCAGAGCCGTTGTCAGCGTTGGAGATCTCGCTATTTTCATTCATGGCCTCATTTACCACAGTTTCTTCCTCTGCTTGTGTCTCCAGGAGTCCTTCCTCATCCTTCTCCTTTGCCCTGTGCTCTTTGTCCTCTGGATCTGAGCCACCACACTCTGCTGCTTCCTCTGACAAAGAGTACATCTGTCTCGAATTCTCTCCTGCGCCTAATGAGTCTTCATTTCCGCTCCAGTGGCGTTTCGGGAACAAGCCAAAGTCAGTGATGTCTTTGGGGAAATTTCTCCTCTGGCTTGACTTTTCGCTGGGGATCTCATCAGAGACTGGGGACAAGAGTCCGTTAGGTAGTCCGTTGGAGGCTTCAGGCGGCCTGGGTGAAGCTGTAGAACTGCCCTGCTTGAGGATGGATGTGATGATCTTGAATCGGTTGAGTTTGCTTTTCACCTGGCTGCTCTGAGGGCTGGGAGGAACCTCGAGTGAGGTGTTGGAGTAAGCAAGGCTGGAGTCCACTGAGCTGCCACTGGCCTTTGCCCCCTGTAGAGCAGGCTTCCCTGTCTTCACCATGCCCATCACCTCATAACGAAAACTGGAGATATCTTGTTTCAGCTCCTGGGAGAGTAAAGCATGAAGTGAATGCTTTTCATTTAATTAGTCCCTGTTGTTGTTAACTTCAGAGCACTCTACGGGCATCGATCAATTTAAAGTTGGTCAGTATAGTGGATAAAGTGGAATTCCTAAAAACAAAATGATACAGCACTTTCTTTTTTTCACAAAGCATTGAGGAGCATTTTAATGTGTGTTTTTTTCTTAGACAATTCTATATTTCACAACTGACAAATAATTGATAGGAGCATAAATAGCATGCAAATAGCAAAGATAGTTCTGATACATTGATTTTTATCAAGCCAGGACTCTATACTGCTAAATGATGGCTAATTTCTGTGTATGGAAAATGTCAGTTTATGTTGCTGACTAAAAACACAATCACAATTCAGTCATCAACCTGCAGTAACTGATTTGTTTGGTCACTGGAGGGTAAGCTGTAAACACTACACTGACATACTATCACTTTTTAAGTCGACGTGACAAACCTGTCATATTGTTAATATAGAAATATATATTATAATGGCTTTAAATCTTATTGTTTGCTCTGTAGGAACTGCTTACCTTGAAATTCTCTTCAGTCAGGCCTTCCTCTGTCTTGGCATCTCTAATCATGGCGGCCACGTAACGTTTCACCAAGTTTCTCAGTACCTCCTGCATCAGTTAAAAAAATGCCTTTGAACACAATAAAATCTTCTAATATTGAATCAAAGTGTCACCTTACAATACAATACAAATATGGCAAATATATACGCACACAACAAAAGACCATTCAACCTACATCTTCTACATACTACAATAACCACCTGCAGATATGGACAAATAGAAAATCCTCGACAGTACAGAGAATAAAGATAAACATCCGGCTGAGTCTAATTGTTAGGCCTATTATATGAGACAATGCAAAAGTGTTCTATTGACAGACTGAAAAGGAAAGTGGAGAAGAAAGAGCAGACACACACACACACACACGAACACACACACACACACACACACACACAATAGAAGACAGTAATGGATTTCAGGAATTTCAGCCTTCTTTGAAAGAGACTACATTTACCTGATACTGATGGTTTATCCTCAGGTTTTCCGCTGCTCGCTTCTGCACGGACATCAGATGCCAGAGAGGTTGAGTTACAGAAAGAGAGATCATAAAAGCTTAGGAAAAGGAGCAACTCCTGACATGGCAGAGAATTTCTGCTTGAACAATGACTGAAATGATTATTCGAATCCAGTTCATTTTTCTGCCAATCAACTAATCAATTCAGCTCGACTGCTCTGACACAATGACTGACTACATGAACGAGAGCAAATAATGGCGGGTTTTAAAGGGGCAATTTTTAAGATGTTGAATCTCATTCCCAGGTCGTCAAATACTGATGCTTTGGGTTGGTAGGTCGGGCTGGCAACCTAGCCTAAGTGTCAGTATTTGATGACTTGTGAATTAAACTCAACAATCAACTATCTTACACATTATACCTTTAAGAAAAGTAAATAATTTGTGTCTGGCTGACAAAATAATAGCACATCTTCAATGTATGGTTTAACATTTTAGTGCAAAAGTCTTTCCACCCTACTGGTTAATGCTTTAAACAAACTGACACCCGACTTACTCCGAGAGTTCCAATAGTTTTAGGCTGCTTGGAGCGTGTCCTCTTGCACACTTGTCTCTTGATCCAGCACATAAGGTACCAGAATGATTTGGGGCTTGAGATGATGTTGAACGGGGCAGGCAGAGTGGCCCCTTCTTCAAAGTAACTCATCCACAGCTTTGTCCTGGCAAATTTCCACTCAATGTCTGCATGATCCTGCAACCAAGATTAGGCGACATGAAACGACACTGCCAACACAAGCATTCTCTATTCCACAAACGCATGTGACTTTTTGTCTGCAGTGTTTTTGATCTGTGCTCACAGCAATGTGCTGGTAGGAGTTGTTCATCATGGCTATGAGCATGTTGAGGAGCACCACCAGTGAGATGATGTTGTAGGTCCCGAACATTGTGGCACCGATAAACTCCGTAAACTGATGGTCTGGATCCACGTTGGTCACATACAGACTGATCAGACCAAAGATTGACCAGAAGAGAGACTGCAGGGTCTCAAATAACCTGCAACAGAAATATGCTGTATACGTATATTACTCAGATAAATAGTGTTTTGTCACAGATGGATAAACATTCTACCAATTGAAGGATTTCCCATAAAAAAAAAAAATTCTCTTTGCAACTGAAAACTTTTTCAGAGTTTTCACACATTTTGCAACTACAGTAAAAACAACATACATGGACACACACCTCTCTTTTTTGCCACTTAATTTCACAACATCACACGTCTACACTATACATGCAGGCAAGTTTAGATTCATGTGAACTCACGTGGAGAAGGCGTTATTCTGCTCCACACAGCGGATGCCTTTGCATTTGCCCTTCTCAGCCTTGGTCTCATAGTAAAAGTACAGCTGGTTCAGCCCATTAGCAAACGCCAATAGGACCTGCAGAGAGAGAAGGGTGCATGCAAAGTGAATGTAGTTATTTAATGCAAGCCATGTGTTTCTGTGTCTTATTTATTGCACCTTACTTTATAACTGTATCATGTTTAGATGCTTGCCTGTGTGCAAACATTTGTGCATTTACCAGACAGTAGATGAAGAGGAACTTCAGGATGTCCAGAAGCATTCTCCCCAGAGAGATCTGCAGTGGCCCCAGATGAGAGTTGGCTGTGAACAGCGAGATGAGGCGCAGGGAACTGAAAATGTTCGCAATGGCAAACACTGCTTCAGCTACAAGCGTTGGATGCCACATCTCCCACTGGTTCCTGGGTTTACTACCACTGTACTGAACAGGACAATGGATGGCGAACATATAAAATGAGAACACAGGAAAGTTACACTACAAGGGTCTATTCTCCTGCTATTCAAAGATAATAAGTTACCTTGGCGTAGGCCACAATCTTGAGTGAAATGGTGGCCAAGTATAGAGAGTTCATGACAAAGTCCATCAGGTTCCACCAGTCATGGATATAGTCTTGGAAACCACCATCCCACATTTGTTTGATCTCTGCCCAGATGAATCCTAGAAAAGGACAATGTAAACATGCTGATGTTCAACATATATTAGGCCGGCAGCTATGCAGGTATTTAGTCATAAACCAAAATATTGCTCATAAAGAAAATAAAAATTTGGACTGGTGGTGCTAAATGAACAGTCTGGGGATCACAACGTTATGACAATTCAGTCTGAGGGCAAAGTTCATGGGAGTAGTATGTCAACCTCATGGTGGTGCCAGGGATGACCAAAGACATTAGGATATATAATGTGGGAAACATGAATGTCTGGATAAAATTTCATGGCAATCCATTGAATTGTTGTTGAGATATTTCAGTCTGGACCAAAATGTAAAACTGATGAGCTTATTGAGCTTAAAATTCTAGTGCGTGTGTTGCAATGGTTGGGAACACACGTAGAGAATGCATTCAGCATCTTATATCAAATCAAATTTTGATGTGAATGTTGAAATGTTGAAATGTTGAATGGTGAAAGTATAAATTTGCAAAATATCTGATTTGTGACTAATGGGTAGTAATTGGAGCCATCTACCATACCAAACCGATTAACAAAACATTATGTTTCCAGGACAATTTTTGGTTAACTACATTACATACACAATTTTTTAAAAAAAAGGATGATGAGTCGAACATCTTCCCTTCTTTTTGTCTATAAGTAGCCATTGTTTACAAATGCCCTCAGTCCTTGATCCTTTTACTCACCCAGTACCCAGGGCAAGATCATCCACTCCACAGTGGTTGGTGCGGGGCCCTGCCTGTCTTGCTCTGTAGTGACAATGTGCTGGGACGCGAGGAGCAGCAGGAATAGAAAGGTCAGGTAGGACGCTGTGTGGCAAATGAACTTGATGAAAGGCTTACGGATGAAGAGACCGTAGCGACTCTTAGGAGCGATGAGGTAGCAGAGAGCAAACACAGGGTAGAGGAGGCCGATGAAGACACAGGTGAAGAACTTCCCTGCCCAATGGCGGCGTCTCCAGCCAGGAAACTCATCGTACCACCGGGATGCCAAAAGCTGCTGGCAGTTTGGCTGAGCTACAAACTTAAAGAAATAAAAGAAGGTAGAGTTATTCTTTTCAACTGTTTGATCTACAGAGATGACTCAAAGGAACTTCACTAATGTAGGGAATGATGGCAGCATGTAGGCCTGCTGGGAGACAGCATCCTCAGCCTGAGGTTGGCTTTAAACGGAAAATAATGCCCTGGTGACCACATACCAGACTTAGCACCTGCAGCAAGTTCCAATTTAGAGCATACAAACGTCCCAATCATCCCTAATTTGTATAAATGGTGTGAACAGCACGAGCATGCATGCACGTGCAAACGCACTTACACATTACTCATTGTGAAACATCACATTGAGCTTCTATGTCAGAGTCAATGTGTGGACCGGCGCTGTTCGGTGGCAATTCACCAACTCTGCAGCCTCGTTACCATGGGAACCAGAGAGCCCTACTGCGTCAGGGTCTGAGTAGAATGACTCATATTTCCATAGTTTAACTCCAGTATTGCCACAAAACTTGAGAGGAAATTTAGCGAGGAAATATCAGAGGGGATGAATATGAGATGAAGGGGATGAATATGAGATGAAGGGGATGAATATGAGATGAAGGGGATGAAAATGACCAAATCTAGAGTGTTACCTGATGACGTGGGGGGGGGGG
>JBBPCS010000226.1:12193078-12203414 GCA_037974645.1 Hollardia meadi
CGAAGTAATTCCTAGTTTGAACCTCCGTGCAAAGTTTTGTGAGTTTTTGAGCATCCTAAAGGCCTCAAAATTGTGTTAGTAAAATGAAAATTTCCGCACGTGAAAGTGCGCAAGTGAAAAAATTTCAAAATTTTTTACTACGTTCTTTAAAGTGAGGGCAATAACCTCACCGAATTTCGTGGACATCCAAGTAACTTTATCCCAACACTGGCCTGCGTTTGGGGACACTATGGAGCCCTCTGGCCACGCCCGAGCCCAGTCACTACAGAACTTTGAAATTTTTGCCAAGTCTCACGTGTGTGCGAATTTCTGTGAGTTTTCGAGATTCCTAAGCCCCTCAAAAATGCGATTGCGTATACGGAAAAATAATAATAATAATAATAATCTCTCCAAAAACAAAAGGTCTCTCCATGGCATAAACTGAACTCAGATGACAAACAGGATTTCTCACTCAACTGACACACAATGACAAACACGCTGTCTGTCACCTTTAATGCATCTGAACTGGTCTCATGCTTTTAAAAACAGAGTGTTGATGGATTTCTCTTGTCTCTGGCAAAACAGCACAAAATTTCCACTTTCAAAATGTGTCCCAGAGTATGTACAGTATGTATGGAACAAGATATGTAGAATAGCAAAGCACACCGTTACAAAACATGTAAAATTAATGGGGTGCACAGTCGTAGCAGGAATTAAATCATACAAAACTCTTAAACTAAAAGAAATCTGGCTAGAGTATATTAATTATGATATTAGAATATTTCACCTGCTCTGAATACAAATAAACTTGTGTGAGTATTGTTCAACGACCTGTCCAGGGTGTACCCCGCCTCTTGCCCAATGACAGCTGGGATAGGCATTAACAACATCTTCAAACATTGAACTGCAGTTTATAGGAGATATCACAAGGGGGCAAAGTCAAACTACAGCATATAACATTTATGGATTTTCCTTGGCGCTTTTGAGAATTTCAAATATTAAGCAGAGAGTTGTTTTCGCTCACACTGTGAAACTTTAATGTACTCATCTATATTTTTTAAGTGTATCAGTACAAATGAGAGCAATCCACTGTTGAAACCCTCAGGGAGGTAGACGGGATAATCGCCACTTTAATGCGTATCTGTTACAGAACGTATTTATCAGATTTGGCCTCCCGCTGCATCAAAGCCAGGCTGCTCTGTTAGCTCAGCTATTTAGATGGGAATCCAGTGGAGATTCTCTTCAGACCATTATAAATTGCCTTTCTAAACCCTGAGAGCACAGCAGCAGCAAAGCTGAAAAACACGCACAGATGCTGGGATAAATACAAAAAACATAAAGGAGTAATCATAAATACACGCTACACACATAAGAGGGTTAAGAGGAGAATTGTCCTTCAGTTTGTTCAGTTGAGGGTCAAAAACATGCTCCTCGTGACTCACTGCAACACTCATCAACAGCCAGTACTATATACAGCATACCTGTATATTTAAAAATAAAATCACACATTCAGGCTGAATGTCATGCCAATTATAAAAGCTTGAGTGTTTGCCTGAAAGAGATGAGTGGTGATCACACCACAGGCAAAATGCCCTGGACGTAGTAACTGCTCTTTGCTAAAACAGCCAGCCTTTACAGTCCAACTGAGTGTCCACTTAACCCTATGTGTCGCAGGGGGCAAAACCCTGTCTGGCTTAAAGATCACCATCAGCACAAAGCAATCACCATAAATACCACTGTATATACAGTATGTGTACATACTCTTATGTCATCTTCCCTTCTAAGCAGACTGCAGCAGAAATCATTGTTATACTGTATGTGCCAGTTCTACAGAGAGCTAAACAACATCTCTTGCAAATTGTCATTTGAGCCAACGGTAAATATCTTTAATGCTCTGTCCTTTACACACTTTATATTTCCTATCTCATAATCAATAAACACTTTACTAAAGCATGACTGAAAAATCCCACAAAATGCGACACCTTATGGCACAGTGCTGGCACAGTAACTGCTGATACTGTTGAATAGAAAAATGTACTTGTGTTCCATAACAGTTTCACACAGCTCCGTTTGCAAGACTACTATATTCTCTCCTCATGCTACAAAGGTGAAACCAGTAGCTGCACAACTGCATCAAGATGCATTCTGCAAAAAAAGAAGAAGCAGTAAATCACATAATCTCCGTACATGTAAATTCATTTAAAAAAATACCTAAAAGTAATTTGGAAACCTTTGAGATACAGCGGGTCAAAATGCTTTTGCAGCAATGGCAGATTTTCATTTCTTCTCGGGAAAATACTTCATAAGAATGAGATGTTTACATTAAATACACTACAGCACTCTCTCTCTCTCTCACACACACACACACACACACACACAAATACAGAATGAGCATGTCGAGCAGAATAACTTTACCTTGAAATGACTGAACCATTCTACATATAGCTATAGGACATTTATCATTTGAAAAGGGCAGTTGGGTGGATTGTTACCCACATCACGAGACACCGTCCTCCATCAAGTCCTAGTGTGATCGAAGGGGAGTTATTGATAGGATTAACGAGAAGGGCATACTGGGACATCTTGTGGCAGTGGCAGCAGGAAAGGATGTTTGCTCATAGTGTGCGCCATGACAGATTTACTGCCAACAAAAGAGAGGTTGGGTAAGCTGACAGGACACAGTCCATCATCATGTGCACCTGTGTACTTCTCCCAAGTGATTCAACATGCTCATCTGCCAACCTGCATCTTGATGCGCAACAGCTGGATGGATGACGGTGGAAACGGCGGCTACATAAATTGGGACACCTCCAACAGTGCATCTGCTCCAACAGTCAGGCAGAGCTCCCAGCAAACGACAGCTGAATGAATTATAAGTTGCTCCTGGGAGTAATGTGTCTGCTTCCTCATCATTTTTCTTCACCTTTATAGTCAGCGGAACAATTCTGCGGCATAATATCTATTTAACCCCTGACTTGTTGCCTGAGGAAGCCTTCAGCCATCCCATAACTTGCAATGCTATCAAAAGCAGGCCTCTCAGAAAAAACATAGCTTATGCATCAATTATATGATTTTCTACCCATAACCCCTTTTTTTACCCACAGTACTAAGCTTTTAACATGGCTACGTATCCAGTAAAAGTCGGTATGCAGATAAATTATCCAAAACATGTGTTGTATTACTCATCAGTTACTATTATAACATTTTTGGGGCATTAACAAACTGACTAACTGAAAACACGCTATATATTTTGAGACACTCCATTATCCATCCAACATACTGAAAGTTTGTATAGCAGCATCACACACTTAATTTATTTAAAGGAATTAAAATGTACAATTTAATTACCTTTTTATCCATACTAATTGTTCCTGGCTCGACCCACTGACAAAATGTTAATCAAAAAATAGAAACAAAAGCATTAAATCAGTGGACTGTAAAGGGACGATTGCTCTGGAGCCATCAGGCTTGAACCACTTTACTCACAATTATTCATGTGTTTGCAAGTCAGTTCCTACAAAGTTCCTGAATAAAACGGCCCAATTTATGAATTTACTTACGAGTTTCAGGAAACTGAGCTGCACTGAAAGTAATCAACACTCCATTACCATCTGTTTGCCACTGCATTAAACATTACAGACCATTACAGAGCATGCATGATTAACTGCACTGCATGGAGGAATTTTAGCAACAGGTTAATGTCTTTTCAGTGACGACTGATTTGACTTGAACACCATTTTATGAAGCTATCTCTATGTTATATCAAGGAAATAAACGTCCTAAATTTAAAGCGAGCCTACTATTGTACTTTAATATGGAATCAAGTATTGCTTTGTTGTTAAAATAATTTGGAAATCTGTCATCTGCATGGGCTGTCAAAGTAAAAATAGATAAAATCCTATCCAAAGCAGCGTATAGTGCCACAAAAAAGAACCTGATGCTAATCTAACATCATTACACGAATATTGTCTGGCAAGGAGACGACATTGACTTGGCGCAGCAAAAACCAATGACTTGGCATTCTTCCCCAGGCAACATACAGTGAACGCTTCTTGGTGTATGTGGCATTGAAATAAAAAAGCTGGACAGTAGATAATATAGCAAACAATAGTGGACAAAAAGAAAAGAAATCTGTGATTTCTTCAACATGACAGATCTGAAAAGGCTGACACTGTGAAATTTCAGTCATATCTGACTTGCACAGCTCTGCTTAGGTGCAAGAAAGGGCAGGTGGACTTGACTGAGCGGTTGTGTGTGTGTGTGTGTGTCCGTGTGCGTGGGTGTGTGTGGCTATTTGTTGACAGCCAACAGGATGATATTCCCTTCCCATTTCTGCAACCTCTAACATAAAGAACCAAGAAGGGACAGTTTGTGTGTACTTGTTTTGTCCTTCAAGGACTGCTGTAGTCATGTTTAAATTGTGGTACAATTGCAGGGTGAGTATCAAACTAATTACACATACAGAAATCACACTGCCTTTCTTTTCACAGCTTTTGCCACCTGACCCACCAAACCTACAGATTTCTGTTTAATCATGAGCTAAACACCTTGTACCATAGACGACAATACTAGTTTAGGGGAATCTTACCCAAAATTATCATTGAAATGTTTTTTTTGGGGGGGGGAAATTAACCTTCAACAAAATTATGATTTTGGGGGGCAGTACACTCCTGGCAAACACTAAAATATACAAGTAATTTGAAGATATTTATTAATTTACTATAATGATTTGTAGTAACCTAGGCTACCTGTGTCATTTCCTTTATATAGCGTGTAAAAGCTAACTGTAAAAGCCTATGCCTACTGTAGTCACTGGCACAATGAAACACACCCCTTGGTAGGACAGTCAGGAAACTGGACTGCTTCAAACAAAGGCAAACCCATGGAGGCAGGAGAGTAGTCAAGTGAGGAACAGAGGCGTCAGTGCACTTCGGACGTCGCTGCTACATTCGACACACACACTCCCCCCGCAGACCCTGCCGCCAACGAGACCCAGCTTACCGGAACCAGTAATAACTTCTTTTTTTTTCGGGCTTCTGATTGGCCAACATGGCTATACGGTTAGGGTTATATCACCACCTGTTGCTTTGGCATGATCTTGACAGCGCTTGACAACGTATTTTGCGTTTTTATGTGGAAGGAGATATTTTTTAAAGCAGTGCTTGTGTGGACGGGATTTTTCAAAAAAACTAAGGTGGAAAAACTTGTGTACATGTGGACTAGGCCTAAGTGGACTGGTTATAATATGCACAAAAAGTCAAAATCAAACAAATCAGTTTAACCAAAGATTTTAACAAACCAGTTTTTAGTTATTTGTGTTTAATTATCTGAGTTTTGTCCTCTTTTCTGGTTGATTGTAGTGAGGCTATACAGAGGAAGAACCTTTCCATTCACATGAGATGTATGACTGTGATCATACATAACAAAACAAACATTCCTAATTGGTAAAGGCAAATTGAGCCCAGGAAACATGAATATTAATTTGGCCAATTTCCCCATACCTAATGCTCTAGTGCCAGTGCCACCATGCCTACTCAGGGTAAAAGTGAAAGCAAGGCTTATAAATGATATATTAACATTAATTACCTCTTTCTGGTGGTATTTGATAGCGAGTTTGAGTCTCGCCAGGTCGTTGTTGCCCTCCTCGTCCAATAAGTTGATGTCGTCTCTGTAGTTGAGGATCATTTCCAGCTCTCTGGAGCTTCTTGTCTGGTCCAGGAGGTCCTTGGCAAACTGTTTACACTGCTGAGACAACTCCTCATACTCTGATTTGAACTCGTTCTCCACCTTAGAAAGCACGTATACAGAATACAGATACCTCTAAACAACGTCCTTAGGGAAAATCTCAAGGTACAGCTATGTGGTGTTTCCAAATCAAACATCGCTTCCGGGTATTTTGTGTCAAGAAGCTGTTTCAAACTTGTTTACAGATAATTATTAAATGCACCACCTCTATAACGCTGGAACTCACTTATGTTCTGAAGTTGTTTCATCTAACCATCTAAAATGCAACGAGTGCACGCTTTAAAAATTGTGTAAAATATATGTAAACTGCATTTAATTAGTCTCGGGTCAAACCTAAAACACAGAGACCTTTGCAGCGTGAGACGATCCACTATGAACCATTTATATTTCGACTGAAATATAATTAAGTGAAATATACATTTTGAATGAACGCGTCTGACATTGCTCATTTTTATTTGATATTTAGCTTTACTTCACAATTCAAATACTGAACTTTGGGTTTTAGAATATTCCATCTAGACATATTATGAATTATAGCAGGCAAGAATCAAGTATTTGTAATTATTTCTTTGAATTTTCATAGGTGACTGTTGTGTATTTTTCATTATGTTTATCAAATACAAGGCCAAATTATACAATGCTTGACTAATAAATGAACAAGCCAGTGAATGCCACATGATGGTATCATGAAAGGGCACATAGAATTTAATTAATGCGAGCTTCAGTTAACATTTCAGGTCTTTCAACTCAAATCCCGTTTTTGAGCTCCACCGGTTGTCTGGCTCTTTTGTCCTCACCTTGCTGAGCTCCTGCAGCTCCCAGCTGAGCCTGAACGCAGTGAGGAAGGGGTCCTCGCTGGAGAGCGCAATTAGAGAGGGACTTGACAGCGCTTTGTAGATGTTTAGGCGTGAACGCGAATGACGCAGGCTGTCCACGTCTGAACTGGACACACACTCCACACAGTTACACCGCACCTGCGACATCAAACAACGCACGGCCACATTTTAATGAGGCTTCCCCGTGTTTAGTAACAGAACATATTTTCAGTCTACTGTAGCAATGCAAGTACTGTATCCATAATGTCAACCAAGTACATTCATGCCTGGGTATGTTATTCAGATGTTGAAGGCCCAATTAGTGAGTTTTCCACTTTAGAAATGATGTGCTGTTTTAAACATTATATTGATGAAATTATCACATACAGGTAATGTTTTTTTTCTCAACGGATCATAATCTAAACAGCACACACTGTATGCTTACAAACATAACTCATAAAAACAAACCTTTAACACTATCAGTAATGTTTTACAATGATTTAGTTGTTGTCTATTACTTGATTTTATCTTATAAATAAGATCCTATGCCAAATACTTTACATTTGACGTGGTGTATCTGAATTGATTCTATTGATTGACTAACACTTTCATAACTGCACTGGAAAATGTTAAAACTGCACTTGACTCTGGCAGCACACGAGACTTCTGTTCTGTTCCATGAACTGTTGGTTTTATGCTGTTAATAACCACAAAATATAAACACAGTTTACACCACAAACACGTAAAGTTCACCCACCTCATGGGGCTGCGGCATAGACACACCTTTCTGCACCAGGAGCTTGATAATTTCATAGTTGTTGGTGTGTGCAGCAAGGATAATAGGTGTGATGTCAGGGGTGAAGTCAGAGAACTGCTTGTCTAATAAGATAGGAGGAACCTTTCAGGGGAGAGAGGAGAGAATAAAAGCTTTAATCACATATATTGACTGAAGCTCTTGAAGCAGCACATTTGGCTTTGGCCTTATGTTACCGTTTGCCAGTTAAACCAAATAAACCTTTATTCATGCCAGGTTTAACAGAATTAGAACTTTGGTTAAACACAGAACCTGGAAGGTTTTCTGTTCAACCCTGAATGCAGTTCAAAGGTCTTCACTGTGAAGTTTAAATGGAACAGCAGGGCAGAGCTTTTGGCAGCTGCAGTGAAAACTGCTCAAATACCAGCAAGACAAACATATGCCTTTGGTCAAAGTCGCAGATGCCATCCGTATTAAGACTGCTCTTAAGGGTATAGGCCACCGTGTATTAAAAAGAATCAGTATTTCACACATTTCAGAAGGAATCATTACGTTCAGAAATAAACTCATTCCACCTCTCCCTCTTATCACCTACTCCAGCTAAGCCGTATGTCACTCAGTGGGAATACACAGCTGCAGGCTGCCAAGGAGGTAGGCTGGTCCTTTTAACTTCTTTTAATTGGCCTATTATCTGATTCTTTGGGAATGGAAAAAAGGGAGGAGAGAGACAAAATAGTCAGGAAATGGTTGGAGGATAAACATGCGATAGGTAAGGGGCTATTTAGCAACTTGATGTGGTTTGAAGGCTACTTGATAACAGATATGCTGTAAAATCTTAAACCTCCTTGATGTCTACAAACAAAATGTGTTCTTTCAGTCCATTTCAGTGATCAAACTAGTATAAAGAATCAATCTGTGGATTTAAATATGTTTTAAATATATATGATTTTAATGTAGCTTAACCACTCCAGATCACATGAAATGGAATAATAGATGGCAGTTTGCAACACTGCTACTGAGATGTTGGAGCATCAAATTGGATTTTTCAAATACAGGAAACTGGCAAGTAGGAAAGATGAGGTGAATTAGCTTTTTGTTTTTACTTTTGTTTTAGTCACTGCAGACTTTATCTGTTTATGCTTTTTCAAAAATTACACATTTCTATGTAAAACCTACCAGTATATTACACTACAACGTCTCATATATATATTAAAATTGTCACACTTCCTAATTAATGCCTACTAAGAGTTTGTGCTGACCTAAAACCTTGGTGGACAAATCTCTTTGTATTGTATTTCAGGGGACAGATACTGACAAAGCTGAGAATATGCAGCTATTGATCCCTCACAGGCAACCAAGCGTTCTCATCTGAAAAAAAATCAACAAGACATCCATACAGCCATGCTGACACCAGGGCTAAGAAGACACTGATCATTTTTCTGGTTGGTTGGTGTGTGGTATGTTTTGGCAATGTTTATATCTCAATATGTAGGTTCAATTTGACTCCAAAAGAACACCGACAATATACTATATATCAATGGAAGTCACATTTAAAACACAACCTGATATATAGAAACAAAAATAGTATCAGTGAAACTCTGTGTCGCCGCTACTCTCTCAGGAATAAAATATGAAGAATTATTATCCAGGGGATTGGTTAATTTTATCAGAAATGTGTCATCATCATATTGCACTGAAAAGTCATATCATGGAGACACTACTACTCTTTAGAGCAGTCACAATGCAGCAGCAAACAGTGGCAGAGAGCCATGTCTGAGAGTCGTCACATTTCGCAGAGGAGGGTGATCTAAAAGCTATATACTCTGTTCTCCATGTGGGAGGAGGAGGGACATCAAATAAGCTTCATCAAAAGCTTTGGCCTGTGCCCAAGCAAGCACAGAGCAGGAAGAGTGCAGGCTGGTAGATGTGAAATTATGACAATAGTGAAGAAAAGAAACAAATATAGCCCACTTGTCATTGTAATGCTTGTGTGTTACTCATATATGGAATGAGGCATCCACCATCAGCATAATGCTTAAAAATTAGCGCCATTAGCAGCATCCTATACAACATCACAAACATTGTTTAGATAAAGCTGGTAAAAAAACGAGACACTGGGCAGTTTTGCTTTTGAACGACACTGCAGAAATTAAGCTAAAGTATTTGTGGACATGAGCAAGCATGATAACGCTTACTTTACATCATGCCCTGTGTTTTATGAAGAGAAAGAGGCAACCCCTTATGTAACTTTCTTTATGTAACTTTGATGCAGGTTGCACAGAAACCAAAAACCCTGTTGATTGAGAAACGGTGGGGACATCTGGGGACAGATGCATACAATATCTGTGCTCAGAGGACAATTCATGAAGCTGTTCAAAAAGCTAATATCCAACGCACTCCTAAGCAGAAAACAAATAACCCACAACACTTGTGAGATGATTACAAACATCATTCAGACAGCCTGCAAAATAGAGAGACAAATACACACAATTCCTGCAAAGCATGAAATAAATCTCCTTATTAATAAATCTCAGAGAAGACACTGCAACAGATAGGATGCGCTTTTCCCAGACAACCTTTTAATATGACCAATGAGCTTCTCTGTGGAAAATTTGGTAGTGCTTAGGGTGATCTATTTTCACAACCTACTCATGCGATGGGAAGAGGCGTTATCTTATGAAGGCAATAAGGTAAAGAGGAAATCTGGAAGCTGATAGATGTCACGGCTGAGGGGTTCGAGCTGGAAATTTCAGGAGTCTGTGTCTCAGATACAGAGCACCCCCCCCCCCCATCCATTTAACAAACAGACCTGAGCTATCTCCTGTGCGTGTGCTCTCCTTTGTTCCCTACTTCCTTTCTGAATTTTCTTCAATTAGACAAAGACAAAACTGAAGTCATTGTTTTTGGAGAAAAGGAAGAACGATTAAAAGTCAGTGCTCTGCTTCAGTCGGTAAAGTTAAAGACCGCAAACCGAGCCAGAAATCTTGGTGTAGTCATGGACTCAGACCTGAATCTGAACAGCCACATTAAGGCAATAACAAAG
>JBBPCS010000226.1:12203514-12223504 GCA_037974645.1 Hollardia meadi
TCACCTCAAGAACATATCGAGGATTAAAGGACTCATGTCTCAGCAGGATCTGGAAAAACTTGTCCATGCGTTTATCTGTAGTCGACTCGACTATTGTAATGGTGTGTTTCAGACCACTGCTGCTCCAGTCCTCACTAAGACCAAGAAAATAGACCATATCACTCCAGTTCTCAGATCTTTACACTGGCTTCCTGTCTGTCAAAGAATTGATTTCAAATACTGCTGTTGGATTATAAAGCACTGAATGGTTTCGGGCCAAAATACATTTCTGATCTTATGAACCATCCAGACCACTCAGGTCATCTGGGACAGGTCTGCTTTCTTTCCCCAGTGTCAGAACTAAACATGGAGAGGCAGCGTTCAGTTTTCATGCTCCCCATATCTGGAACAAACTCCCAGAGAACTGCAGGTCTGCTGCAACTCTCACTTCTTTTGAATCCAGCCTGAAGACTTTTCTATTTGCCACTGCCTTTTATTAAATCAAAGAATTGCCCATTTCTTACACTGCACTGTTTTAAATTTTTTATTTTATTTTCAATTTTAACTTTTCTTAATTTCTATCTAAATGCTTTTTTTTGTCTTATGTTGCTTTTACAGTGTCTTGATGCCTTTTATGTTTTATGTAAAGCACATTGAATTGCCTTGTTGTTGAAATGTGCTACACAAATAAACCTGCCTTGCCTTCATTTTCACCCTTTTTTCACAATTTCACTCCATTTTATCAAAGTCAAATAAATGGCTTTTAACAGGACAAAACAGGATCGGCAATAACATCGCCCCTTTAGTTGATCGATAAAGCCAAAAACATCTGTTTCTTTGTGATTTATGGTGCACGGCGGCTGATCGGGAGAACGGAGGGAGGATGTAAAAGTGTGTGTGCGCCAGTCTGTACAGTACATGTGTGGCAGGAGCAAGTAAATGCTCCTTGAGTGGAGAGAAATCAGTGCAATGGGGCACCAATCTAAAAATTCATTTGACTGTTTTTATTTCTGATTACAGTGATTACATTTCTGAACAGGCACTTCTTATCGACGAGAAGGAGAGGTTTATTTATGAATCCTTATAAGATTAGAACATTATGAATACAATCTTACTTTGGAAGACAGAAAACACATATTTTTTCTCAGAGAGCACACTCATTAAATCTGCTCCTTTCCCAAAAGACAGAAAAAAGAAAGCAGCTTTTTGAAGTGTCAGCTTTTGTTATTGCCAACAATACTTGGTCAATTATTTTGGATGGTATAAAAAGCTCCAGGCAACTGGATACAGCTTATAAGCTACACAGTATTTTAGTGGCTGACAATGCACTCTACCATTCATTAGGCTCATCTGATTGCCTCTGTGCCAATGGCCTCATTGATCAGTTCTATTTTTAATATTCATGTAGTTATAGAAATTACTGTTTAACATTTTATGATAAATAGTTCCTGTGGTTTGAGTTGCGCATTAGTATTAGTATATGTTTTATTATGTCTTTTCTTTTATTATCTTAATTTATGTTTTGTAATTCCTTTTTTTTTTGTTTTGCTTTGTTATTGTTATTGCTCTCTCGTTTTTTTCTTTCACTATTTGTTATTGTAAACTGTATTCTTTTTTTTTAGCACGGCATGTGCTTTTTTGATAGTGGAATTAAAATAACTTAATAAATAAATAATTGATGCAAAACAAACAAAAGTAACAAAACACGCTGGTAGTATTTGGTGAAAGGAAAAATGAAATAGAGGAATACATTTCTTTTGGAGATAAAGTAAATGTCAACGATTCTCTCCTAGAATCCACCCAGCCTTGTCAGCAGCTCACAGCCTGTGCACTTTCACACTCCTATGCACCTCATGAATAAAGCACTCTTTAATTTGAAACCCCTTCTACTCCCATTAGCCCCCTCCTCACCTGCATGCCACCACTCGGCTTCTTATGATTCAGCAGCAGCTCCACAGCTCCCACCACTTCCTTGCGGATCGCGTGCAGGAGGGCATCGCCGACATAGACACTGAAACTCAGCAGGAGCTCAATGATTTCCAGATTCTCATTCTCGATGGCGATGAGCAGGGCCGTGCGGCCAAGGGGGTCGATGCAGTTGATGTTGATCTTAAAGTAGATCTCTGCCTCCTGACAAAATAAAGTTCAAATTGAACATCCGTGTTTGTTTCAGGAGCTACTCTGGGTCTCGATTTAACAGAATATCACTGATTAGAAGGGAAAATATTCATTGACACGGACTACACATTGATGTTTTGAAGGAAATGTAAACTCTTTACATCTCTCAGATCCTAAGTTTTGTTCTGAGGCTGTTTGCAGCACTGATGACTGCATTCTGGTCCCTTACTAATATTAGTTGTTAAACTGGGACTTGACTTGCATTGTGGGCAATGTAGATGCCAGGTTATGACAAAGAGAAAGAATGTGCACTCATGATCATTTTTTTAAAATTTTCCATCATCCATCCAGCAATGTTATAGAGGTGCAAAGTTAAATTGTTTGAGTAGTAGGCTAAAGGCCTAAAAAAGGCAGAAAATTTGAGCAGCATAACGGGGCTTTTAGACAGAGATTTGCTCTCTTGAAATAGACTGAACATGAACTTTTCTCAGTTGTATTTGTTGCTCTTTTTTTTCCTTACTTCCTGCACCTTATTGCATTTTGGACATCCCATGTGCTCTGGGACTACAAAACAGCTGGTCTCTAGCAATATTTTGCGTCTACTAAAGGTCTGACACTAGTCAAGTTAAATAAAGGCCCCAGATGTTATTGGAAATGGGAGGCCAATAATCGTGGCAGCTACTCGTAAATCATCTAATCTTTTCTCAATCAATCCAATTACATTGAGGCTTCAGTATCCATCCATTCACCCGTTCATCGTTACCCAGAATTCATCCATTTACCAATCAAATTATCAATTTTTGCATGCATTTATACATATAAACACACACCTCCAGAGCCTGTTTGACACTAGCATAGTCCCCCTTCTCCACAGCTCCAAGGTAGGCTTTCTCTAAAGGCGACAGCTCCGACTCGGCCCGCACAATTCTCAGCGGGATGCGGTCCCGGTATGAGGAGCTGTCAGTCCGCCGGTAGTATAGTTGTGACATCTCCTCGGGCTTCAGCTTACCAGCACCCTGCTAACACTGCTACAGCTGCTGCCAGGCTCGGGGAGTTCACACTAGAAGGGACAGGAACAAGAGGTGTTACAGGAAGAAGACACTTGCTGTGGTTGGTTCTGACCTTCACAAGTAAGAAAAGATGAGAGAGAGGATTATTCAGAAAGAGAGAGATGAGGCGGGAAGTTAATCACTGGCCATTCATAACATGACCTATCCAAGCATCACCTGCAGTTCCAAAGAATAGACCTTTTTCACGGCAGCCATTTTGGCAAGAAATAGCAGGGTAAACACAGGGGTTACTAATTATACTAATTAGGGTTCTGTTCCATTCAGGTCAAATAAAGTCAAGGTGCTGCTCTTGTACATGTTGGTTCACAGAACCTCAATACATTTTGTTGATTACACCTGTGTTCACCTGCAATTTCATGTCAATATGGCTGCCATGACAAGGTCTATTAATGAAATTAATCAAGGTTCAGTTCCATTTAGTGTTGCCAAGCCTTTCCAGTGAGCCAACATTCACAATGGCAGCACCCTGGCTGTTTTTGTGCTGAATGGAACGGAACCTGAATTCATACAATTGGAAACCCCTGTGTTAATTTCATGTCAAAATGGCTGCTGTTAAAAGGTCTATGGCTGCAACTTCAGTGGAAAAGTCAAAAGTATAATACTATAGAGGTATCTTAGTGACCAAACATGTAGTGCATTGCTTTTGGTCTCCATGTGACGCACATTTTACAGAAAGCACCAAAAAAACATTTTTTTTAAAATTACACTCAGCAGAGAAACATCTCATATCACAGCGGTGCTTCCTCCGCTGTCTTCTTGGATAAATTTTAACATAACAAGTAAAAAGGATGAAGAGTTGGCAGCGGTGGTTTCTGCTCCACCTGCTTCATCAAGGGACATCATGATACACGGCATCAGGCTTGCAGCTGAAATGGATGGCAATATATTTAATTCTTGAGTCACTAATAGCTTTAGTTGATTACATTAGTGACGCTTGTTAATTGATCGACAGCGGCTGACTGCATGGTTGCCTGGTGACAGTGAAATGGCACTTACAGCTTATTTGGCTGCCTTCACGCAGTGACACAGTGGCACTGTGCAGCCTCCTGACAAGGCGACGGTCAAGATCTCTAGGTTCTCTGGGATCTGGCGGTGGTAAGATCTACAGCACTGTAATAATAAAATACTCTACATGAATAGAAGATGAGGGGCTATAGTGTTCCCGTAAAAAGTAGCATTGGTAAACTGCTGCTGTGGAAAAGGTTACATGTTGCTAAATATAAAAAAAGACAGGACTTCAATTGTGCTTAAAGCAACTCATTGACAACTCATTACTTCTCTGTGATGAATGAGTGGATTACGAGACTCTCAGCAGCCTAATTAGTTTATAAGAACAAGAATAAATAATATCCCTAAAATACCTCATTTAAAAGGATAGTTCAACATTCTGATAAATATGCTATTTAACTTCCTTGCTATAAGTTAGATGAGATGATCAATGTAAATAAATATGAAGCTAAAAACCAGTAGGGGGTTAGCTTATAGCTTAGCACAAAGACCGGAAATATGGAGAAACAGCTAACCTGGCTCTGTCAAAATGTAAGAATCTGCAGACAAGCAACTCTAAAGCTCACCAATTAATATAGAATGGTTATTTTGTTTACTTATTAACATAAACCCCTGTAAACTTTTTGTACTTGGTTTCTGTACGGATTAAGCAAACACAAAATGTGTTGATTCATGAGCTTTACAGGTCCTGGTAGATGGTTTTTGTTACTTTTGCAGAGATTAGATGTTTCCCCCCATTGCTAGTCTATTTGCTAAGCTAATCTTTTCAGTCACTGATGGTAGCTTCATAATTACCGTAAAAGACATGAGACTTAATTGTCTCATCCAACTCCCTACAAGAAAGCCAAAAGTGTCCACGTTGAATTATTACTCTGAGTTAAGACGAAGTTTGAGCAGTAATTTTCTGAAGCAGGTGAATTTAAGATGGCTGATGTTGATGACACCAAAGTGGGGATAATAGGAACATGGTGTAATTCACTATCAGCTGCATTTCCAGCTGATTGCTTTTTTCACATTGTCACCTGTCATCCTCTTACAGTCAAAGTGCTGCTTGATGCAGAAATGCTCTCAACGTCCGCTTAGTTCCCTACAAGAAAGAAAAGAACTTGAAAAAACAAGTATTTTCTCCATTGTGACCTTTTCTGGAGAGCCCCTTTGGTAGCAGATATTACTATGGCCCTGGAACAATTTCATCTTGAAGCAAAAATACCTCTGAACTGGCCACATAGGGACCCTGCTGTCACCATGGAAGAGTAAAAATCATGCACTTTGCAGAGAAAGTGCACGCACTGCAAGGAAGAGTCAGTAAAGGTCATTTATATGTTGTTTTTTTAAAGAATATTGACATATCTTACAACAGGTTACAACATAAGCCTAACTTCTCAGCAACAACTACTTCGAAACCAAAAGCATCACATTAGAAAATATATATATTAAATATATTTAATATTCAACTCAATTAAAAAAAGACTAATTTGTATGTTTTCCACAATGAGCTGTGGTCTCAATAGCCTATTCCACACTGAAGTATGTGCTATTACCCTCAGCCAGATATACGTTTCTGCTCTGTGCTTATAATACTGTTGCAACATTCTGCAGTAATTAGGCCTTTTCCAATTAAAACAAAACACACACACTGATTGTTAGCTTGGGAGATAAATTGCAACAGAATACAGCAGCTATAAAGTAAGGCTACCCACCAAGCACCATTTCAAGAAAATATGTGGATGTCTGCCTGCTGATATGTGCAATTACTGAAACACACACACAAAATCTGAAATCTGACCTGTTTTGTTACACAAAGAGTATAACACCACACAGGTGCAGTGGTGGGGAACATGTTCAGCAAAATGTATTTTATTCTGAAAGTTGTATTGATCAGACAACACACATACTGCATAGGTGAGTAGTCACGGCTTGTGCCGGAAACATTAGAGACAGGGGTTGAGGACCCAAACGCAGAGACCGCAGGCTGAGCAGGTAAGGTTCAAAGTATTTAATTGGTACGGCAAAACACTTATGACCGTCAGTCCAAAACGAGAACACAACTCCAAGGGCATAGGCAAAATCCCCAAAACATAAGGAAAGTCAAAAAGCACAAGAGGCACTAAACACTGAAGACACTGGGAGTAGGGCACACATAACTTACAAGGAACTAGCACTGAGGAAAGGGGAGACAGAGACTAAATACAGGGAGGACAATGAGGAACAGGTGAAACAATCAGGGCAAGATACAAGAGGAAGGGACCACACAACATACAACAGGAAATAAACTAGAATACAACACAAGGAAACTACCAACTAAACCTGAAACCAAGACTGTAATTATCAACATAAAACAGGAAACAAGAAACTCAAATTATAACAAGAAACCACAGAAATAAACTAGAATACAACACAATAAAACTGAAACCCTGACACATGCAGCCCATTTAGAGAGGTCTGCCCTGTGTTTACAGTGACAGTAACACAATCATAAAACTGCCAGCTTTCACTAATTAACGACAACAGGTCTGCAAACAGGTGAGATTTTGACAGTTTTATTTCTGTGATAGTGCGCGAGAAAGGTTTCAGGGATAACAGGGAATAGGTGGGATAAAAAGAGAAATGTGAAAATTAGAGATGACTCTTCTTAGTAGCCCACTCGCATGGGTTCCTTCGTCAGTTATAAGGTAAAGGACCCTGAAGGCGCCCTGTTTTATCTTTCATCTTTACAGTTGACTCCTGTTTAGCGCAAAAAAGCCTTTATAGCCAAAATGTGAATTTCAAAAGTGCATTGGAGCAAATAACTAACCTGTGGGATGTTGGGCATTGGAAGTTGGATATCAATGTTCCTCCTTTGGAAAATATCCCGAGACCACACGAGGACTAATAAAACAGATACGTAGAGCTTTAGATCATTCGCCTCAACTTCCTGAATTTAGCATCCCCCAAAATATGAAAACTGCAGTTTGGATCTGCAGGAAGACCCTGCTTGTTAATGTGTTGGTGCCTTGTGATGCCAGCCCGTCTTTCTCTTGTTTTTTTTTAGTCTAGTCTGCATTCTCCCCTTTCGCGTTTGGAGACTTGACAGTACTCCTACTGTACATCCAGATTCGTTCCGTTGTGATCACGACTTCCATTCGGTTTTATTTGGGGGGGAGGGGGAGGGGGGGGGGGCGCAGACCGGCACACCGCATTCAGCTCACCGTGCAACAAATCCTGGAGAAGAAAATAAGCAACAGCGAAGTTTCCTCGGTGGATTGCACCTGGCTTGGCGATGCGTCCAGTTTCTCCCCTCCGAGATGTATTTTCACCGATGTTCTTGCCCACTCGACTTATTCACCTGTTGGGGGTGATTGAGCAAAAAGCAGCGCCTCCAGGAATAAACGTAGAGCAGCCAGATGCCTGGCAGGCGGTCTGCGGAGCGCTGCTGTTGCAGACTGGTCGTGCGCACTTGGAGACGCATTGAGCACTGTGGCACTGCATGATGGAAAAAAAAAAATTCACCTAAACAATCAACTCAGCCAGCCACGTTTAGCCTCTCTTCAAACGAATGAAAATCACACAAAATACATAATTCCAGTTTCCCCATTCAGCTCTACATCCGAGACAAGAAACATTGTGCAGATTGTCCTAAGAGAGTCATAAACAGCTTGAGCTTTTAGATAACCAGCGATGTTATATAAAAAAAATATATAATCGATTTTGATAAATCTATGAAATTAAAGGTGTTTGAAACAATTTCTAAGAAACAATTCTGCATGCAACACATGTGAAAGCATGTTATACGTTTTTTTAAAGACAGTAAATACAGAAAAGACAAATATAGTGTGGTTTCTAATACTGTAATAAATGTTTGTAATAAAAAAATAAATGTAATACTGTAATGGAAAACCAATGACAAAACTATAAAATCAATAAAAATTGATAATACTGTCATTGAAAAGTGAGAAACAAAACAGTAACAACTGTAAATGAAAAATACAGTAGTAGCTAAACACAGTAAACACTTAGGCCTTTGATCATTAAAGAATGATCTTTTCTGGGACAGAGAAAACTGTGTTTGTCATCATATCCATTAATATGGATGGCATCTTCCATTCTGACTTATTCATCAGTGGGTTGGACACACTGCTGGTGTTGGAGTCAAGTTATACATCACTGGTTGCCCACTAATTTCTTCCAACAGCTTATCAGCTCACTGATCATAGTTCAAACACAACTGTCAACTCCTCTCACTCTCTCTCTCTGTGTGTGTGTGTGTGTGTGTGTGTGTGTGAGAGAGAGAGAGAGAGAGAGAGAGAGAGAGAGAGAGAGAGAGAGAGAGACTTATAGGCCTGTTGATGTTGTAAATTCTTCCTAATACTGTGTAATGCTGTTGAATGTCCTCTGACATGTTTATAGTCTGCAGGTCAGACTCATTCCTCTTGTCTGCATGCGTGTATGTTTGTGTGTGAGTTTATGTTGGCAGAAATTAAACTGCAGGTCCAGTCACAGTCAAATGCCACTGGGGACAGATTTCTCAAAACGGAGAGTCTTTGATTACACAGTGTTTGCTTCTGTCAGGACGCTGGGACATTTGTTTTGCATAGATTAGACAGAAGATGGATTTGTGGGTTTGTACTTATCCATCATCCGTCATGTTCTTTCTCATTTTCAGAAGCACATCAAGAGAACTATTCCGAGTTACATTCACTTAAGCAATGCTGACTGCAACCGTGTTGCCATCTTATGTACTGCATATGTTATTAATTTTGTATATGATACATGCTGATAAATATTGGAGGACACTTTAAGCACATACCATGTTAGTCATTATAGGGGGAAAAAAATGAAAGAGCCTCTACTTTAGTCTTTGCACTTTTGGCTGCCTCTTAAGGCATTTTTTAATTAATAGTAATTTATGGTTTCACGTCTCTTGTGCTGCTAATTTCTTTGATGTACTCTACAGAGTCAAATTAAATGACTGTACCCGTGGGACAACTGGGTTCCCTGAAACTCAGCCTAAATCCCACATGGAGCCTTCTCTCGGATACAGCAACTCTCTGAATCAGGTTTATTGGCCAAGTAAGTGTACACCAGTATTACACAAGCAATTTGACTGATTTCATTACGCTCATAGTCTCAAAGTTACACACAGGTCTAAGAACAATTTTTCATTATTTATACAGCGTGCTGAGATTTATATTTTAAAATGATATGATAAAAAATAAAGGTCTGTGTAGTACAGGGTTATTACATAAGCATTTTTTCGGATACTATTTCATTATGATAAAGAGCACTCCCATTTTAAGGGTCAATAACTACATTAGTCAATTCAATCAAACTGAGTTGCGAAGACACATACCCACAGACATGCAAAGCAGCAACGAATTGATCATGACAGGAAGAGGGGAAATTTAATTAGATTGAAATAAATGTGACCTATTAGTAATGCATGTAGCCATTTTTTTTTTTTTTACCAGTGAATCAAAGACATGATAATCAATAGTAAATTAAGGTAAGCCACTATATCAATAAGTCTCATTTTCCTTTTCTCTGTGTATGCTGACGAGCAAGTTTTCAAAGAAAGGCTGAAGTAGTTTCAGGAACATATTTAAATGATCTGCTTTGCACTGCAGAGGAGAGTCTGTGTGGCTGACAGGTCAGAAATGAGAAAATATTATTGATTCTAAAAATAGTCCTGAAGCTAATTCTTCTCCCATAAAAGGGCCTTTAAAGGGGGATTGATTGGAGCGATGATTTAAACAACATCTGATGCGATGTGGAGGGGGAAGGAAATACAGTAGATTCCACTTGACTCGCTTACACATGATTTATTAACCTTTCTAAAGCTTTTGCAGCCGGGGGCTGCAGTGGAAGCAAGGGGCTCTATAGCAAGGGGTAAATGCCCCTTATCAGGAATGCTGTGTTGTTTCACTTGTTGATAAAAAAATATGTCACAGCACATTGCTGAGCGAGCGTAAACACAGTGTGAAGTTGCGATGCTTGTTGATAAGACTTAATTTCACATTTTGAGCTGTTCGGATGTTGCTTTAGTCCTCTAAGTGCTGCATTGTAGCTGAGTAACTTTTCACACAAAAAGAATATTCTCGCAGACGCCCATTTATGAACAACCGGAGAGCGGCTTTGTAGATGAGAGTTACATGAGGTCTCACGGATGGTGCCATAAGAGGACACTTGGCGGAATGTGCAGCAGGCTGTTTCTGCAGCTACAAAGAAAACAGGCACCCTCTCCGTCTGTGAAATGTAACATGCCCACTATTCCAATATGAACATTCAGTTGGTAGTGACATCTCCCTTTGCAGCTGCCACTCTGTCTGTCTCCTCTGTCTTCTCCCCTTTTTTCATTCCTATCTTTCACACACACACTCTCTCTCACACAGCCGCAGGTTAAACCCACGTTTGTTGAAAGCTAGACAGAGTTGGTATGCTCTCTGTTACAGAGGGGTGTGTGTGTGTGTGTGTTCCCTGAAATCTAAACTTGCGCTCCAACACAGAGTTTCTCTTTTATCTCCATGGAAACACAGCGCCGTCCTCATCCTGTCCCACGCTTCTGAGAATAATCAGTCGCCCTTTCATGAAGTTACACCATGCCATGTATAGAGTCAGTTTTCGAAAAGGCAGTGCCCTGTCAACATCGTGATTATATAAGTCGCAGACTCTCATCACCCCTCTTTTCTTCTGGGTGCATCCGTGGGAGTAGAGCAATATTTTGCATCTGTGGCTCTTGGGGTTCCTTGATATTCCTTTTTAAATATTTTACCAAAACCACAATATTTCCCTCACCGTCACCACGTTGCGGACACACAAACATAAAAACTTTAATCATGGTTTAGCTGCCAGAGGTGAATAATATAGGGGGAAACAAATGACAGATGTTGACAATGAACATTTTTCGCACAAGTTCAATAAAAACTTATGTGAACACGTTATGTGCATGTTAGTGTCAGAAATGCACTGGTGACATTTTAATACATATAACAATAACATTTCTTCAAGATTTATTCTTGGATATGTATACAGTACAGTGAGTATATTCCAGTGACTTCCTGTATATTGATGAAACACTATCTTTCATGGTTCCACTATATGAGCGATGCCAAGGATGAGTAAACTGCTCTTCCTAAGAAACCCCTCGTTTGCAGCAGCAGAAATGGCTCATAGTGCTCGGCTATCATTCTCCAGACATTTTTTCTGTACATGTATGAAGGCAGAAAATGTTTTCAGAGCGCTGCATAACTTCTTTTTGATTGCCTTTTTCAATAATGCTTTTCCAAGACACCACTGAAAAGGTTCTTTTTTCCCAGGGTGATTAAACTATGAGAAATGAGGGCAATAAGACGGTGATGTTGCCCACTTAAAGGATTTTTTTTTTTTTTTTTTTAAGGTAAAGGACAATGATCTTTTCATCCCACTTGGCTGTTCGTTCTGATTTTACAGTAACCATCACTGACTATTATCATTAGGACTCAAAAGAAAGTGGCAGAACATAAAATAGTGTTTAAAACAGCATAATACATCTACAGTATATGCCCACTTTCCTCTTTATATGCCTCCCTCAGCTGTACATTTGACAAAGTGGAATGACTTATGGCTAAATTGAACGTCTACAGTCTCCTATTAAAACTACTTTGCGAAAGAAAAGGGCTATACTTTAGCATTGATTAAACACGCATTTGTGCATTCACAATAAAATAACTTAAGGCATAGTGAATAATAAAAGAGCAGCCTTTACTCTGAAGAAATGTTTTGGCATACATTCACACACACTGAAGGGCAACAGAGTGCATCACTTCACATCTATAAAAGACAGCGCTGTCAAGACAGGACAGAATTTTTTTTAACTGAGTTTGATAGAGTCATAATGTTGCCCGAATGTTGATTAATTTCATCCTTACCTGTATAGTTCTCTAAAGGCTCTGGCACACCGGCTGCAGCACACCTACTTGTCAAAGACCATGTAAGAGGAAGGAGCATTTTTGTATGAGTTAATTCCTGATTTTTTGATAGTCTGGAAACTTCAACCACTTATAGTAAGGGAAGTAAGCATGCTGATCTGACAAGATCGGCATGTGAAACTCACTTGGTAGGTTACACCAAACGAATAGGTTTCACATTACACAATTTCTGCCTTTTCATTTAGCAGAATTTGCTTTATAATCGGTGTGGTCCTACTTTTCATTGTCTCTAATTTGAATAACTAAGAAAGTCAGTTCTGCCTGTAGTCATTTAAAAACACTTCTACTGATACTGTAAGAGACTGTCATCCCAAGAAAAAAATGATAGCATCGGTTGTTTCAGCAAGTGTCCAAAACGACATAAGTTTACGTTTCAGTGACAAAGCTCTACAGCGGCTGTAGTAATTATAATGGTATACAAACGAGGAAGTCAGATGACGTTATAGAGCAACAAAGTCTGTGTAGGGAGGAGGATGGACAAATATTGTATTTTATTATTTCATTTGGGAGGACCTGTACTATAATCACTGCCTAACACCAATTAAAGAAGAGATCCAGTCTGCAGTAGTGAATTAGGTCCCTCTGTATTATAAAGCCACACTTTTGCTCCAGTTTGCTCCATCATTGGCTTAGTGTGTCTGTTGTCTAAACAATGGACTGAGCAGATAATTCAGGCACTGACGATTGTTATTATCACTGTATTCTTCAGTTAAGTATCCAACAAATCTCTAATGACTCATCATGGCTTCTGAATACTAAAAAGAATGAAATGCAGGGTTTCTCACTTTCCTCATGAGTTTTATGAGTAGAAGAGATTTTAAAAAATGGTTGCAACAGATGCTGAGAAATTGTGACCTTTAGTTTCCAGGATGGGTCAAGATCCAAAAATGGCGAAATCTATGTCATGTTGTCATAATGCAACTTGACAATGTCCCAGTAAACAGTCAGACCTTTTTGCTAAAACTGTGTCAACAGTGTTGACATCTCTATAAGGTTATTTTGCCAGACCCCCCTTTCAGACCTGTCATCTGTTTTCACAGGATCAGTGATGTCATGACAAATTCACTTTTTAAACATTTATTTCCAACTTCAGAAGCTGAGTCAGAATTAATGATATGTGCGGCAGTGACACAATCCTCTGCTGGAAAAGCTGTCAGACGGTGCCAATATTTGGGTGAATGTGGAAAACTGGACTTGATACCAAATTTATTTCCCTAGTGGCACTCTCAATCTCTGCTCATTTCCTGAGCTTTTGTGTGGTCTGCTTTTCATCGGCATTCATCTGCTTCTGCATGGCCACCTGTGTGTATCTTTCCACTTTTCTAATCACTTTTTTGTATTTTATTGTTGCCATTCAAACCATCTAATAACTGACAGGTTTAAGATTTGATTTCAAGTAGACACTATACTACATCATAAGATTGGTGTCCAGTAGTTTCTAATCATTAAAGCAGCATTAAGAAGTTAGTATCCACTGTTAATAACATTGAAAAGATTCTGCTGTTTTGCTTAAAGTGTTGTAATATAAGCTCTTTTAATACATCTATGGTCACCACTCTGTAGTCTCACTCAATGCCCACAGTTCTATCTGATTGCTTCCACGTCATGAGTAACAGACTATCAAGACTGAAGGCTATACTGTACTTGACAGGGTTAGAGAGACTGGAGCTGCTGAGAGCAGAGCTGCGTGTCAAAGGGAAAACAGCAGATACTGTACTTCCAAAGTTGCAATGACTATCACAATCTCATGATCTACTTCTATGATGACAAGAATGCCCAGTTTCCAGTTACACCAGTGAAAATGTCCGAAATCACAGCCAATGGGATTTAATTTGAAAGTAACGGCTTTTTAATGATCGTTCATTGCGCTTCAGATTAAAACAGCATGCGACTGTCTTCTTGATCTTTTCAATGCAGTTCTGCATCTAGAAAGTGAGTAAAAGTAACAGCGACCGAAAAAATACAGTATATTTTACACTATGGGTAAATTTTGCAATTAGGCCCAATCCCAATTTCCCACTCTTAGCCCTATCACTTGGCCCTACCCCTCCGTTTTGCACGTGGCCGCGTAGAGTGTTCCGTTTCTTTTTGGGATCGAGGGGCAGTGGTGATCTAGCCCTCCGACTGGCCCTCCAAATGGAGAGTTTTCAGATGCAGACTCCAAACGGAGTGGTAAAAGAAACTTTCCCTTATACTTAATGAAGGAGGCAGTGTAACATGAAACATGGCTCCTGCTGTGGGGAAAAAAAGTCCATATATTCGCAAATAATCGTGCAAAAATGTTTAAAATCTGCCTGAATATCTTAATTTAATGCAGATGCAAAGGAATAAGTAATTGGATCGTTAAGACAAGCATTTCAGAAAAATCACTATTCACGATGTCAATAGAACTCGAATGATTTATGAGTGACAGTAACGTAACACTTTATGTACATGTTCTGTGTATGAAGCTTGTGTACTCCCCGGCTCATCTGATATCAGTGCAGGGCAGAAATTTCTACAGGCAGGATGAAGCTGAAATATCCGATATCAATGGCCGATTTGACATTGATTGGGTCTGTCAAAGTCTGTCCATGTGTTACATATGTGCCATCATCAGCTAATGAGAAGAACGTAAGAAGTGGTGTCCCATTTCCTTGGTAAAGATTTCAAGCCTTAACCCTTGTAGCTCTGTTCTGAAGGGCCACTACCTGGTAGAGGGCACTACAAAAGTAGGGGTAGGTCCAAGGGATGTGAATTGGGATTGAGCCTTAGTTCACGGACCATGAAGGGCAGCCTGTACGGACCACGGATCAACAACGTGCTGTTACAGCGCTAGCCCTTTGTACTAAGTGAACAATTCGTGCAGGGTCTCTCCCAAGGATACTTTGAATAGATGGCTACTGACCACAGAAATTAGTCTGCTGGCATCAAATTCCCCGTAGATCTAATTTAGTGGATTTCCTCACTCCTTTTAAGTCATCAGTTTCTAGAGATGGGTCTATCATGCTTTGCCCACACAAGGGATCATCCACTGAGGAACCACTATACAATATATCACAAATAAACCACTGAAGGGTAGTTAAAGAAGCTCCATGTATAATGAACCAATGTGTCTTCAAACACATCCCTGCAATGTCAATAGTAAAACCGTTGAAATACTTAAGAAGCATGAAAGTCCTTTATAATCTAATCTATTCACGCTGTTGCATGCATGCATTTGAAGTCCACATTCTTTTAAGAAGCAGACAAATTGCAGCTTATTGGCAAAAATATTTTTTATAACTGCAGCAGAGTCATGTCATGTGTGACTTCCCTGACACATCACAATGTTGTTGTTATTCAACCTCCCAGATCTCAAGCACATGCAAATCCGAGGGACTGGAAGCTTTTAAAGCACCCATCTGTAATTACAGTATATCAGTGTCATCCCTTTTATTGATAGGCAAGCAGTCCAAAATCTTTTCCTATGTAGTGCAACACAGATGCTGGGACAAATAGTGAGACTGAATAAATATACTGAAAAAGACAGGGAACCACTTAGAGATCTGAATGGTTCTTCAAGTGGCCATCACTCTGAAAAAACATCTTGTGTGCCAAAGCATATCAGAGCATTAGAGCATTAGAGTATTATGATGTACTGAGAAATCAGTATCAGAAAGTTAAAATTCCAAATTTAAGTTGCACAAGCACAATGAAAACTTCACTAACAGAGTGCACATGTGAACCATGTTGGGATCTGTGCAAAAATAATGTATTTCAAAGACATTTTGAACAATATTTGTTCAGAGGAAACGGAAAACTGAGGGGAGAAATAACTGACACAACTACTGTTGCTACGGCTACTGTTGTCCCTCGAGATGCAGCTTACTGTGTCCGTGTGTGATTGTAACTGTGAGGGTGTGCCCGTGGAGGCTCTCAGCATCAGTGTGTGTTTGTGTTTGATTTTATGACAGGACCTCTCACTTCAGTGAATTAATGTGTGAGCCTCTGTTCCCCAAGGGAGCTGGTGGAGAGCGAGGTGTTGCCCCCTGTCTGACCCCCTCAATGAAGGGGGATAACCAGATTTTTTTTTTGGAAGCAGTGCTTGTGTACAATATCCTGGAGGTACTCAGACACCTAAACAGAGATGAGGGTGAGGGTGTTGACAGAGGGAAGAGGGATTCGAACGCTCTGTGTGAGTCTCTCTTTTTCTTTTTTGGCTTTTGTGGAGGCTGACAGACATGCTTTGTGCAACTTGTCACCTTCCTCCATCTCAGACTAGAACTATTGATTTTTGTGATTGCCTTGTCCCATCTTCCTTTCAGCTTGGCGGCTCAGATTTTAAGACACAAGATGTAATTCTGTTTTTTAATATCCTTCATTTTCCAGTCACTGGACACTGATTTACTCCCAATTCCACCCAAACAAATCATCAAAGAACCCCAAACAGCAATAGCGAAAAGAAATAGTCTTGCTGTGACACATTCCGTCAACACGTGGCTTTAAAAAAGTTTTGAAATGTTTCCGTATTTTCAGCTGCAACACATTGCAAGCACATTGCACAACCAGCAACATTACTTACATGCTGACATTTTGCAGGTAAAATGTTTATGCGTTCACCATCTGCTTAGCCTGTTGCTAATATTTCCTAATAAAAAGTAAACATTAGCTTAGCATTTGGTCATATTGGACAAATTCTAATATTGACCTGATGGTGGCGCTAGATGAAAAGATATGGGGTCAACAAAGTGATGACAATTAATCACCTCTGTGCATCAACAGTATCTATACCTCACTTGAAAATCCATCCAATAGTTAAGACATTTCACTCAAAACAACAAGTGGCACTGCATGAAAAGTCACTGGATCATCAAAGTCATTAGAAAACATTGTCTGCTTGAATGTCTTTACAAAATTTAGTACAAATCCATCAAGTGGTTATTTTCCAGAACAGGTGTAACATCATTTGGAAGTAGACTCCTAAACAGCTCATGTTTTGTTGTTTTGCTCACATTAGGTCTTTCCCAGCATTGCTTTTGCAGCTGCTGTACTTGTTAATTTTAAAACACACGACATCAAAGACATTTTTATGCTATTAAGTTGGAGGGAACAAACTATGCTCAGGGAAAATTAGGATATAAATCACTTTGTTCAAATTAATAAGTTCTATAAACGCCCTTGATTAAATTTCACAACAAAATGAAATTAATGGTGTTTACACAAAATGTTGTTGCTGTCCTGGTGTTTTCACAGATCTTGGTCTGTCTGCCTTACACACACATTCAGGCTCTAGGCTGCTCTTGAGATATTCTTACACTTTATCCACACCAGCTTTGGACCGAATTGGTGGGTTAAGAAGATGCTGACAAACAAATCCTAGGATACTGTGCTTTGTTGAGATGCAATTTCACTTGTTTTTGCAAGTGTTCGTGCAGTCACTGCCAAAATGTTCCTATAATTAATGCTGCAGAAAGCTCCTGCTGCACATGGTTAGGAAGGTGCTTATGAAAGCTCTTTTCAGGAAGCAAAAGCAGTGCCCTAGTTGCAGGTGTACAGAGACATTGCTTTGAATTCTGGTCCTTCTGATATCAGGTTCGCAACTTTTGCAAACTTTTAAGGCAGGGAGGTAATTGGATAATAGTGAAATATTCATGTCTGATATGTTCAAAGATAAAACATGACTTTGTTACTTGATTTCAAAGATATTTTCATGTCAGTTACGTGTTCATGGATGCAAATGCAGCTCACAGTCTTACAAAAAGGGTTACAGTGACTGCTGTGTTCATCATAGTGGCCCCAACTTCTATTAGATAAAATGTAAAAAGGAAACAATATTTTAATAACTTTTTTTTCTCTGTGCTTGTGGTTCTTTGTCACTATGCCACTGCTAATTTAAAAAAAAAAATACAAACGCATTTGTCTATTTCATGTTTCCCACAGCTTAAATATGATAGTAGTGTATAATTAACCTTTATTTTGGTCAAATTATAGGTGTGTCAATCATACAATACCAATGGACAGTACAATTTATTTTAAAACTCACTAAGATACCTGTAAATGTAGTGTATTTTTGTTGTAAATATGTTACATTGACTTGAATATGATTACTTTCCTTGTGCAGGTTTAACAAGGATACATTTTGCAGTCCCATCAGAAGAGCTATACTTTCAGATGTTAACACATCCTACCAAGTCTCTTAATAATAAACAAGAAACAACAAGAAGCATTCAAGTCAACTGCCTACGGACCTCAGAGGCATAATAACTTTTCTGGGGGCCACTCCTCAGCTGGCCGCGCACCCTTTGACCCAGTTTTATGGGGAATGGCACCACGCTTGCACGTTGATGGAGTGGATGGACATGAAGGTGGGCTACTCACTTCAGTTCCGTGTGCACTCTTATGGTGGAAATAAGAGATCTCCTGCAAGAAGAATTTCCATCTTCTGCCACACTACAGAGAGAGAGGGTTTTACTTTGCGTACTTCCTGGTTCCCAAGAAGACGGGAGACTTCAGACCCATTGTGGATCTCCGTCGTTTGAACAGATGCCTATCAAGCAGCTATTGGAACTAGTTCATTCTCTCTGCCCTTCTCCCCATGTTGGGGTCAGGGAGGCGAGACTGCATCTGCTTTGCCCAGTTTGTGTGTTAGTATGTGTTGAACGCACAGCTTCCATTCCAGTTGTTTGTTTGCTTTGGGGATGGCGTGACTGGAAAGGCCCTGTCCAAGAAGTGCCTTGCCAGTTGGTTGTGTGAGTGTATCTCTCAGGCCAAAAGGCTAAAGCTATGGGCTATAGCTGTGGTGGCCTGGGTCCGATGTTTGACCCCTAGCTTGTCAGGTGCGGTGTGGTGGGCTGATATTGGTTGCGGCACCATCGGGTGCTGCCACTCTTGCACCGCTCACTGAAGAGGTGGCTGGATGCGAGGCAGTATATAGTGCCTTATATGCGCTGGGCTTCCCAAGTATTCGGGTAGGTGTGTCCAGGTGGCCGGCTACGTTTATGCAAATTTTCAGTGGGCGAATACATGATCGTGATTGGAGGAGAGTAATACCCATAGAGTCCAGTAGAGTGCTCCGTCTGTGCTTATAGAACAAAGGTTACAATAACGTAACCTCACGTTATCCCTGCCGACTTAAGCACTACCTACTTCTGCTTTAAGCCCCACCTCTTTTGAGTATGGATGTAGAAAATTTTGTTGAGTGAACAGATATAGATAATAGTTTACTCACTCATCCCTACTATTTACATTTGTGAAATCTATTATTTTTATGTGAAATTAAAATATGTATTTACAGAGTAAGTTATGTATATTTGCAAATCATTCTGCATTTTTTTCAAGATATGATGATACACAACACATATAGAAAAAAATACAGGTTTGTGGATAGTAGTAAAATTTGCGGATCATGGTACACATTTGTAGATTGCCTTCTGTGGGTTACAACTATTAAAGTCCATATTGTCAACAAATCGAAATGTCACTAGCTGTGATACTGTGTAGGAAAGCTTTCAGCTGGGGTGGTAATAATACAAATTTGTGGTAACATATCAAAGATAATTAAATTAATCAAAAGGGCATACATGCAACACTGGAGAAAAGGAGAAGCCTCAGTAAGCGTCTGTTTGAAAAACTATTATTTATTTTCTATCATTCCTTTTTTCCTCTTATTATTATGTTATACTGCACCTGCTCTATCAGATTGAAACATATATTTGTGGTTTATTTGTGGTGTTGTCACGTGTCAGTGTTTGTTCCTATCAGCTTCAGCTTTAACAACATGAAGCTCTTCATGGTGCTCTGGAGTAATTTGATTGTGGAGGTGATAGATTGTGATCTGTCCATCACACACACACACACACACACACACACACACACACACACACACACACACACACACACACACACACACAC
>JBBPCS010000226.1:12223604-12252231 GCA_037974645.1 Hollardia meadi
TGTGTGTGTGTGTGTGTGTGTGTGTGTGTGTGTGTGTGTGTGTGTGTGTGTGTGTGTGTGTGTGTGTGCAGCAGGTGTTAGTGGACATGGAACAGCTCATTGGAACTGTTAAAGAACAGAGCAGGAGTGAAGGGAAAGGGTGTCATACAGGAGGTTGTTAACCTTCTCACCAGATGCACTCTTAGATTTCTCTCTCCCTTTTCTCCCATGCCTGCCATCAACAGTGCTGCTTTCTGCATGGTATCTCTGCAGGATGCCCTTCTACAGGTTAATAAAAGTAATTGACTTAATATTTCTCAACACCTGATTCCTGGAATGCTGCTGCCACTTTTCACCACCAGAGAGCAGTAGCTTATTAAAAAGTAACACTTTCCACGGGCCTTTTGTTGGAAATCATGGCCGCATTCACATGATTGATCTGCCTTATTTAAAGAATGGAGGTGTTGTTTTTCTTTATCTTACATCACTGAAGAGAGCAATTAAGTTTACTAAAGTTTCTTCTTTTTCCTCAGGAATATTTGGTCTCAGGAATGTAAACAGCTTAATTTGTTTTTCTCTGTGGGCCTTCTGTTTTTTGTTTTTTTAAAAATCTTTTTCCGCTCCAAAAGGTATGTGTACAACAGAAAACAATTAAAGTCTTGAAAAAATACAGAATCTCGTCTCTTCTCGTCTCGTCTCGTCTCGTCTCTTCTCTTCTCTTTTCGTCTCTTCTCGTCTCGTCTCTTCTCTTTTCGTCTCTTCTCTTCTTGTCTCTTCTCTTCTCTTTTCGTCTCGTCTCTTCTCTTCTTGTCTCTTCTCTTTTCGTCTCTTCTCTTCTTGTCTCTTCTCTTCTCTTCTTGTCTCTTCTCTTCTCTTCTATAATTCACACTATCAAGAGAATGCTGTAAAAGTACTGTGAGAAATATTCACCTCCAACAAGCCACACGAGCAACAACAACCACTGCAAATTGACACTGCCTGCAGTGCTGAGGGGCTTTGTCTGATGTGTGATGGAGTGTGGCAGACTTGTCCCTTATTAGACTCATCACGTCTGTGAAATCACATGAAATAGAAAGAATACGCCCAGTCAGGGGCATGTCGCAAAGCCAACCAGCCAGAAAAAGTTTCATACACAAGCTGTAAACAACTCATTAACTCCTAACAGTTCACAGGCTCTTCTCGATTAAAGCTCAAAGTCTCTCCAACCGGGGAAACATGGGATCTTGAAAAATTACAGTAGCTGAGCGCCCTTGAAGGAATACATTCTAACTAGAATGTTTTTCAAAAGCCAGAAATGGGCCAAGGGATTCACTGAAAATCTGTCTTTTCTCATGATTCTCAGGGTAATTAATCTAGAAAGAGCTTCACAGATACAACAGATATTTACCCAATTCCCCTCTAATTCATAATAATAACCTTGTTCCTCTAACTGAAAGGCAAAAGCCTACAGCAGCATTGCGATCTGTATTGTAGATGAGTGAGACACAGGAACAAACTGGCAGTTTCGCCAGACAGTAAACGTTTACCAGAATGGCACTTTGTGTAAACTCACACAGTCATTGTACTGGTGATTACAGAGCAGCGGCGGCGCTGAGATGCCTGTTTGGAGAGAAGAGTTCCTGGTGTGTCCTGTGAATGCCTATGTTTTCACGACTGCAATATGGGAACAAAGACTGACCAGATGTGAATCTGTACGGTTTGTATGTCCTTGTCTGTATGTGTGTGTTCATTTGGGGTGGGGGTGGGGTGGGGTGGGTTTCCCCATCACAGTGTTTGCTGACCCAGACATAAAGTAATTGCAGGTTGGTTCTGCAGCGAGCTAAAATCAGGGGTTTTGCATGTCGAGCTATTGCTTTTATGCGTAGGCTTCCTCAAGAAGCAACAGGTTCTTTCATGGAGACAGTGAGGACAGAGTGAGAGGAGGAATGCTTCTTTCATTGATGTCAGGTGTTGAAAGCATAAGAGTAACAGCTGTGTGATGGATATGTAGAAGGAAGTGGTGGAAGAAGCATTCAGATCCTTTACTTAGAAGTACTGAAAGCACAATGTTTAATATAAATACAAATACAAAGTAAGGCATTCAAAATTTTAACTTCAGTGGAAGTACAGATTTATCACTAAAATGTATTTTACTATCAAAAGTAGAGGTATACTGACTCATTTCAGAGAGTCTTATTACTTTACTGGATTATTATTCATGATGCGTTCAGCTGTAAACTGAATCTAAATGTCAAGCTGGTCAAGTCGAAGCTAATTATAACTAATTTATCATCATTTATCATGCATCTTACTTTAGATTGATCAAATGTTTTGTATGTAGAATATACGTTTTCAAAGACACAGTTCAAATATAGTGGTGCAAAAACGTTTTATTGCCATCTGAAATGTGGTGAAGTAGAATTCTAAAGTAAAATGACAATACTCAAGTGCGAGTACCACAAAAAAGTACTCATTTTATTTTCACCAATGTGTGTATGCCTGAATGTTTTTTTGTTTTTTTTCTGTGCCGCAATATTCACAAAATATAGCCTACAATATTCATTGGGGTTATGGGTCATTAAGTAGCTTCTCCTTGGCCGATGAACCCTGCTGGACATCTGCAAACGCAAATCAGAAGCAGAAAATGTAAAAAAAATAACAACAACAAAAAAAACATTATACTTCCACTACTGTCACACTCATCTTTGTCGCAGCATCACAGATTAAAACCTCCATTTCTTTTGTTGTAGTGTTACAAAGGTGCGTGGGTGGTGAGTGTCTACAAACAGATTTTCTCATTGCGGTGCAGTCACTTTTTTAGGGGACTCAGCCATGCACTGAGAATCTGTAATGTTTTGTTAACAGTTATTCTTGGTCTTTTTAACAGTTACTCATCCTGATAACCAGACAAAACCAGCGAACCAAGCACTACACAGCCTGCTTCATGAATCCACAAGGCAAACAACAATAATCTTAAAACTGACACAAATATGTATAATTTATTTACACTAAGCTGCTTTGGTGTCATCCTGCTGCTGAATAACAATGTGTACTACATTGGTAAATATTAATTGGGCTTTTAATTGCACGTGTGGGCAGCTCAACACAGAAATGTCTTTATTTTATGATGAACAGGGAATGTTTTTGCCGGCATGAGTGCCAAGATGTTATGCAAATGCACCAATCAGATGCGTTCCTTGCCCTCATGCTGTCTCATTACCTGACAATTTTGAATCTTTCACCACTCCATCAGCTCAGACCCCAGAATCTCCATGTGTGGCCTTATCACGGCTGTGCAGCTGCCATGTAGAAGGAACCCCATATCTCGCACTGTATGAATATGTCATAAATCTGAGGGTGGACTTTCCAAAAGTTCCATTGTGCTGGTAGGTGGTAGAGATGGGCTGCAGTGATGAGTTCCAGTGCTAATTAGTCTGATGGGAACTGAACAAATGTGTGTGAAATAGACATCCAGGAAGAAAATGAAGGGAATCACTTGTAAACATCAAGCCATCATCAATTTTTGTATTTTTCCTATGGAAGATAATTGTGTGGAAAACAAACATTGTAGTTTAACGTTTCATGTGAAAATGCGGACTAAATGATTATCTCTACATCCTTCATTTGTTCTTCATCACTGCCTCCGCCTCCCAATCAGACTTGTATAATCAGTCTAAATATTTAACACCCGTGTACCTGAAGGCTTTCTCTCGTGTAAAGTCACAAGAAGAATGTTTTAGCAAATATAAAGGGTATGACAGCTGGAAAAGCCAGGGCTGCCATTGAAATAACAAGGCACTAGAAGCCCTCTAATCACCTGGCATTTTTAACGTGAGTGGTGGTGAGCCAAGAACAAAAAGTAGTCACTAGCATTACTTCTAAGGCTCAGGCTTATGTATGAAGATTTAAGAGACTCAAGGCTCAGCACGAAACTTTTCAAATATTCATGTTTGTAACCAGTTTCGTGGCAATAGAAGGATCTTTCAATAGGAATTTGTGTCAATGATCTTCGTTTGAATTGTTATATATTCACAAAGCTGATGCTCTATCCCTCTTATAAGTTCCTGAAGAGTACTTTATTTTTCTCAGTACTCATACAAAATGTTTTTTTTTAAAAATCTGACTACAACATTTGCTGAAGCCACTGCAAATTTCACTCCACAAATGCTAAACATCAACTAAAAAAATATTCTGCAAAAACATTTAAATGGCAGAGATGAGATCACATTAAAAAGCCTGTTTGCAGAGCAGGAGGAACAAAGACTTACCTTGACTTAGCCTTGACAGATGTTTCAACTTGCTGCACCCATTTCCTCCTATAGTACCCTCAAGGTCCAGCAGGATAGATTTTATTTTATTTTATTTTTTAATCTTAAGCAACAATTTGGAGCATTTTTGATCCCTGAGAGCTGAATGTTTATTTCACATCCCGATGTAGCTGCTTATGGCATTATTTTGGACTGGATTTTGTTTTTGCATTATAGTTTACTGATCTATGAAAAGCGGGGTATCTCCAGCCTACTGGACATTTGCACATTTTGTCTTTTTCTCACTTAAGGGAAGGTCAACGTGTTTCAGAGGCCCGACTGCTTATTCACCACAAAATGAATAAATGGATGAGTGCATTTTCTTTCACTTTTATCAACTCAGGAAGTGTGCATTTGACTTTGTCAGTGTCATCGTCACATAATAAGCCTAAACCAAATTTGACAGTTTTCTGTAAATTTAATTTTGAGGATTTTTGTTGCACTCAGGCCTGAAGGTGTAAAAACGAATAGGCCTAATTTTACTAATCACAAATGAACAGACTAGCTTGCTTGTGCACAAATTATCTGTATTAATCTCTAATGATTTTAAATTTTATTTTTGAATTCTTAAAATCCTTCATATTTCAACCCTGTAGTGGGTTAAATTTGCCTCCATCATCAAAACGGTGACGCAATACAGTTGGTGGAGTAACTGAACTTTCTATTTCAGACGCAGCATGAAAAATATTGACAATCTCTGCAGCTCTTATGGGTTACAATTCTGACACTTCTCACTATTTCATCAGTGTCTGTATGTCCGCAGATGACATCATTGTATGATCTGTATAACTAATAATTATATATTTATATTGAATATTTATAATAATTATTATATATATAATAAGTGCTCGTGAGCAGTACTTGAACAGGTCACCACAAAATAGGCAGCGAAATTAATAAACCGATGAATGCATCTGTGTATAGGAACTCAACGACCCGGTCTTTCACTTTTATCAACTTTTATTCAAACTTAAGCTTGCTGCTGGATGTGTGGAGTTAGAGCAATACTTGAACAAGCTATTTTACTTTAAGGGAAATATTATCTTTAAAATCCAGTGTCATGCCCTACAAAAAAATGTCATGACACAAGAAACTCAGTAATTCTACTAAATGAATAAGTTATTCATAATTCAGCTCATCTTCCAGTCCCCGCCTCCCCGAGACTGTCAGCTGAACTGCCCATTGGTGATAGGGCTGAGGTAACAAGCCTTTAAAATCCCCCCAATACGTGCAGCGATGGGCGGTATTACTTTTACGCAGGCTCTCAAGTATTTGAAGTTAAAACTCCTGCGCGCTATTCTCGGATAGATGCGTGGGAGCCACCGTGTAGACATCCAGCGGACTCCCGACACCTTGGGGATTTTTACCTCATAGAGTTATAAAGACCGGGGCATTTTTTTTTAACATTGACTGTTTTCGGATGGTTTGGATCACATCCGTCACCAAGATGTTGTATAGACTTCTCTTGTGCTTCTCAGTAACAGGCGTTTTCGCGCAGCCTGACAGCACTGGATTATTTTACGCACTGAGATCTGAACTGTCAGAGGATGCAATCTTGGTGGCCAACAACGGAATACGCGTGCCTTTCGGGAGATCCGTCTTCATCGATCCCATCAATGATTTGGTGATTCAGACGCAGCCGGGGGACCGGTGCAGCATCACCGTCCTGGATAATGACCCGCTCTCGCAGAGACCGGGGCATCTCTCTCCCAAAAAGTTTCCGTGTGATTTCGGTCCCAACGATGTGACATACTCTCACTACGGGTCGAGAAGTCTGGCTAAAGACAGAGTGAGGCTACAGCTCAGGTATGACGCGCAAACCGAAACCGTTATTATTCCGTTTATGATGGAGGTTGAAGTAGTTTTTACGCAGCTAGAGTTACTCACCAAAAACATGCCTCTCACTGTCGATAATCTGAACGGGATCAGTAACCCCATTGATGAGAAGATTTTAGAGTTTACTTATGACAGAGGCTCTCATACATGTGAGGTGACATCCCTGTCTAGCGGCAGCGCACTGCCTAGATATGGACGGCTCATTGATGGGGGGAAACTTTCCAAAATGATGGATTGTGATGAATTCACACAAGCTTACATCCGCTATGAGCACACGTTTAACCGCAAGTCCCCCAGCAGGGACTATGTCCCCATGGTTGTGGAGCTGCATGATAAGGAAGGCAACCTAGTGAAACAGGAGTATTTCCATCTTATGATTCGCATCAAAGAGGGAGAAGAAAACACTCCCCCCAAACCCAGCTTTGTGTCCATGATGATGATGGAGATCAGCCAGTTTGTCATGACCGCCCTCACCCCTGATATGGTGGCTGCTGAGGATGCAGAGTCAGACCCAGATGAGCTTATTTTCAACATTACCTCTCCCTTATCTTATGAGGAGGGCTACATTGTCAGCACTGATGACAGAAACCTCCCCATCACGTCTTTCTACCAGAGAGACTTGCGTGATCTGAAAATAGCTTACAAGCCCCCCTCCCTGGACTCAGACACAGAGAGGATTTTCCAGCTTGAGTTTGAGGTGGTAGACACAGACGGGGCTGTCTCAGACCCCTTTGCTTTTATGATAGTTGTGAAGCCGATGAACTCTCTGGCCCCTGTTGTGACACGTAACACAGGTCAGCTGCTCTACGAGGGCCAGTCTCGGCCTCTCTTTAGCGCCCACAACTTGGAGATCAGTGATGAAGACAACCTGGATGCTGTCACCATCACAGTGGTGGATGGGCTGCGACACGGGGACCTCATGGTACTGGGCTCTCACAAAAAATTCTTCACACCCGCTGACCTTACAACAGGGGTTGTTGTGTACCAACACGATGGCAGCGACACATACAGCGACAACATTGTGTTCAAGATGTCGGATGGAAAAAACGAAGTAGAATTCCTTTTTCCCATTACAATTGTTCCCACTGATGACGAGCCACCGATTATAAATGCCAACACGGGCCTGGTGCTGTTCAAAAAGCAGATGATGCCTATATCTCCTCTCATGCTCAGCGCTGCCGACATTGACTCTGAGGACTCAACTATTAAATTTACCATTGTCCCTCCTTTTTCTACCATTGGCAAAGTGCTCCTAAGGCAGTCAGATGCTCCAGAGGACCCCTCCTCTTGGAAGTTCAACACTGAGGATGAAGTGTATGAGAAGGAGGTGACAGAGTGGCTTCAGAAAGACATCACCGACGGGAAGTTGTTTTATAAGCACAGAGGCCCTCACAACACGGATACCATCATGGATCAGTTTGTTTTTAAAGTTCAGGATGACAATGACCCCCCTAATGAGTCAGGAGAGAGTGTATTTATAATTCGAGTATTACCCATAGATGACGTACCCCCTGAGCTGTTCCCTGGCACCACCCTGATGATGACCGTTCAGGAGTACAAGCTCACTCACTTTAGCAAAGAAGTTCTGCGTTACACTGATTTGGACTCTGAGGATCGTGACCTCAAATACACAGTTATCCAGCCCCCGACAGACACAGATGAAAATAACCCAGTTGTGTTCGGTTCTTTGGTTCTGACAGACAGTCCCGACAGAGAAGTCACTGAGTTCACACAATCTCAAATTAACCATCATAAAATCTCCTACGGCCCCCCGGATGTTGAGCTTGGAATCACACCCCACATTGTGCAGTTTCGTTACACTGTTGAAGACGCAGCTGGGAACAGCATAGAAGGGGCTTTCACAATCTACCTTCAGCCCGTCAACAACAAACCCCCTCAGATTACAAACACTGGCTTTACTGTGTCTGAACGTGGTATCCACATCATCAGCATTGCTGAGCTGGACGCCACAGACCTCGACACAGCGAGTGAACAGATTAAATTCACTCTAAGCCAGCCACCTAAACATGGCCAGGTCCAGGTTGCATTCACTGACCTCGAGAAAAAAGGGGTTTTCAGACTGGAGGATATCTCAGAGGGGAAGATATCATACATTCATGGTGGAGAGGAGACGATGAGTGATGACTTTCAGCTGGATGTCAGCGATGGGATTCATGTTGTAACCGTGACTGTCAAAGTTAATGTAAAGCCTGTCGATGATGAAACTCCAACAGTCAGCCTGCCTGCGGGAACGATCGGCTCTCATATGGATGTGCTGGAAAACGGAGCCACAGAGATCACGACTAATGTCATCCAAGGCCACGATGATGACACAGATGACCTACAGCTGACCTTTATTGTGGAGGATCCTCCAGTTATGGGTGAAATATTGGTTAAAGGAGTGCCTGCCACTAGGTTTACACAGGCTGATATTATTAATGGTGTGGTTGTGTATGCACACACCAGTGGTGAGATAGGTCTCACCTCTCAGCAGGATGGCTTCAATTTGACTCTCACAGACATGTCCGAGGATTGGACGGTAGGTGGCAATAAGGTCAATGGAGTGCAGGTTCGAGTCACTATCCTTCCTGTTGACAGCCAGGCTCCTGAGGTTGGAGTCGGGATTCAATTCAGTGTCATTGAAGGGGAGAAATACAGCATCGGCCCTCAGCACTTGAACGCTGATGATAATGACACTCCAACGGATGATATCCTTTGTACAATCATCGTCCAGCCCACTGCCGGCTATGTGGAAAATATATCACCTGCCCCAGGCTCAGAAAAGTCCAGATCAGGAACAGCTATCAGCGCTTTTACCATTAGAGACATCAGGGAGGGGAGTATCTACTATGTGCAGAGCATTCACAAAGGGGTAGAGCCAGTGGAGGACAGGTTCACATTTAGGTGCTCTGATGGCATCAATTTCTCAGAGAATCATTTCTTCCCAATTGTAATCATCCCAGCAAATGATGAAAAGCCGGAGATTTATTTGAGAGAGATAGTGGTGATGGAGGGGATGAACATCGTCATCGACACTCCGATTCTGAACGGGGCCGATGCGGACATTCCACCTGAGGAGCTGATGTTCATCATTTCCAAACCTCCCAAACATGGTGCCATTTTAAACCAGCTACCCACAGGCTCAGTTTTGGTGACTAATTTCACTTTAGAGCAGATTAGGGAGGCATCAAGCATTATTTATGAGCACGATGACTCAGAGACAACAGAGGACAGCTTTGATGTCACTCTGACTGACGGAAAGTACTCGGTGCAGAAAACAGCCATGGTTTTGATCGTTGCTGTTGATGACGAGACACCCAGAATGGTAATCAACGACGGTCTGGAGGTGGAAATTGGGGAGTCCAAAGAGATAAACAACAAAGTACTAAAAGCAACAGATTTAGATTCAGACGACAGCACCCTCACATATATCGTCCGGTTTGGGCCTGGCCAGGGTCTCCTGCAGAGGAAACTCCCATCTGGGTCTCTGGAGAACATCACACTTGGCATGAATTTCACACAGGCTGAAGTCGACGCTGGGCTTATGCTTTACACACACAATGGTCAGGAGGGCATCCGAGACTTGGTCAAATTTGATGTCACAGATGGTATGAACCCACTAATTGATCGTTACTTCTACATCACTGTGGGCAGTATTGACACAGTGTTCCCTGATGTTGTCAGTAAAGGCGTGTCTCTGAGAGAAGGTGGCAGAGTGACTTTGACTACAGATCTTCTCAGCACCACTGACCTCAACAGCCCCGATGAGAACTTAGCCTTCACCATCACGAGGGCCCCTGTCAGAGGCCACTTGGAGTGTACAGATACTCCGGGGATTCCCATTGTGTCTTTTACTCAACTCCAACTGGCTGGCAGTAAGATTTACTACATCCACACCTCTGACGATGAGGTGAAAATGGACAGTTTTGAGTTTGAAGTCACCGACGGCTACAATCCTATTTTCAGAACATTCAGAGTGTCTATTGTGGATGTTGATAATAAGAAACCTGTTGTTACTGTAAATAGTTTAGTTGTCACAGAAGGGCAGATTAAGCTGATCACACCATTTGAGCTCACTGCTGAGGACCAGGACACAGCTGAGGAGCTGCTGAAATTCACTATCACGCAGCTGCCTGTTCATGGTAAACTCCTCTACAACAGGTCCGCGCCCATAACCAGCTTCACCAAACAAGACCTCAATGAAAACCTCATCAGCTACAAACACGACGGAACTGAATCTGCACAGGACTCCTTCTCCTTTACTGTCACTGATGGCACACACACTGACTTTTATGTTTTCCCTGACACTGTGTTTGAGACGAGGCGCCCTCAAACCATGAAAATCACCGTTGTAGCAATTGACAATGGCATCCCCCAGATCGTGGTGAATAAAGGTACTCCCACATTGAAGATCTTGGCCACAGGTCACCTGGGGTTCCCCATCAGCTCCAAAGCGCTCAGGGCAGAGGACAGAGACAGCAACCCAGCCTCCCTGCTGTTCCACATCACCACCCAGCCCAAACATGGTTACATCATTAACATGGGACAAGGAAACAACTCCATGGACACATTTAGTCAAGGTAAGCCCTGATGGAAAAAAAAAACCTGTACTATAACATATGAATGTTGCATGAATATTGCGTATGGATGACTGATGCATCTTATTTTGTTGTGCTGTTCATTGGTGTGACAGAAAAAAAGGATTTAAAATGTAATCTGTAATATTTTAAGGTTATTCAACTCACATTCCACATTTTAATGTAATAATAAATTATTACAAAATATTATCAGTAAACAAAATCACAATTGTGTCATGTGCATAAAGGTGCTTATTTAGTTAGTGGAAATGGCTTTGATCACCATTTAATTAAATAATTATAATCCCCTAACTTGTAATGTGACACTCTTTCACCTCAGAGAAAAGAGAAAAGTTAAAAATCACTGCAACACTGTAAGTTTTGATTAATTTTTCACATTGCCTACCAAAGATTTTAATTTATGGAGTAATAATTATTCATATCTGTGACAAGTGCAGGCTTGGGAATTTCAATAGTTAATCTGTGGGCCTGATTTAGATGTGCCTTGCTCATCAAATCATAATTAGCAGACCAAAGCTAGAGGCTGATGTTTTGCGCAAATGTCTTGTAGACAGTGAGAGATGAATAATTTATTATTTATGCATCTCTGGGGAAATGTTCACATCTGATGTTCTCAACAGTGGTTTGTTAAATGAAGCAGGACAGGAGTAGAAGATCGTGTGAAAAGGTCAGTGCAGACCTTTCCGTGACAGGATGGCATTTGAGTTGCAGCGCATTCTGATGGTTCGACCAGGTCCGCTCAATTCAGAACAATTTATTGAAATTTGTGCATCTTAAAAATTCATAAAATAACTGAAATTTCTCCCCCCTAAAAAAAACATTTCTGTACACCACCAGCAAACACTCTCTCTGTGTGTGTGCCACCTGAACTATGAATTTGTAAACATGTTTGCCTGTGTGCATGTCTGTTTATTGATAATTCAGGATCAAGAGAACAATGCCACTGATTGAGGCTTAAAGCGATGCAATCAATGCAGTATTTCATATCATGCTGGGGCAATTATGCGAACAAGTAAGAAAATTAACCTGCTTATGCCACAGCTTGGAATAAGCACAGACAGGGCTGAGAATACAGAGTGAGAAAGAGCTCTTCAGTAGGCAGCAGACGGACACTTCTGACTCTGGAAATAGTGGCCACAGATGAGATGAATGCGGCGAGAAAGAGAGGCAAAGGGGCAGAAGAGGGGATAGAGAGAGAGCAAGTAAAGTGGACGAGAGTGCAAATGAGACAGGAGAATAGTGTGAGTGTGTGTGGGGGGGGGGGGGGGGGGGGGGGTTGGTGGCATGAGAGAAATAAAGAATGAGGAAAGGGGCGTGAGAGAGTGACTCGGAGAGAGCAAACAGGATCGTCAGAAGAATCAGTCAGGTGAAAGAGACAGCTCCTCTCTCTTTATTTACTCATCCTATTTCCAGGGCACATCCCATGAGGCATTCTTTTTAAATATTTGATGAACATTGTGGCTCTGGTTCACAGTGTTGACTTTATATTTGCAAGGTCCTTGGGTTCAAGCGCTCCAGAGAACATCCCATTCTTACTTCTTTTGCTGTACGATCAGATCAATACTCACTAATGTCAAAACGCTAATCTGAAAGAAGAACAAGTACAATGTATAAAGGTAAAATGTTTATCATGGAGACATGTTTTTTTTGTCCGTGTCTTCATGATAGAAGGGAGAGGCGGAAATGATAGGAAGCCACCTAAGTGGTTTGAGATGTGTCCCTGCCAGTAGTCAGGGGTTTATACTTTTATGAACCTCCTTCCTCTAACATCTATTATTGAAGGAGGTGGTTCACAGGGGCCAAGCCCTTTCACAGTCTCGATGATTTTTATGCACTGGAAGAGACTTTACTGGAGAATGGTGGGGAAAAAAATGCAGACAGAGCCCTGTAATTCAGAGAAGTTAGGAAAACAGCTGTTGAAGTGTAGGTGCCCAATCCTGTTTTTAACATTCTTATTCTCTTCTGTCATTAAAAGATTCACTGTCACCTGGTTTCAAGGGCTTTTGACGCAGAAAACTGGCAGCATAAGGATTTAAACATTGTCTGTTGGTTTAGCTTGAGTTTCCTTGAATTTGAAGTTGTGGTCTTATCTTCCTGGATTAAGGATGGATGACTTTCAGAATGCTCTCTCTGGTCGAAAGTTGTTCATGCTGTGTGCTGATAAGGAACTGAGTCAGTGTGATACTGGAGACCTGTTGTTACTGCAGCTTCCATCTTTGAACAAAATTTTGTGTTTGATGGAGCCATAATACAACTTCAAAGTGTATTTGAATCTATTTCCGTGAGCAGCATGAATTTTTTTTTTCCTAATCTTAAAATGCAAATTGTTTCATAAATATATATTTTTAATCTTGACAAGGGCAAACCTCTTCAATAAATAATTTATAATTTAGCCATCAGCCTGCTTTAAGTTGGAGCAAGGAGATTGTTAAAATTTTCATCTCACATTGACATGACGGGGTCATCCTTCAGCTGAAAACGCAGGGCAGCCCTCATTTTACATTATTTCATTAATTACGTCAAAAACATTTGCTCTTCTTTGCTTTTGACTGAAACGTTTATTTGCTTTACTTTGTTGGTTTGAGTTGATAGGGTTTTACCATATTGTGATTTTTTATACCTGTTTTATCACTCCAAAAAAACCAAACAAAGTTACTTTCTTCTTACAGCTGATATTGATGACCTGAACATCTGCTATGTGTTGCGGAATGAAGAAAATGCGACTTCTGATCTCTTCCACTTCTCCGTTGAGGACAATGGTAAGATGTCGCTCTGTCACCTTTATATTTGTATTGAGATTTTATCCACTTTTTAATAGACTCTACGCTGCAGGAGCAGAAAGGTCCCGAACATGTTGCCAAATGACATTTCAACAAAATGTTAAAAGATACAAATTGACTTAGTTGAAGATCAAACCTGCCACTTTTTGGGTATGGTATGGTCCCTCTAACCTTTAGACTCATCTCCTCGGGTGAATCTGTGACTAGATGTCAAGGTTCAGAGAATCACTTATTACTCACACAATAACTCTCAACTCTTGACTGTGATGGACTTCCGAGCTGTGAAGCATCATATTTCAGCTCACAGTGAGTTTAATTTTGTTGATTGTTCCTGGCAGAACAGTTCATTGAAGAATATTTTTTATATTTCTGTTGTTTTCATTCATGATCACTGGGCTGAATGAAAGCCACCCCTCTGTCTGCTTCAGATGACGGATATTTGCGCTGACTTTATTCAATTCACCATTTGTCCATAAAGTGATCTGCCATTCAGAGCAGCAGTGCAGTCGTGGATCAGAATATCAATTTCTGACAAAATTGTGTGTAAGACGACAAAAGCCCTTTAGTTGTATCTATATATTACAAATGATGCTACGTCGTATTATAAGTGATAATGCTTACAGGTTCATCAAAGATAGAAAAAACTTATTTTTGTGCTGCTGAGATTGACGCTCATCATTTTCACAATTCAGTGATGTAATGAGACTGCATATTCTGTCAAGATGCAAGGCTGATTTCTCAGGTGAAAATACACTAAAATGCTAGAAAGTACGTATTATAGATCTAGATATGTATACACTGAGCTCTTCCTTACGCATTTTAACAGTTTGCCTCTAGAAGGTTAGGGACAACTCTCATTCATAGAGCCATGAGTACTTTCACTTTAAAGAAAATAATAACATGCTTCCAGCAAGCTCTGGAAAGAAATCCATATGTTGTAACACTGGAACACAAAGGATCAGTAGTAAAGTCAGAATATTTTAAACGTACAATCAAATACCAAAACATTGTGCATTATGGCTTTGGGGGCCTTTATTACCAGTAAAACTGATATATTAATAGAAAGGATTGTAAAGCAAGGCAGCACAAGGTATTAAACAAACAAGCACATGGAATGACCAGAGCTAGATTTCATATTAAAGAAATGAAGTGCCCACAGTGGATGCTTTCATAAAACCTTCACATTGTGATTTAAATGTCATGGCCACGGAGCTACAATTCCCAGTTCACACGTTTAGTTGGTATCCGCTTCTGCTCTCTTTATGCTTCCTTTTTTCGAACTAATGGAGTGGTGTTTCTCCTTCTGTCTGCTGTCATTAAGATACAAAATGCAGGTTAGTTAAATGTTCTCAACCCCACCACAATCTTACTGTGCATGTGCAAACGTGCGGCCACTTATTTGTATGAAAACGAAAGTGTCTTAACACTTGTTACACATACAGCACCTATTTTTTTGTGCAATTCTCCCTTGAACGCACAGTAAAAAGAAGAGGTGCACTTGTTTTATGACAGCAGGCATGTTTAGGTGCAGAATGCATTTGGAGCACGTTTCAACCGACTCTCAGTTCTCTCAGTCTGTTCATTTTGCTCCTGTATGATCAGATATGATGGCACTGCATTAAACACTAGACCTTGCGGAACAATTGATGTAGAGCCTCGTAAGCCTCCAATTATTGGGGTATTTATATTTAATGGACTTTCCAGCGAAATTCTCAGATTCACATTCAGAAACGCAGCTAAATAACAACCTCTGAATTAGTCAAAGGCCTAAAGGACTATGTAGCTTGTGAGTCACATCAACAGGGCTGTGCTCAGTCTTCAGTTGCAATGGGATTTAATAGTTCTGTTGAAAGTTCCACTTTAAAATACTCTATGTCTTAACCACCAATAACCAACAATTCAATGTGCCCTCCACATTACACAAGAAGAAAGCCATGTATTCCACACAGGAACTAAAAAACTATTGTTTTTTTCAATTAGCCCGAGACCCATTTTTGCAGAAGTGTTTTCATGTTGTGGGGCTAATTCACTTAGAAGAAAGTGCTAATGTGTAAGAGGAATAACAATTTGTTGTGCACATGAAAAGAAAAATATCGACTAATTGATTGTCCATGCTCCTGTAATTTATTTTTATTTTTCTCCACTATTGGTAATAATCTGGCCCAAAAATTCTAAAAGAATATCCCTCAAATCAACTCCTCCTGCCTACAAGCGTCTATTTTACAGGAAGTGGGCAATATGTTCTTGTAACACCTTAATGTACATGTAAGCGGGCACACATACATATATTATAAGAAGTGTTAAAACACTTCTTCAGATGTGCGCCGGTACACACAGGCACACAATCCCAAACATGCATGCACAGCAGAGCACAGAAGGGTAGCCATAGGCTAAGAAGCGGTCAGGCCTCCAGCACAAAAAGGTGTTTGATATTTAAGAGCCCAGGCAGCATTGTGGGTAATGAGAGCCCTGGGCGTTTGAGCTGGGCAGAGCTCCAGGGCAGCCACTGGTAATTACACGGCCCTATTACAGGCTCATCTACAGGGGAAGAGTGACAGGAAGCACCTTCTGTCTCAGGTTAAGAACAGCTGGGATCACTATAGTTAACTGTAATTGGCTGGAGCACAGTTTCCCAGGCTTCTCTTTGGCTGTGGGATGTTCAGATAGTTATAATGGAGCAGAAGAAAACAACACAAAGAGGCATAACAAGGAAACGCAGCAAATCCTCAAATTGGAGACACTAAAACTGAAGAATGTTTGGTACTTTTGCTTGAAACTTCAATCGATTATCACAATAGCTACAAATTATTTTCCGTCAATTGACTAAATAATTGCTTCAGTTCCACTTAAAGGTTGGTTCAGTGAAATTACAAAATGGCACCTATTTTCACCTCTCTAGCAGTGCAGATTATTTGGTTTTATTTGTCCAGATTTTGAGATATTGATCTCTACAACCTCTGCCACTCCCATAATACAATGTAGTTGAATTCTGGCGCGCAGAGCACTAAAAACGTACATTAAAAAAAAGTCACAGGTACTGTGGGATAACCCACAGATCTCACTAGTTTTCATTGGAATAACTTTCTTCCAATAAAAAGAGATCTGCGGATTATCCAGTGTAACCCTGACACTTTCGCAATTTCTCAGTGCTGTTAGCATCACAAAGAAAAACGTCTTTCACCTCCATTGTGTCTGGGTAACAGGGTAAACCTCAGAGATGGATAATTCAAAACCTGAGCAAAATAAAACCAACACTCTCTGCATGGCTAGATACCACTGAGGGTAAATGCAAGAGATGCGATTTACACATTCACACTCACAAAGATCTCCTCTGAGAAGAAAGCGGCATTTTTCCGCTCAACCTCTCCTCTTATCTTGTTTTTTTTTTCTGTATGTTTCTCCTCGATACAATATTGTTACAACCGAATCATTTCATCCAATCTTCACTGTTCCTTGTGCAGCCCCAATATACCACTATTTTCTGTTAGTTATAATATAACACCAATATATCAACTTAAAACATGCCCTGCAGCTTCTCTATTCCTATTTTTTCACTGCACGCAATTTGCATGCATTTTTGTGCCTTCACAAATATCTCTTGAATGTAACAAAATGCTTTGTGTGCAACTTCTCCCTTGTTGGTGTTAGAAGACCAGTTATTACTGTGGCTTGTTCTGCAAGGGCACCAGTACTTTATCATTAGTCTTGTTTATGCACGCTGTGATTGGGTGTCGATCTGTGGTGCCACTGTGGGTTTTAAAAAAAAAATCTAATCTTAATAATTTTTTTCTCCTTAAAAAAGCAGTGCCAACACTTTGGAGGAAATGACCTCCTTGTGTTACCCTTTTCTCTTTTAAATGATCAGCGTCGCAAATTATTTATGTACATGCAGACTTTCTTTCTTCTGGATGAAAGAAATGAGTGCCTGAAAAAGAAATAAATGAGTCAACTCCTTTTATTATAACTTTTAAACTCTTAACAGCGGAATGACTCACAGAGGCACACAGAATGTAAATGGGATAATCCAGTTTTTGATGTCTGGATTTCCTCGAATTTCTGGAATTGGAAAAAGCTCTCTTTGATTGGCTTCCAAAGCTGAAGTGCATTTGTTGTACAATAATGTTTCCCAGTCCTCTTTAATTATACACCGATCAGCCACAACATTAAAACCGCTGACAGTTGAAATGAATAACATTGATCATCTTGCTACAGTGCAATATTCTGCTGGGAAACCCTGGATCCTGGCCTTCATGTGGATGCCACTTGACACAATCCATCCACCCAAACACCCTTGCAGACCAAGCACACCCCTCATGGCACCGGCACACCCCGATGACATTGTTCCAAATCTGATTGAGAATCCATGAGACGTGCCGATCCATGGATGCCATTGGGGAGTGCTGTTGCCAAGAGGGGTTTTACTTTGTCTGAAACAATGTTTTGGAGGGTTTTATGGGTCAAAGAACATCCACATGAATGCTAGAGTCCAAGGTTTCCCACTAGAACATTGTACTGTAGCCATGATCAGGGTCATTCACTTCATCTGTCAATGGTTTAAATGTTGTGGCTGATCGGTGTAGCTCACCTGAGTTCAGATGTGGAAAAAAAACTAAAAACAGCCCCCAAACAATTACAGGCTTAAACTGGCTGTTACCATGGCCACAAATGGAGCAGGTTAATCCCTCGACCTTCTTTTGTTGTTGTTAACCTTTCCTGCAAAGTTTACTGATTAGTGCAGAATTGCAAGGTAATACATCAGCATGCAGCGCAGGCTGACACACATTCCGACACATATACCCTGGCTTTAGAGGAGGATTCTCTTTATCTGTCGGCATTCAGGAACTTACTGTCACTTACTTCTCCAAGGTCCCAATTCTCCTATCATTATCCTCTTCATCTCTCTCTGCTCACACTGTCAGTCTTAGATCTTGTTGGATGTGTTTTTATTCATTTTCCATTCCTCCGCTCAGCATCCATGTTCATTATATTTTGTTCTTTAGTGTTATTTTTGTCTGTCTCACCGCCTATCAACGTCCCCTTTTCTTAATATTTTGCCCCGCTGTCTCGCTGAGTTTAATCTCAAAGTGTGCTGTGGTTTATTGTGCTGAGTGTCGACTCTGTCCTTGGCATCAGGATTTGGTTCCAGTGTCACACCCTCGCTGTCTTTTCATGCTGTCTGTCCCCACCTGCCATGTTTGTCTGTCAGCGTCGGTGCTGATGGATCTCTCTGTTGTCGGATTACAGCACATTCTGCAGTCGTGAATGTCACTTACAATGATCTGCATCTCATTAGAGCCTTGAGATGAGAGTGTGAGACTTGTTAAAAGATGTAAAGGGGCTTTTCATCATGTTAATCATCTTTGATTCTGTGTGTCTTCATGCTTGACAGCCGAGACTCGGCATGTAAACAGGCAAGCATGACCAAACACCCTCTAATCTCAAGAATAAACAAAAAAAATTTGATCTTTTTCAGTGTTTACTTTGCCACTAAAATGTTCAGATTTTTGACTATATGAATACATTACTCCCAATTATCAGTATCAGACACTTTCTCTTTTCTCATCTTTAGTTTTTGGTGTTCCCTTTTTCACACCGACACTTTACTCTTTTTTATTTTAGCACTTAATCTTTTCATCTAGTTTTTACCCAGTTCTCCTCGTAGATTTTCTCTAATCAAAATGAAACTGTACTTACTGTTCTTACTGTCTCTGTCTCCTGCTGTTTCATTTTCAATGTATCTTAATGGACCTTTAATTTATATTTAAATCATTTAAGCATTACATCGTAAAGTAATACTTTATTTACACATTCTTCAGCTCACATTGCGGTGTAAAAGTACACAGTACCGGGGAGCTGTCTAATAAAAACCATACATCTAAAAGTTAACATTAAGAAAGCCACTGAAGTAAAAATAAACATTTTCTGGCAGAAAACCATTTTGTTTTAAGGAGTTGGACTAGATATTTGAGGGAAATTAGAGCAGTGGGAAGGAGAAACCGGAGATTTTAGACAGTTTGCTCTCATGAGTGCATGTAAGCACCCTGAGATACATTAATGTCATCCCTCTGTTAAATATTATATTGGTGGCAAGGAGAGACTTGTGCTGAAGCTGGAGTGATCAGCGTGCCGGAGCTCTGTCTGTGATGAGCACAAACAGGAGAACAATTGCTTATAGGTGTTATCATTCATCTGACACTCACACAGACAAGCAGGCACACGCACAGCTGTACAACTACAGACACACGCATACACCTCAAGGGAGCCACCATTTCTTTGTCCTCAAGCCTTCTCCCTCTAAGCTATGCCCAGGGTCATGTATGGCTGTCTTTGCAGAAATGAGTGAAAAGCCTTATGGTTATTAAGTGTATCACAAGAACTTCAAAGAAGTGAGGATTCTCTGCCCCAGAAGTCATTTTCTTGTGGTTTCATGTGCAAGGTCGCTTAAGGAATTTATGCAGCACAGTCATGCCTGATGGCTGTTGTAGGGAGGAAGCAATGCATTAATCTATCAGATGCAACTTTTATCTCCTTAGAGCGGTAAGGGGGCAATGAACATCATTTCCTCTGTTGCCCACAGGCACACACAGACACGCACACATCACATATATACAGTACTCCCTAATAAACACCAGCACCATTCCTCCTGGCATTTGGTTTAGTTTGTCAAGTGACAGTGACTAAATAACTAATCCCAACACACGTAACAACACATGTAAAGTGGCAGTCCAGACAGTCAAAAGGTAAATAACACATACGTCTTTTACACTGGGCAACTCACACTCACTAACATCTGGCTTTTGTCTGAAAGGGTAAAATCCTCATTCATTCCCAGATCAGTAGTCACAGGTATTTATCCAGCTCCGATCTTCAGTGATGAAAACAGGTGGACATGCTAATTTTTGCCCTGTTTCCAGCATGATGGTATGATGCACATCGAGCGTCTGATTCTGAACAAGCAGCGCTTAAACATCATTCAGTCGGCGTTGATTTGAAAGAGAGACTGAAGTAAGGACCTAAAAAATGTACCACTATTACATTGTCTTCATGCTGCTTTCTACTGGCGCGTTCGTGATGTCGAACATGAGACACCAGTGAAAAAAAATCAGAAGGGCAAAGGCGTCTACTTTCTATGACTCAGGAAGGAATCAATCTTTTTTTTTTGTGAGTTTACTCTCAGTGTTTAAAGCCCTGCATAGAACCTTTAATTTTGGTGTAAAAATCTGCATTAGCTTCAACTTCCCCTAGAGTTGAGCAGCATTTTAAATGCTTCAGTTTGCCCAGGGCCATGAATTCTTGGTCAGCTTATTGATATGTCACCACACCTCAGGATATATCCAAACTCATGCCGATTGCCTTGGAGGTGAGTGTAAATGTAGTAACACACACACACAGAAGAAAGAAACAGCTGAGTGCAGAACCCATCCTAATCTTTGTGATCCGCTTTGCCATTAGTTGCACACATACAAATGTTAGCACAGTGCCTGTCACACATCTGTCAGAATAAACTAAAGGGAATTGAAACATCCTGAGGGGGAGAGAGATATTTGTAGTTTGTCAACCATCAAAATTCATGCAGAGAGGCACTGATGTCAGGTGGATGGTGCGTGGGCTCCCATTACTACTGAAATATTACAAAGCACATAGCACTTCACATGCTACATGCTTTGTGAAAAGGAACACGTTGCCAACTGAATAAATAGCAGATTTAGCGCTTACTTCCCAAGTTCAATGTTTCTGGAAAGTTTTCCATGGCGAGACAGATCACTGGGTTTGTTGGTTGCATATAGCTGTTTGGTTGCCAGTTGCACTGGGAGTTGGGGACTCATATACAAAGGAGTACAGAAGGCAGATGGAGATGTAACAGTGAGGGAAGGGCCACGCCGCCAGCAGAATAGATGTACTGAGCAGCAGACGGCAGCGTCTTGCTGTGAAAAATGTCTTTTGATTTTTGGGGGGTGAACTCTCAGACACACATACAAAACACACGCGCACACAGTTGAAAGTCAAGACAGCCCTGATTCTTTTCTTTTTTTTAAAAACTGAAGCTCATCTCACATTTGTTTTAAATAAAAAAGACAGTGACAATGTGCATTTATTTACCTGGTGATGTTTCTGATCTAAATTCTGCCTGTTATAGAACAGCTCCAGTTATCAAAAGCACAACAGTCGAGCACAAAGAGGGGCGACCACATAGTGGACACGCACAATTTCTTCTGAAGGTTCAGCCTTTATGTGTTCTACACACAAATGTGATTTATGTTTCTTGAACAAGCATGAGTCTGTTTAGAAAATAGTTTGAAAAAGCATTTTCAGGGATTCTGATCTGAAGATTTAATGTTTTAAAATCGTGGCTGCTGTCAGGTTGCAGGATGAGTGCTTTATCTATATTTGTTGTGCTATGGTGGCTTTTTGGCAGACTGTGTTGTGTATTTATTGCCTGGCCATCTCAGTCTAATTTCTTTATTTTCCCAAGGAGGCAACTACTTGTGTGTGTGTAGATATAACATACAGTATGCAGCGTAAAATAACCAGCGCTGGAAGAAGTATTCAAATCCTTCACTTAAGTAAAAGTACTAATGCCACACTGCATTTGTGACAATGCATTTTCCAGCTTATCCAAGAGGGCTTTTAAATAGTTAATTTAGTTAAAGAAGTAGGAAATTTATTTCTCTTCTCTATTTCTTCTTTCAGCTGAAAGTGAGGTCAATGAGGGCATAAAGACCGAACAATACAGTAATTTGTGGGCCATAAAACCAAAACAATGAGCTAAAAGGGCTCAAAAGATGTTTCGATCTGTAATATCCTTTTTATTCAATTACCAATTTTTCAAAACCATATTATTGAGAACTTAAATAGACTCAACGACATTATCTGTATCTGAGTCTGTATCATCTCGGACCATGTTCATGGTATGATGGTTTACATGCTGATGTGCATCAAAGCGTTCACTTACAGGATAGTAAAAACCAGGAGCTGTAACAAACTTTGGGTCACACAAGAGCATCACACTGACCAACTGCAAAAACATACTCACGATATAATGTTACATGTCTTTTCATTTTAACTCAGAATCAGAATCAGCTTTATTGGCCAAGTATGTGTGCACATACAAGGAATTTGACTCCGGTTTTACATTGCTCTCTCAAAGTACTTTGTGATTATAAAATGCCAGCGATTACTCTGTGAAGCAGATCCTACATCACAAGTCAGCATCAAAACTGTAGCATCAAAGTTTTTCTCTGCACATGTCTCAGAGTGTCGTGATCGTTAAAATTTTCTATACAGGAACTATGATCCCTAATTGGTTAAAAAAAAACATGTGGCGAGTTTTTGTTTGGAAAGCCTTTGAACAAGGGTGCAAAGTGAATTTAGCTCTATTGAGGATGATTTCAAAGCTGCTTTTCTGTACGGTCAGCACATGTGAGAGGCCTTTTATCCTTTTAAAAGGCTGGAGGAATGAGACAGTCCGAAGCCCACTGACTCAGATCCCTATTGTCTGTGCGCAGCTGGTACACACACACACACACACACACACACACACACGCACGCACACACACACACACACACACACACACACATAAAGATTGAGTTTATGCTGTATTTACTATCAGGATCTGAGATGAAAGTTGGAATTGAAGAGTCTCACCTCAACATGTTGTTAAGTCTGCCAAGCCAGAATGTGATGAACTTTTCACCTCTGCTGTGTTTTATCCTCAGTGTTGGAGCCTTATTCTAACCTACAGATGCACCTGTATGTGTGCTTAGTTGAGGAGGTGGAGGGCATCATCGCCACTGTTTATTATTATTATTTATGAGATTTTATTAATCAGGATAGGGACATACTCTTTTTTTTAATCAATGTCAGAGTGCAGGATTATTCACAGGGTAGCACCACCTTTTTTTTTTTTTGCAAAAGGAGGTTAGTGTAAATATGCTGTCATTTATGACCTCTATGTTGATGGAGTGCTGTGCTGTGTGTGCTTTTAACAGCCGTATACTGCTCCAGCATTTAAGTGGCTTATATGACTTGAAAGAACAAACCGTTTTGAAACTGTCCTTAACAGAGCTAAATGAGATTTCCTTTCTGACAGCCTACACGTACCGTTTGCACAAACAGTCCTCCACCTCTGCTCTTCCGTCTGCCAATAAAACACACACATTCAAGCGTTTAATTTAGCATTCACAGGAATGCCATGCATAGTTAGGCATTGTTCATCCCTACACAAAAGCAGAAAAAAAGAGAAAGTAATTCCCCTCCTGTTCTTTTATTTCAGTGTTACAATGTTCTCCATTCTCTATCGCAGAACTCTTTATCTTTTCCCACTGCAAATGGGTAAATTAGCCACACAAAACAACATCCTTCCTGTCCGCTTGTTGAAGTGGCAGCTATTGAGTAGTTCTACTAGCCTAGCACTAACAAGACCATTTACTCTGCAAGCCATTCTTTAATAACACTGATTGCCTGGCGTTCTCAAGATGATCCTATTTTAGGAGAAAAAGTCCAGGTCAACAAAGAAAAACTTAAGTACATGGAAAGATTCGATATAGGAAGGTGTTGTGTGGTTTGTTTTTCTATGAATCTGTAAATATTCTGCAGCAGATGTGCACGAATATTTGGCCTGCACAGTGAAAATAATTAAAGCCCTTTTTCTTCATTACAGTTTTACAGTAATGGCCCCCTTTGGTCACAAATTCCATTCCTTTCCAGTTTTTATAGAATATTGAGCTCCAGTATATATTTCCACAGAGAAAACATACAATATGTTGACTTGTTCATGGAAGAAACACCTTCAGTCAATACAGGCAGATAAATAGTAAACAGCTAATAAGATACTTTGTTTTTTGTAAAAAAAAAACATTAACAAAATAGCGGAATGAAAAAAAAATGGCCAGGAATAACTAAAATATTTCTTTTTTTATGAATTTTGTCCAGGTGGGAACAAGCTCAAGGGACAGCAGTTCCGTCTGGACTGGGCCTGGATCTCTCTAGAGAAAGAGTACTATGTCGTGGACGAAGAGGACAAGTTCCTGGAGGTGGTGCTCAGGCGCAGAGGATACCTGGGAGAGACGTCTTTCATTGGTTAGTCTGTTTGTCTCTCTGTCTCCCTTCCTGTCTGATTCAAGGCCACATGGTTCATGTTTTAGCCACGCTAGCAGGGAGGCACTATGAATGGCAGTGACGGTCTGTCAGTCAGTCAATCGATCCACCACTGTGACTGTGTCAACATTTGGTGCAGAAATTCATGGTCGCCAGATGATAAATCCTAAATATTTTGGTGATCCCCTGACTTTTTCCCTCTAGCGCCTCCATGAGGTTGACACGTTGGGTTTTGAGTGAGATGCAACAACTACTGGATGGATCACCATGGAATTCAGGAAATAAATATGCGTGCCCCTCGAGCTACATTGTAATAAATTTGGTGATGCCCTGACTTTTTATGTAGCATCATCATCTGGTCAAAATTCAAATCTGTCAAATTAGCAGTTAGCTAAATGCACCACTGCGCCTGAGTATAGCCTCGCAGAGGTGCTAGCATGACCTATTAGTCTTGTGTCTTTCTGTCAATATCCTACAGACTCCTTTTCTGTAGTATTGATTTAAGCTTTCATTACTTTACATTCTTATAAATATCAGGTTTTGTTAGCTATAGATTCCTCTTTCTTAAACAAGCATAAAAGAAAGAGCACACAGAAAACAGTGTGGAAAAAATGCTGTGGATTTCAAGTAATAACACAACCTAAACCTTATGTTTCTACATTTTTGCTTGTATGATAATAGTGCACACAACTTTGTCATTTGCTTCACTGCAGAGCCTAATATATTTAAGTGCCATCCCTCAATATGCATATGCAGACCAAGCATACAGTAATTTCAGATTGAAGCCAAACAGCAACTGAAACATTTCCTTTCAACATGCACTATAACCAGATTTATTCTCTAAGCCACAGTAGTTCTGTTTGGCCTTGAGCCATTTCAGAGTTTGCAAAAGGAATTATTTATTATAAGTTTGAGATGGCTAAATGGGTTGGATGAGTAAGGTCACTGTGTTGCCCGAATGTATTTTTGCGACAGGACTGCTTGTGAAGCAACATATCATTTTCCTTGATTTTCAAAATCCAGCTTTATTTGTCCGAGATAGGGGGTAGGGTTAACCCTTTATCACAGCGAGGACCGGAAACAGGCATCAAAACAAGCATATGTCAAAAAGCAATGAAAATGCACTCCATTGACTGGGTATAGAACACAATTCATAACGAAAATAGCAACCAGAAATAGTATACTGATGAAGTTACTGAGGTTAGATCAGTTTTTGACATCATTAGTGTCATCACCATTAACAGTCACCCCTATCACCCCAGGCTCTTATACAGTAAGTGCCTGTTTGTCTTTTCCCAGTGAAGAATAGAAATATAGATATTAGATTATAATGTATAATATAATGGACATTTTATTTTCCCTCATGCATGCCAGCTAGTTGTTGGTTTTAGCCTTTGCAGCTGTTTTGTTTTTTGTTTGTTTTTTTTGCAGTATGTAAGCACAACATGTGTTTGTCAAGTGGTGTTATGTAGGATGGTTCGATGTGTCACTCTCCTCAACTGCAGCGTTAAAGTGTAGGGAAATGATTGAGTGCAGCTTGGGAGGTTAAAAGTGTCATGATGATGTTGTCCCTGAACACTCCTCTCAGCTCTGACTTTGTCAGGCTTCAGTTTGTTCACTCTGGGAGAAGCAGTTGCTGTAAGCAGCTTTTACTCTTTTCCACCCCTCATCATCATTCTGATCCCCGTTAATCTTCGGGTCAGGTGTAAGCATCACAGTGAAGCAGTTTATGTAGGCTTTAAGACTTATCTACCTGTATGTGTGCTGGTGTCTAAATGTGATTCCTCTCGGGAAGATTTTGAGTGTATCGCACATGAAAGCTTGCGTTTTGACTCTCATCTCTTTGCACAGTTGGTGTGTGAGCACCTGGCTCTCTCTGAACACACACACACACACACACGTGCACGCACACAGACACACACACTTTTTTTGGATAAATGTCTAACATGCTATGCTGACGTGGTGCTTAGATGCATCTTTAAGTGCTTTCCATCTGGGCCGAGGTAGCTATAACACGTTGAGCTGAGGCATTTTTAAGCATAAACGCACAGTTTGAAGTAAGATTAAAGAAAAGCAATATTTACTTGTATCTTTCTACAGAGCACCAAACCCGAAGTCACTCTGACAACAGCAAAACATAAGACAAAAGTCTTATGACCGAAACAATATTTGTATGCATGCTTGCATGTATACGTGCTTCTATGTATTTGTGCATTTATATGCCCAGTGTGTATCTGTTCAGGCAATGATGATGAAATATGGTCTAGTTTAGGGCAACACAGAATGAAAAATTGAAACTGATAAAAAGTTTTCTAATGACTTTCATAGATTTCAATTTGCTGGGCTGGTGAACAGAAGAATGGAGCAAATGAACCAATAATAGAGTAGCGATATACTTGAGGTGGACAAAATAGCAGGGACACAACACGGTCTAATGCAATCACAGTAATGGTACCTTTGATTGATATTTGTTGTGAACTCATTTTAAGGCTTGTGACACTGTTTTAAAGAAAATTCTCATTAAGAGTCAGTGTTGTTGACGCTCTATTTGCTCATTTAACTTCCGTTTGGCTCAAGTCTGAATGATTTTTGAGAGTTTTCCTTTTGCCACAGTGCATGCCTTTTCAAAAAACCCACTCCATTGGCCTCTTCACAAGTCGCCTCATTTAGCCTTGATATCAATGGTTGTCAGTTAGCTATTAAAGGTGAGACATACTGCTGATGGTACTCAAGTTGTAACATGGCTCATTTCTCATCATCACCTTTGTAATTTTGATTGACAGGGGATGGACAAAAAAATACAAACAAATTTTAAGATGGGATGTACATTTTTGGAAACAGATTCAAAGCTACAAAGGCACCGTCAAAACTCTCAAAAAAAAAAAAAGTCTCAAAAGTTCTATACCAAACAGATAAACACCTGGCTATTTTATGGTAGCCTGCTCCACCGCTTTGGTTGCTCTCCTCTTCAGCTCTGGCAAACCAATCTTTGCTGGTCGACATAAAAAGCACAGCAGTGTACTGCCAGCACGGGAAAGTCGCCACAGACTCCAGGTTTAAAACGTCTAGTATAGCCTACTGTGAAATACAGAGAGATTAATATGGTGTTGATAGGTTTAATCAGCATTGTGTGAACCCATTTGGCAATGATTTGAATGAAATGGACATTCATTTATATGTAAAAGTCACACACTGCTGGTTTAAGTTAAAGCTTATTTAGTAAGGCTTTCATATACCAACATCAGATGAACAGTGTAAATGCAACCCTGTTTGCAGATAATACTGCCCATTTTTTGGGAAAAATAGTTGAACAATGAAACATGTAATATTTTGATGCTAATTCTTTGCAGTCAGTGACTGTATGAAGTCTACGACCTAGATATCAGCAGACATTTGTCTACTGCAACCATTTCCACTTCTTGCTTGTTTTGGGAGTTTCCTGTCTTCAGTTTGGTGTACAGCAGTATAACACATTACCAGATGGATTTAAGTCAGTTGACTGATTTGTCCATTTCAAATAATTCCACCATTTTACCATTAAACCTCCTTGGTTGGTTGCCATGTTTTTATGTTTATAATTTTGCAGCATTGTCACAAAATCCATAAAAAGTTGATAAATGTCAGAAAATAGTGACAAATGTCCCAAGATGACATAATTTAGTCGCTGGTTCTGTTCTTACCAACAGTCTAAAATCCAAAGCCATTCAATTTACAAGAATGTATAACAGAGAAAATCAGCAAATCCTCACATTTGAAAAGCTGGAACCTGCATAAATGTTTGTTTAAAAAAAAGACCTGAACAATTAATCAGTTACCAAAATTGTTGCCAATTAATTTTATGTGTATGGACTTATTGTTTATTCAACTCATTGTTTAATCTCTAAAAAGGGATACAAATCAGCCAATATGGATATGAACGTCCCCAAACACCCTTAAAGCTCAAAGTAGGTAGGTAGGTAGGTAGGTAGGTAGGTAGGTAGGTAGGTAGGTAGGTAGGTAGGTAGGTAGATAGATAGATAGATAGATAGATAGATAGATAGATAGATAGAT
>JBBPCS010000226.1:12252331-12267868 GCA_037974645.1 Hollardia meadi
GTGTGTGTGTGTGTGTGTGTGTGTGTGTGTGTGTGTGTGTGTGTGTGTGTGTGTGTGTGTGTGTGTGTGTGTCCAGATATTGAGTTCAATGAGGGGGATAAGGAGCATGTGGTGGAGGTGGAGGTGCTATTTGATGGAGTCAGAGAGATGAGGGAAGCCTTTACTCTCCACCTGAAGCCTGATGAGAACATGGTGGCTGAAACTCAGGTCAGGAATGTGTTCATGCCTAACCATCACACCAACATGCACAAAATCCAGTTATGGCATTTCAGCTTGAAGAGATGAAAAACTTTTTGAGTTTTTATTTTTATTTTACCCATGTTTATCAAGGTAAGTCCCACTGACATCAGGGATCTCCAGCTCTGTGATAAGTTTAATCATTTTACTGATAGTAGTTTGTGGTGTCTTCAGTCACAAACAGCACGGTGTCGGTATGCTCATCAGCCTCAAACCTCTTTTTCTGGAACAGGTAACTAAAGTGATAGTTTACATCGAGGAGACCAACAGCATGGCTGATGTCACCTTCCCCTCCTTGCCCCATGTGGTGTCGCTGCTTCATTACGACGACGTCACCAGGACACCAGACAACCTCCACCCACCAGCCGGCTACCCCGTCATCTGTGTCACAGTGAGTCAAACTTAAGATAGTATTCAGCAACACAAGAGGCTTTGGAGATTGAATTGAATTGAATTCAATTGAATTTCTCACTATACAAAAGAGTAACTTCACAGACTGCTGTTAAATTTTGTAATGAGGTAGCAGGACCTACATCATCTGCTAGTGGAGGGGACATTGATATCCCTCATACTTTTTCTTCAGCCAAAGTTAAACTGCCCTTCCGGAGTCTGTCCTTAAAAGACACAGTTTAGAATCCACAGTCCTTGTGATTTCATACACAGGAGAATCACTCTTGGATACAGGCTCAGCGAGACCCTTAAATGGATTTTTGCATGTTGAGAAATGCACTTCTTAGTGACTGCTGTGTGTGGCTGTGGCTGTGGCTGTGTGTGTGTGTGTGTGTGTGTGTGTGTGTGTGTGTGTGTGTGTGTGTGTGTGTGTGTGTGTGTGTGTGTGTTTGTTTCCCCTGCGCTGTGGTCAGTACGACAAAAATGCAAATCAAAATTGCAATGTTGATTGCTCCACCAGGAGACCACAGTGTCAACAGGTTTAAAAGGATATTCATGCAAACACTTAAAAAGCTTACCCCTGCGTCCCAAATCCCTGTTTTTTTTTTATTATAAATATGCAGCGAAACATCTGCATTTCCTTGGCAACAGTAATGTACTGGTTTGTATTCTCTCTCCTTTTGTCCTCTGGCATCTGCTGTATCTTTCCCCATCTCTCTGCTATCCTTGCCCACCCATTCACTCCTGCTATCTTCTTTATCTCTCCTCCAGGCTTGCAACACAAAATACCCAGACTATGACAAGACGGGCTCCATCTGTGTCAGCGAGCACATCAACAATACCTTGACCCGCTACCGCTGGCTCATCAGCGCCCCGGCCGGCCCCGATGGCGTCACCAGTCCCATGAGGGAGGTGGACTTTGACACCTTCGTTACATCCTCCAAGATGATCACATTGGACTCGATCTACTTCCAGGCAGGCTCTAGGGTCCAGTGTGCTGCGAGGGCTGTTAACTCTAACGGGGATGAGGGTTTAGAGCTCAGCAGCCCCATTGTCACTATCAGCCAGGAGGAAGGTGAGAACAGAACAATGAACAGCCATTTCAATGCCTTATGCTGCCAGTTTTCTAGAGGAGGAATTAAGCAGAGCTTTGGCCTCTTGTTGCAATGACAAACAAAAGGGCTTTGTTCTCCAGGCATCATAATGTTCAAGAATAGTGTCTTTGAATGAACTGTGCCTACTGTACGGTACAGCTGATATATTAAAAGAAAAAAGCAGCTAATTCACTGGGGAAAAAAAGGCATTGACAATGCAGCTTTTTGGTCCCATTTTTTTGTTATCACTTAGTCTATTAGCCAAATAAAACTTCTGAATTAAATGATAAAAAAAAAAAAAAGTGGTGGAGATGTACTCAGATTCTATTGATATGCCAGGATGTAAAAACACTCCATTACAACTATAAAAGGCCTGCATTCAAGATGTTAAAATATGTAAGTATTATAAGCAAAATGTAATTAAAGTATTGAAGGTAAAATAAGTCAATGCAGAAAAGTGTTATAGTATTAAATATCAATGTATTAGATATTTGTTACTTACCCATTAATGTGTAAGTAGAATTCCACCACTAAGGATACATTTAATGTCAGGCCCTCGGAATAAAGAAGCCTTTGTAGATCATTTATCAAGCCTTAAGAATATAAATACATTGCAGAACAGGCAGAGGTGACATTTTCATTCCATAATCAAATGCAATATATATGACTATAAAATAACTTAGTAATCATCTGTCGACACAATCATAGCCATTCAGTTTGTCTTTTTTTCCTCCAGCGTGTTGCAGTCTGTCCCTGTGTTCACAATGTCTTTGTCATATAAAGGTATGTGTCAACCACGCAAGATGGGGACTGTTGGTGCTGAGCCTTTCTCTGCCAAGCTACGCTACACCGGAGCAGAAGACCCAAAACACCCCAACCTCATCAAAGTGACTGTCACCATGCCTCACATAGATGGTACGTCGGAGCTGCAGGCAGGACTCTTGCCATAGATGAAGTGAAGTGTAATGTAGTGTGTGTAATATTCACGTCTGGGGATCCTCAGGAGCATGACAGCCAGAATATGGATTGTGCCGGGTTGTATCGACCCCAGCTGTAGAAACCCTCCAGCACACCCGCTACTTAACATTCCCTTCTTGATTTTTAATCAGTTTCCCTCTTCCTGGTCTCTTTTCTGTAGCTCCCCTGCTTCATCACTTTTCCCCTCGTCGCTCCTCTAAATTTTTGAAATAATAATTTCTCTCAGTATCAAAGGCAGTTGAACACATTCAAAATCACATCGTCCTCTTTTTTCCTTGCAGGCATGCTTCCGGTGATCTCCACTCGCCCTCTCATGAACTTTGAACTGACTCTCAGTCCTGACGGAACCCGGGTCGGAAACCACCGCTGCTCCAACTTGCTCGACTACAAGGAGGTCACCACAGGTCACGGCTTCATCACCGCTTCCACGCGCAGCCCCGAGAGCATGGGAGACACGGCGCCCTATCAGTTCAGCGGCTCTCTGCGGGGGAACAGCACGTTACGCTTCTATAGGAACCTGAACCTGGAAGCCTGTCTCTGGGAGTTCACCAGCTACTACCACATGTCTGAGCTGCTCACTGACTGCGGAGGCACCGTAGGAACTGATGGTCAGGTGTGTGTGTGTGTGTGTGTGTGTGTGTTTCTGTATAAATTCCAATCTGGGGTTTGTATGTACATCTGTCTGACTGTTAGCCTTGGTGTGTGTGTTTCCACCTGTGTGTGTTTCTGTCTGTATGTTCAGTCTATTTCCGAATGAGGATGTCGCACAGACAGAACGGCACCATATCTGTTTGCCAGTGTTTGACATCCCATTCACTACATGTTTGTGTGTGTTTGCCAGCTCTGTGCCCCGCCGATGTGATTGACAGATTTTAGTGTGCGAGCGCACATATGCACACTGAAAATAGGCACACATGGAAAATGCCATTATTCTTTGATATCTTGAGTACCTACATCCTGTCAAGGTTTAAAGCAGAAATTTTAGTTCCCCATCATAAGCTTTTCTTTGTTTTTCTATTACTGGCTTGTATGACACTTGATCTTACCAGAGAAGTCAGACGTTGCTTTTAAATTTAAATGTTGGCATTATGGCCGTCGGTCAGTTAGATGCTAACAAACTTCCAGTTTTGCTGTCATTGCATCATTGCATCTGATGTTGATATTGTTGTTTGTGTTGTATACTCTACAGAGCTGCATTATTCTCATGGTTCTTGTTGTTATTGTGGATTTGGAGACAGACCCTTTCCTTTTTTTTTTTTTGCCCATCCTGCTGCTCTTTTGTATTCCTTCAGCCTTTGATCTGTGAGCTTCTTGTTACTGATCTGACTGCTGAGTGTGTGCGGCAGGTTTGTGTGTGTGTGAGAGAGAGAGAGAGAGAGAGAGAGACAGAGAGACAGAGAGAGAGACAGAGAGAGAGACAGAAGAAATTAGAGAAATTAATTTATTTGTCCCCAGTCACAGCAAGAACTGCTTGCACACAGTTACATAGGAACCTGTCATCCACAAGACCTCAAGTCCACTTCGTTAAGGGAGATCACTGTCACGCTGTCACTTGGGTTATGTTTTTTTTGTTGTTGTTTATGTTTTGTTTTGTCAAAGAGCACAGAAATAATTAAATAATTCAGCTACCTCTACCTACCTAAGAAAAAAAACATTCCATTTTTGTTGTAATGTCAAGATGATCAGTGTTTTATTCTTCTTTTTGTTTTTTTGGTCTGCTAAACAGCTGTTCTTTGTCTGGGGAGTACATGCAGTAATTGAAAGGTTGAACTCACAAAAAAGAAAAGGCCATGATATTTCAATATAAACAGTTGAAACTACCAGTTATCATTTTGAATCAGTTAATATTTGCTTTCTCTATTCTGTTCAAGTCAGTATGCTTTTATTGCAGGAGGTTGATGTAATAAAATTATGACTGTGTAGAACCCTAGGGCTGAGTTTATCTCTCAGCTGGCAGTCATTTCATTTCTCACTTGGATCCTGATTCAGCGATTTTCAAAAATCTCCTGAGACCTCATAGACATTAAGGTGGATTGGTTACATTTCAGCTGTGTGTGCGCTGAATGAGGTCTTTGGCCTCTCTGTGTGCAAAGATAATATACCTGATATACTTAATGTAGTGGCACTTTGTGTTCAAATTTTATTTTAGAAATAAGATTGGATTTTACAATATCTGTATTCAAGTGATGAAGATAGGTTGATCAGAGAAACACCAAAATATCTTTTCTTAGTTCCTCCTGCCCAGTTTGGTTATTGATTATGTAAATTCACAAATGTTTTCACTTCAAGTCAAACAAAGATAATGTTGTGCATTTTCAGTTGTTTTTTTTAAGACGAACTTTGTCAAACGTGTGGTTCCTGTGGTTAATCCTTCCATCTTTCAGGTCACACAAAGTTGTTGATGTAATGTTGGTGAGCAGAGACACCTAGTGGCTGCCTCTGTGGAACTACATCTAAGATCACATGTTCCAGCTTTGTATAATTACTAACATTTCTCTTTGCCAAGTTTACTTTTTCAAAACTCTTCACACAGTTCTCTTCCCTGACATGCATTTAAGCACAATCGTTAATCTTACATCTAAAAATGTATTTCATACATATTTCACACTTCCTACACATCTCAGAGTCAACTTGTGTGAGCACTGACACTGACGTTCACATCACACACTCTGTCCCCTCTTACAATACACCTTGAAAGAATCTTTTTGTATGCGTGATCTATCTCTGGAAATCGCTTGTAGCAGACAATTGCAGCAAATTGCAGTCCAATTTACACTAATTTTGTGTTGTTAGGTTTGAATAGTTTTGACAATAGCATTTTAATATGTGCAAAATGGAGTGTAAACAGAGGGAGTTTTGGGGATGGTTAAGTTTGAGTTAGAAAACAGTTCATAGCTTACTAAAGTGAGTCTGTAGTTGCGAATGTATTTGAAAGATTATACATGTGTTTCAATAATGCGAATAATCAAAATTTTAAATACTTAATTGGAAAGCCGATATAAAGAAGAAGAATACAAGCCCACATCACTGCTCACTGTGAAGACTTGTGTACAACACAAAAAGACACCCCTGCATCTTTGACAACACTGAGTAGGAGTGAAAGAGTTCAAGCACCTTGTGGAGGAGAACAACGTGTTCATCTGTTACATCTTCTCAGTACTTATTATAGCTTATCGACCTAAAATCAACCCTTAATCTAAAAATGATAATACGGTTGATGCTTTACATACTGAGGACTTCTTGCTTACAGCATCAACCGTAAGATCGAGTAAATAAACAGCGTTTCCCGCCAATGATTTATTTAACTCTCTGAAAATGTTATGAGCTTAAAATAAAACTGTTTTCTTCCTCACAGGTGCTTAACCTGGTCCAGTCCTACGTGACCCTGCGTGTGCCTCTGTACGTGTCGTATGTGTTCCACTCGCCCGTGGGAACCGGCGGCTGGCAGCACTTTGACCTGCAGTCAGAGCTGCGGCTCACTTTCGTGTACGACACTGCCATTCTCTGGAAGGACGGCATCGGCAGCCCCCCCCAGGCTGAACTGCAGGGTGAGTTCCTTAGATGGCCAGAATATTACACTTTGTGTTTCTGTACTCAATGATATCCACATTAAATTATAAAAAGTTTTTTGTAGAATCCGGTCTGTTTGTGTGTATTTTTGCCAGGTGCGTTGTATCCGACCAGCATGCGTATCAATGACCAGGGATGTTTGGTGGTAAACTTCCGCACCAAGGCTCGTTTCAGGGGCCTGTTTGTGGAGTCTCATTCTGGAGGCAGAATAAAAAGAGCTGGTGAGATTATTAACCATATCAGTCTTACTATCTGTCAATAGTATCACCATCACTGAAGATACAAATTCATGGCTGAAGTGACTAGTTTCATCGGCATCGCATTTGGTTTTGTCAACTTCTCCCCTCTCAAAATCCTTTACCAAGCAACCTCCATGTCATCCATGGTGATGAGTGTGGATCACCCCGGGCTGACCTTCAACCTGACCTTAGTGAGGAGTGAGCCCACCTACAACCAGCCAGTCCAGCAGTGGACTTTCACCTCTGACTTTGCTGTAAGTATGAGCATTTGAAGTTTGTGTACGACCCGAAATATCTGCTGTGTGCTGGAACAGCTGGAAGGATAGATACAGACTGACGCTCGCGTATCCTTCTACTCTGTACAGGTGAGAGACTACTCTGGAACCTACACAGTGAAGCTGATCCCCTGTACAACAGCCCAGAATATGGAATACACTGTTCCACCTGTCTGCAGTCCCAGAGAACCAGTCACCTTTGATCTAGACATCAGATTCCAACAAGTAAGGCATTATTTTTCTTTCACCTTGGGTAGTACCATATTTCTTTGTTGTCAGAAGATTTTCTTACTTTCTCTGTGATTGGCTCTCTCTCTCCTTCGTTATGCTATACTTCATTATGCATCCTTCTGTAGGTGAGCGACCCGGTTGCAGTGGAGTTCAGTCTGAACACTCAGATGTTCTTGCTTTCCAAGAGGAGCTTATGGCTCTCTGATGGCTCCATGGGTTTCGGTCAGGAGAGTGATGTAGCCTTTTCTGAAGGTGTGGACTTAAAGACTTTTATCATCTGTGCAAAAAAAAAAGAAGACTGTACTTGTTGTAGATATTATACCTACACGTGAAATGTGCTTTGCATTACTTATGTCGGTCAAGGCAGATGGCCGTCCACCTAGAGCCGGGGTCTGCTCCGAGGTTTCTGCCTAAAAGGCAGTTTTTCCTTGCCATTGTCGCCAAGTGCTTGCTCATGGGGGAATGTTGGGTCTTTGTAAATTAATAATTAACAACTAATAATAAAGAGTGTGGTCTAGACCTACTCTACATGTTAAGTGTCATGAGATAACTTTTTTTGTTAAATTCATTTATACTTATTTATTAAATATTCTATCCTCCTTATGATGTGCTTTACAATTCATGTTTTCTTCCTTTTTTCCAGGTGACACGATCTATGGCCGTGTGATGGTGGACCCTGTACAGAACCTGGGAGACTCTTTCTTCTGCAGCATAGAGAAGGTTTTCCTCTGCACTGGTGCTGATGGATATGTACCAAAGTACAACCCGACCAAGTTTGAATTTGGCTGCCTGGCTGACTCCCCCTCATTGCTCTACAGATTCAAGATTCTTGTGAGTTTATTCGACTTGTAATGATGACTGCAATGTCAGTGTGCAGAGAGATGCAAATCAAATCAACACAAATAAAAAAACAAATACTTTCTCCCCCCCCCCCCCCTCAATCTAACGCGCCTCACCAGGACAAGGCTCAGCCAGAGACTCAGGCACGTGCGTTTGGTGATGTCAGTTTTAATGCCGTGCTGGCAGTGGATGATCCATCAGCCATGTCCCTCGTCAGACAGCCAGGGTCTGATGGCTTTAGGTTGGACTCTACAGCCATGTTCCAGGTACTCTCCATCTTACTGTTCCTCATAGCCAATGACAGTTTATTGTGAACCAGCAGCTACAGTAGTAGGTACTGCTGTCATTCAGTGTATGAAACATGTATAAAAAGCTTTATTGTGCCATTGTGAAATACCCATATAGCTTTGCAGCTATATGCAGCTAGGGAGAGATTGGAACGCTCCACCCCACTATTGTATGTAATGTGCCGTATGTTTTGCGTCAATGGTTTGATGTTGCGATGTTTGTTGCATGTGGGAGGTTTGTTTTTGTTGTTTGATGTTTTTCTGATTTAATCCTTGATCATTTTTACTTATTGTATTTTTAATCCTCAAATAAATTAACCCACAGGTCCCATTTTATCAAAAATTAATGTAGATAATTATTTTTGCAAGATGTCCTCATTTTGGAGTCTAACCAGTTATGTTCCCTTCACTCATTTCCAAATTAAATTTAAATGGAAAGATATGCATATTTTTGTGTTTTCCTCAGGTTGCTGCAGGACGCGAGTGGTACATACACACCATTTACATGGTCCGCTCGAAAGAGAATGCGAACAGAGGTATTGGAAAGCGCAGCCTAGAGTACCATTCCTTGGTTTCCCCAAGCAACAACCTTGCCTTGACCCCATCAAGCGGCAAAGGTCTTCGCTCCAGGAGGTCGGCTGGCGATGAAGTCCCAGAGGTTGCTGAGGATATCGGAGCAGACAACAACCGTGGCACAAATATCATGCACATCGCTTTGGACCGCACCAAACGTCGGGCGGGGGGGTTGAATGAGTTGTTTACCAATGGGCTGGAACCTAGTGAGCTAAACGCAGAGGAAGAAGAGGAGGGACTGGTGACTGTTGTGGGGGCACTGGTGGGTCTGCTGCTGACTGTTCTCATTATTGTCACGATTATACTGGTGCTGAGATCCAGAAAGAAGGATGGGAAGGAGGGATGGAGGGAGGGGGTGCAGGAGGTGGTGAAAGGGTCTGTCAGTACAGAGCCAATGTTGGTGGTGAGGATGCAAGACTGCCACAACAGCTCAGAGGTCTGAGCAGTGGATGCATGATTGGACAGATGGACAAAGGGATGAAGATGTGGGAGCTTTTGTAAAATTTGGGATTTTCTTCTTCTTTTTTTTTTACAACCCCCCCCCCCCCAAAAAAAACAGGTATTAAATTACTTTCATAACACCAAAAATGTGAGACTGATCATATTGTCCTGGTTAGTGGGGGGTTTCTACAGTATGGGCTCCATTACGTACCTTGGTCACTGCAGCAGAAAACAGCACGACAGTCACGGAACATTGCAACTTGCGCTGCTATAGTAGCATGGTATTTCCTTTCTCTCTTACTGGCTTTATGGTCTTAAAGTGCCTGAAGCAGCTATATCCCTTCAGGACAGTCCCAGTCACGGTGAGCACCTTTCTCATAAAGCTAGTGTCACGCAGGCCAAGTCAGAGATTTAGTGTTGCAGGTGTATCCTGGCTATAAAGGGGGAATAGATGCTGTCAATGTTCATATTGAAAGGAATAGTTAACCTCAAAAAGAAAACTCAGATGTTATCGACCTGCCCCTGTGTCAGTCAAAACTTCACTGAAGTTTGTGAGGTACTTTTGTGTATCTCCCAAAATGTTCATGATAAGGCCAATAACCCTTTTTTTCTTTTTCTTATACAGGATAAAATAGATTTCTGCACAAACATTGTGCAGTATGTTCCAAGTACTTAATATCTCAATGATTGCATTATGGATGCAAAAGTGCAGTATTTCCACTATAATGAAACACCTACTGCCCATCCATTAGATAATAATATTTAGGAAAACACTGAATTAAAATGTGAACGTTTTACTTAGCCTTAAAGTGTTTTGCCAAAAAAACATTTAAGACTGTGCTGCAGTAGGTAGATTAATATTCATTCAGAGACTAAAGTGTGCTTTTAGGCCTACAATTCTGTGCTCAAATATCTTCTGGAATGGTCATACTGGATTACACAATGTGCAGTGAAAAACAGAAGATGCCACCACTTGTTTCTTATCTGTGAACTAAACCTGCAGAGAGCGCTCTTATCGGACTACAGGAAATGAATACCACTGCTGTCAGAATTTATCTGTGTTAACCAGCTAATCTGTTCATTCATTCACAGTGTCTGCTTTTCTTTACTCTGTTCAGCATCTTATTAGGAATGTTATCTGAGATGTATTGAGCATGTCTGTTGCTGCTGAGTGGGGACGTTCCTGCCGTTTGTTTGTTTTTTTGTTTGTTTTTTTCAAATATTTTTGTAAACTCATTTATTTACTTTGTAATGTGTTGCCATAATGTTTACTGCTCTCCATCCTCGCAGTGCTGTTGCTCCACTATATGTTTCTGTGATATTGCCATTATACAATTTATTAATACATAAGGCAATTTTTTTTTTTTAAATAACACTGGTTAAAGTAGATATGTATAAAGACACTCATCTCAGGAGTTTTTTCTTTTACAAAGAATGAACTGTGTGTTGGAACACAATTACTACTGTTGACTGAAGAGAATCTCTACAGAGCTTCTTTTCACCTCTGTGTTACACCGCTAATAAGCGTGGTGCTGTGAACATGCAAATACTCTACTCCACACCCAACGATTTGACCACTATTCTTCTCACATTATTTTCCTGTAAGCTTTATTTGTCACAGGCGCTGTGTGGGATGTCAATGTTCTGAGTCATGTTTTTGAACAAAGGATGAAAACAAAATAGCTACTTACAAATCAGTATGTCACCATGAAAAATGTTACATTGGAGACATTTGATATAATCTGCTGACTCATTATTTTGTTGATATCACTGGTGAAATTACTTGTTTACACGTCTTGTTAAACCTGTGTCTTACTCTGCTGTGGACAACATGCTGACATCAGTGTTCCTAAATATTTGTCTTAATATGGTGTTGTCAGTCATCATTGTAAAATTATTTCCAATATTTATCAGGGCTAAAGCTAATGTGATGAACATGAGCCGCGTATCAGCTGAGGTGTGACTCAGCGTGGGGTGTGATGGTTTATTCAATAATCGTCTGCTGAAACCCAGGCTTTTTTTTTGCCTTTTTTTTTTTTTGCCCTGATGAATTCGGAAATAACACCCCATCTGACATCAAATGCACTTTTTGAGTCACATCCCTCACATGCCAATCCAAGCTATGCAATGTAATGTAATACCCCACAGCCGGTTATCCACATGTGTATGACAATTTTAGCACAGGCAATCAAACTTGATATTCAGTTTGTGTCTTTTTATGAATGGGTTTTTATGTATGTGTATTTAAGAATAAATATTGTTGCTTAATGGTTGTGGTCAATTTACTCAGTATTTATGCAGAGCTGCAGAGTTGAGATTTGTGGCATGGAATTGAGTCAGACTTAAGACTTGATTGGACTTTACTCCTTTGAGACTTTAATCCCTAAAGACTTGCCTTGGTTTGAAGCAAAAACATTTAGATTTCACATTTTGACCTGGTAAATTCTTGGACAAATGAAAAATAAATAATGCATAGGCAGGAAACGGGCAAGCTTTGCATATAACACCTTAAATACTTTATTAGTTTGTCTGTTGAAAACAGTCTCAGCTATGTAGAAAACAGTATTTACATTTCAATGGTCAGCACTCACAGAGAAACTTGCAATTGATTTGAACCCCCCCCCCCCCATGGCGTTGCCTATGAATGGTATTTTAGAATGTGTGTGCTTATGTGAGGTGTACATATGTACATCTCTTCTGGGGCTCTGCTCACAAACACAAGCAGAGCCCCTAGACAGAAACCCCATTAGACTAAACCAAATTATAAGAAAACTAAAATAAAAGTATTTGACATACTGGAAAGAATCAAACAAAAATCAGAGCAAAGAATGCTATTTGGCCCAGAACAATGTGACCGATCTAAAACTAATGAAATCCTTCACCGTGTTCAGTATAAGACTCAGTGAGCACAACCTCGCTGTGGAGAGAGGGCACCACAGGCAGACATGGCTCCCTCGAGAAGAAAGACTATGCACCCACTGCACACAGTGGAGGTGGAAACGGACTACAGTTTTAAACCACCTGTCAACTGTATCCAACACATGAGAGACAAATATCCACAGATTAAAACCACCAAACAAGTTAAAAACAAAACAACTTCCATATCACAGCAGCAAAAGTTGGGAGCTGTTGTGACTGGAAAATCGCATCCAATTGGAATACAGCCACCATGAAGACTGTCAATTACCTGTTTATTCCTGCACTGATTATTTTCACTGTGCTGATCTGCGATTACTAGAGGTGCACAATATTAATCGGACTAATATGGGGAAATTGTATTACCGGTTATCGGCCAGTAATAAAGTTGATAATACGGACCCAAATTGCTTTCATTGCCTTAACTGGCACAGCATCTACATGTGCTGTTACAGTGGCTGGCATTGATCCAATAATCCAAATGCAGACTGTCCTAACCTGCTTAGGGAACCCAGAAAAACTGCCAGGCTTTCAACACCTTCCGCCATTGCACCACTTATTTCAGGTTCCCTGGCCTCCTCAGTAGCCAGGTGACAATGGAAATGTGTATGTGTGTGTGCAGTGTGGGCTGAAGTGCTGGCAGATTAAGTTTTAGGGCCGCTTCTCGTCCCTCTCTTTAGCCTCAAATTAATCCCACAATACCACAATAATAATAATAATACCACAGGCACTGCTAAGTTTTCATCAGACCATTAATAACCGAGCTAACCGCTGTTTTACCCAGACACAAACACATTTAATTAATGTTAGCAAGTCTTTTATGCTTAAATTAGCATGTTAAAAATGTAGCATCTGATTAATGTCACCAGTTTCCCAGAGAACCTCTGTTTTTTAATCTTTAAGAGGAAGGCTCAGACAAATGGAACCCCAGAGACCAGCAAGGCAGAATCTTTGGTCAGACTGTACAAAGTCCCAACTATTTTTATTTTAGAAGCTCAGCAGATGACAAGATTATGTTCCCAAATAGAGAATAAATCTTTCTTGACTGGAAAGAAATAAACAAAACCCTCTCTAGCCAAGATAAACCACAAAACCAAATGGGAGAAACCCAAAAACTCAAAGGCTCCTAGTTGGAGGAGCAGAGTGGAGCCAAAGAGCCCCGAAATCAAGCAGATCCCCCTCTTTAAGCACAGAGACTTAAGGGAGGTCTTTACATACATCTCATCTCATTTAGCCATCATTTATCCTGTCAGCAACCTTTAACTTAACATGAATTTCCATATGCTTCTCATTGTTTACACAGGATATTAATATACAATATATTACAATGATCTTCACATGTTGCTGAATATGCCTACATGTCTAACCTTTCTACTTAGGTGCCCTATGTAACAGTTAAGGCATCAGGATGTCGGCCCTCTCTATGGCCCCTCAGACATAGCAGACTTTCTATCTACATAGGAAATCACAACTGTTGCCTCACAGCAGAAGTTATATTTCTTGTCTCTGCACATAATGAAAACACTTTGTTTGAACTCTTGTCAAACATTCGGTTTCTATAATGTCCAATTGTATAATTCTAATTGACTAATAACTAGGTCAATATTCAGACGAATCTGTCCATAAACTTCGTTTTAGAAACACAGAATTGTGAAATTATCAGTTATCTTTTCAGTATCAGCCGTTAGAAGTGGGTAGTTATTGGTTATCAGATGAAACAAATATCCTGCATAGTGCATAGACATACTTACTGTATACAGAACAACTTTAAATACTCAATTAATTTACAACTACTAGAAGAATAGCTAAACTAACAGCAAAATCACAAATTCTGTTTATGTGCAGTTTTTTGTCACAATGTAAACAGAGAGAGAGAGAGAGAGAGAGAGAGAGAGAGAGAGAGAGAGAGAGAGAGAGAGAGAGAGCGGCAGAATCTGATTGGTTAAAAAGGAATATGACGCACCACAAATGAGCCCGTTTCCCTCCCTCCTAATCCTTCACTTCCTGCTGCGGAAGTGTTGTGCTGCGTTTGGCTTGTGAAAATGGCCACTGGTGGAGCATCTGGAGACGACCTGAGGAAAGAGCTCACATGTGCAATTTGTTTGGACTTCTTCAAAGACCCCGTTATACTGAAATGCGGGCATAATTTCTGTCGGTTTTGCATCTGTATGCACTGGGATGAAAATGGCGATGACTACGGATATCAGTGCCCTCAGTGCCGAACGGTAACGTTAAGTTTATATGTTATCCGTCTTCTACCGTGTTTTTCCCCCAAAAAATATGCTTGGTACACCCGTGACAGCATGCGAGCAATTGTTTATAATCGAAATCGAAGTAGTTGATTGACATTTGGTGTTTACATTAGTTAGCGTTACGCATTTTTTGTGGCTACCGTTGCTATGATAGGTGGCTTCAGCTAGCGAAAGCACTGCATGTCAGCTAATGTTGGCTAACGAACTTTGTCTTTTAGCCATTAATTAGACGCTGTAATGCAGAATAAATAAAAACACACTGTAATCAAACTAATGCCACGTTTTTGCTCGGTTACAAGCAGATTTCCGAGCCTGTCAGCTGCCTTTGTTCCCTCAGGTGTTCACCAAGAGGAGTTTCACCAAAAACTACTTGGTGCAGAACCTTGTGGCCAAACTGGACGATCTGGAGTGTCTGGGGTCGTGTCCGACACAATCTAAGTCCGTCAAAGCAGAGGGGAAATGTGACCAACATGGAGAAGAGCTGAAGCTATACTGCCAGACTGATAAGAGGCCCATCTGTGTAGTCTGTAGGGAATCGAGGTCACACAGGTTAGTCGTGTTCTCACCATTTTACTTAGGAAAGTTATAGTTTGTAGTTTCGTACTGTTTTAGGCTAAGTCATTTGTTTGCGCTAAAAACATAGCAAATTGATCATTCTCACTTTCTTGTTAAGAAGTATGACATGTCATTCATTTAGTCTCAGGTATTTTCAGGTCAGGGTACCAGTGCAAACCTTAACTTAAATGGATCTGTACAAATGCATATGTGAGACTTGATGCCTATTCAGAAGAGCCCAAGCCCATAACATGCAATTTATTTTAGCTGTACCCACATGCATTATCATGAACTGCTGATATTCCCTGCATTTAACAATAACCACACATGTGAAACCTAAAACAGTTACTTTTAGGTTGTAGTATTGGGGTTTCTGGTCTATTCCAGGTTTCTGAATGTCCAGCAAAATTTCCTTTACTTCTTCCAATGCCACACTTTCCCTGTGTAGTCGATATGCATGCAAATTCCCATTATTACTGTCTAGAGATGCACGATATTGGATTTTTTTTCCGATATGCCGATATTTTCAAACTCATTTAGGCCGATACGATATATATATATATATATATATATATATGCGTCTTTTTTAAAGAGAACCCCAAATCTCTACTGTACTAGAATTAACCTATTACTCTTATTGTGATGGCCTAGCCTACTTG
>JBBPCS010000226.1:12267968-12292443 GCA_037974645.1 Hollardia meadi
ACATTTTATATATATATATATATATATATATATATATATATATATATATATGTCCTCCCCTTTAAATATGGTTCTATGCAGATACAACACCAAATATAGTTAAGAAAGTATCGTTTTTAATACTTCCTTCTACGTCACACAAAGCCTCACATGACTAAAATTAAATATTATTAGAGACCAGTATATGTCATACCTCAAGCAAAATATTCACATATGAACTTAACATTACATTTTCTCGATGCCTGACACCCGCTGCTTATTTTTGAGGACGGAAGCTTAAGAACATAACAGGCGATCCAACAGGAATTCAATTATACTGATTATATTAGATTATATATCCTGTTTGAATATTGTTGCCTATGGCTAATTTTGACACACTCCATAAGTCTTGTCTATGCGTTTTTCCGACAAAGGCATTATTAATTTGACACTTGTAAACTAATAAACATTGTACCTAATAAACATCCTTATAAAACGTGCTCTTAACAAATCCTCCATCGTACGCAATCAAAAGATACATTTTTACTCACGTGCTTTTAAAATGTATCCGTTAAAATAAATTCCCGTGTGTGATGTGGCCTCGTGCTTCTGCAGGACTATTATGTCTCAGTAACAGCAGTCACAGGTGCAGGACGCGCCTCCACTAATCAAATTCAAGTCAGCGTCCTCCTCCTCCAGGTATGAGGACGCCCCCTTTTGAGAAGAGGCGAGGAAAAAGCTCTTCCGTTTGAAGATCAGGACGTTTTACTCTAAATATAAATGAATAATAGATTGTGTAGGCGTCAAGATGGGGCACTTTATATTTTGATATTTTTAAAAAACAGATAAATTAATGAAGATGAAGATGACCATATAATTTATTTATTTTTTAATGAATAAAACAATGTATATATTAATGTACTTTTTGGTACTTGCCTTACTGGTTCTTCATTTGAACTGCACCTTTCTTTCTCTTGTCACTCCACTCCTCTCCTGTCTTGCCTTCTTGCCTTTAATTCACCTATCATTCACTTCTAAAAATGTACATGAATTTTGGTGTTTAAGGCTATTCATTTATTTATCTATTGTTTATTTCAAATATATATAAATTTAATTTTTTTTTAAATTAAATATTACTTTACATGTTAGAACAAGTAAAAGAGCTAGGAATAGGCAGCTAGTAATTTTATTGGAGTGGTAGGATAATATTTTCTATGGAGGCTAAAACATGACTGCTAGCTACGAGCAGTGTCCCATTTTAACAGTAGGCAATTGGCAAAATGGTAGACTACACCATCAAAATTGAAAAATTTCAAAAAGGTTAAAGGAGTATATAATTGATTCAGACAAATTTTGATACACAACTACATCCCTTTATAAAATGTATTGGAATGAAACTGTATTTGTTTTTAGATTGTTATAGGCTTAATGAGTTTTACGTCAAAACGCCATCTCATTTCAGGTTTCCGAATTAGAGCAAAGTTTTAAAAAGAATGTAAAGATTATTAACGTATTATGAATAAATGACGATAAGAACCATGTTTATGTTAATATTACTACCATTTAGAATGGTAAAAATGGCAGAAAAAAAGTTGACTGCACTCTAAGTAAAAAAAAAAAGAAATAAGCAAATTGTGCATCTGGTGGAACTTATATGTGAAAACATAAACTGCTGGTCCAGAAAACAGCTGATTGAGGAATATATTAGTGATGTTAGAGAGGGATTTTTTGATAGGGTTCCAGTTGTTTGAATAATCAAGAGACAAGAGAACTTAATTACATGAGAGAAATATGATAGATGATGGTTATACGATTGTCATCACAATGTTAAAAGTTTAATTTGACTGAATCCTGATGGTTGCTTCTCTCTACAAGCAACAGAATGCACAGTGGGCTACCATGCAATACAAATGAGAATGGAAGAGCAAACAGAAAAAAAACAGCCAGAGCATTTGAAAATGTGTACTTTTAATTTTGTTCCCTTGAGGTGGGGTGAACTTTTTCAGGTCTTGGTGAGGAATGAAGGAAGAGTATCGCATCAATCCATGACACAACTTCATTTATCATCTTTAAATACCATTATGTGCAATCAGTCATACAGTACAACACACCAGCTCAGCCTAGAAAACATTGATTGTACACAAATAAAATATCTCATTTTATAAATCGTGTTTCTCTCTCTGCAACAACATAAAGTCACACAAAGTTTTCTATTTACTGGAGGTTTCACAACTACATAAAATCATCCTATTGCCATTCACCCTGTTGTTGGGAGTCAGGAATTTAAAAGGGGCAGGTTTGGAAGAGAGGGGTCACATTTAGTTAATATTGCTGCATGGTGGTCATACAGACCAGCTGGCCAGTGAAACTGCAATTTTAGCCACAAGTGAGGCCAAGTTCTTAGTGCGTGACTTTTTCAGCCAACAAAATACACCTGACAAATATGACTTCAACACAAGAAATCATAGAACCAATTTTTCATTATTTTCTTTCATCAAATCCACTCCTCATCATTGTCCTTAAGAGTGCAGCATTAAAAGTAGACCCAAATTTTGGACTCCGCTTTAGTCGGTTTCAAAATCGAAATCACAAACATGACATTATGCCAGTCCATGCGAGCTGGCGCACAGGAGGCCATGTCTGCATGTATACTTTGGATTGTTGCCTGCCATGCAAACACAGAGGAGACAAGAAGCTGGAGAACCAAACACTGATAGAGCTCTCCCTTCCGTTACTAGAGGCTCTCGTGAGTGAAGATGAGTACGGTATGTTTGTTTTTTTTTGGGGGGGGGGGGGTATTAATTACAGATTTGGTTATCCTGAGGCAAGTTTTTATGTTAAGTGTGTCATATGCAAAAGGTTATAAATGTAACACTCATAAATTGAGTAATTTGCACAAACTGGAAGTTTCAGTGTACAATGTGTTCATTCAAACAGATAAACACCCACATTGAATATAATAAATGCAGTGATGAATAACAATTCAACATTACATATGTAGTACCGATATTTTGTGGTAAAACCTTCTCTTAATTGTCAACAACGAATGATTGTTTACTACCATTATACTACATAAGACTGATGATTCATTAGTGTTACCTCCAACGACTAATTTACACGATTTTATGTCAAAATATTAGGATTAGTAATATCAGACAGCTACAGTAATCTTCAGTGTGAAGAATGATAACCATAGACAAATATATTCTGTTTTAGGAGGGCTGTAAGATATGACCCTAGGTGTCCATAATGTCCTTTTTAACTTAAAAAAGAAAAACATAAAGACAAAAACATATTTCAATGTAATGTAATGAATTCCTTTCAAATACAGTCTGTTAAAAAATTAAACAATGGAGTGGATCCATTCAAGTTTGTTGGATCTAAACTGACTTGACATATCCACAACTGTCCCATGAAGCCTCCTCAATCCACACTGAGACCAAACCAACCAATGTTACTTTAACAACCCATAAAAAAAACGTAGCAAGGGCCATCATCCAATAAGCATCTCGCTCAATTCTCTTTGGGTAAATAAGATACAATTAGTAAAGACCCAAGCCAGTATAACTTTGGGAAGCTTTGGCAGTGTTCCCTAAAATGATTGTTGCATACTGTATGAGTTGCATTTCTGATAATTACAGACTAAGCACCAGTACACATTGCCCAAACAGTATACTGGCCTCCACGCTGAAGCATAGAACATACTAGAACTAAAATAATAAAAAAAAAATAAAATAGATGACAGTTAAATTAAGCAAAAACTAAACTAAACACAACATTGTGTTGTTTTTGTTAAGAAACTACAAACAATCATGACATTTATTTCAAAAAGTGAAACAGTACGAAATTTGAAATGTACACTGATTTGAAATCAATGCACATTCCTTTCCAGTGAACCACACAAATCCCCTTCATGTGTCATTTGAAATCTTTTTCGGGACTTCTTTCTTTCCTCGAGGCCACATGTCCAGTTAGTACATTAGCTCACATAGAAGGAGGCACAAGTAGGAGGGCGCTAAGGTCTGTAAGAGCTTTGATGTAGTGTTTGGTCACATTTGAGTTTGTTTTAATGGTTTTCTTAATGTTTCCTTTTCTAATCTGTCTTTATCAATGTGGTGGGTGGAAATTTAACTCAGAGGACTGGCCACACCTGAGTACAATGGCCATGAACATGACTAACACAAGCTCACACAGCAAAATAGTCTTGTGACAAAAGAGAGTTAGGGTTAAATTTAAGGGAGGGGAGGGAGATTAATGGTTTTATCTGGGAACAAAGCACAAAAAGAGGGTAAGACTGAAAAAAGGAAGTTGGGAAGAGGCACTAAAAGCCCCCAGACTGTTAATGAAACTGGCCACTTGGTTTCCTGCTGCACTCAGTCCATTCAACAATAACACCCGGCAATCCATCTGTCCAATCCAGCCACACACTCATCTGATATCTTCATCCACGCAATTATCTGCATGTGTTTCCTTCTGTAGTGGTCCTCGTAAGTAGGGTTTCTTTTAACAGGTAACAGGTGGAGGTGGTTGGAGGAGGTCCAGAAGACCGACCCTCTCACTGCTCCTCTAACCAGGAGGGCTTGTCGGCCCCTGGGGGCCTCAACTTTATGTTGAACTGCTTCAGCGTCTGCTCCAGCTGCTGCTGGTTGCCAGCAAAGTACGCCGAGATGGCATTATGGAAGAGGAGGAGCTGCTTGTGCATCACCTTCACCTGAGAGAGAGAAAAAAGTGAGATTACAAGCCACATGGAGTCGAACCTGGATGTAGGCTATTTTCACTTTGAAGGCCAATGGTGATGCAGACCCTGGACACTAACCTTATTCTCCTCCAGGAACTTGAGTTTAATGATGACGTCTGAGCGGAGGCGTTCATATTTGTCCTTCTGTACTTGGTACTGTTGCTGAGCAGCATCTATGCGCGCCATGGCTACAGCGTCCCTCGGACCCAAACTCAGTTCCTCCAGGTCTGACCGGTAGGCATCAAACTCCAGTCTGCTCACAAAAAGAGGAGAAAAATGTTGTAAAGATCCTAAAAACCTCGTTCTTTATCGTAAGCGATGGTATCCAACATGAGCATGTCCTCTACCAAAATGTTACAACAGTTTTTTCCATAAGAGAGTGTCTTTGTTTTGCCTCGTTTGGGTGTTGTGTTTCTGTGCACCGATCAGGATTTAGCAATATCAAAATATGATGACAGTTGGGTTGCTTGGTTACAGACAAGCAAATCTGACCAAACCACTCCAACAGAGTCCTGATAAAAACAGATTAGCATGAGGTTTAAGTTAAATAATTCCTAAGGATGTTATTTTCCAAACTCTGACACCTTATTTAATAATAACTGTTTATTGTTATGGAAAAAAAACTTTAAATCTGACAACAAGTTTGAGAAGAAAAATGTGGGTATATTTCAAAGGCCAAGACATATGTGGGCATCAAATACTCATTTAAGCTTATAGAGATGGAAATATTTCCTTGCCTTGTAATTTAATTCAATTAATATAGTTATTTGTTCTCACTCAGTGTGTGGAATCAGTCGGCTTGGAACACACAGACTTCCTAAACCCGAAATGTCTGTTCACAGCAATCATAATAAATTATATGAATTAATTTAGTTCATCTATTAGTTTGAGAGGCTCTATGTTTATGTCATTTATTCTATTCTCAACTGCAGATTAATGTAGAAAGATTTGCTGCAATATTTCTTTTTATTACAATACAATAAATTTCATTTAATGGCATCATCACGATAATATCAGTATTTCTGTGTATAAGGGTTTCCATCCAATCTCTTAGATGAAAAGAATAATCAAAGTACGGCATGTCCTTACCTGGCATTTTCATACATCTTGATCGTCATCAGGGTGTCCTCCATGGTCTTGTTGACCAGTGTGTTGATGCTGGACACAAAGAAGTTAATGGCACCAAGTAGAGTCTCCCCATTCTTACACAGCAACTTCTGAGTTTCTGCATTGTAGCCAAACTCATCCTGTAAAGGTGAACACAACAAAAATGAATGGTATTAATGTATGGGTATTTAGGTCAGGCCAGCCACCAACTCAAAGCTTCAGTATTTGACGACCTGGGCATAAGACTCAACAATCAACTATCTTACACACTGCACCTTTCAAGGTTGTCCAAACAAACTTGGTGTTATTTGCTTTAAATGCTATAGATCAATGAATGAATATGATTTGAATGAATGGATTTTGAGGTCTCACCCGTAGCTCTGGGGATTTCTGACTGAGGTCAGCAAAGGTGTCACCCAGTGCGTGCTGCGTCTGCACCATGTTGTAGAAGTGGTTGGTCAGCGCTCTGGCCAATCGCAGCACATTCTCATATTTCCTTTTAGTGTCTCTCAGCACCTCAATCTGGGCCTCCAGCTCCATGTCTACAGTCCGGGAACCCCGACCGAAACGCTCCGAGATCATTTGTTTTGTACACTAAAACAACAAAGGAAGACCCACAGGGAGACACTTGGCAATGCAACTCCTTTCTATCATACTACATTAAAACATGGAGGAGGATTTACTTGTTGGTCAACATTACAAAACTTCAGATACCTTGTAAGTGTTGATACCCCACTTCTTCATAGTTTCTAGTTTTTCCACAGCCACACCGCGGGTCGATTCCTCTGCCGTCATTGATGAGCTGCTGCTGCTGTGGTGCATGTTGGAGCCTGAGGCATAAGACCAGAATGTAGAAACACGAGGACATGGTAAATAAACAGGAGCAAAGAAGCACCTCAGGTCGAAAAGAGTCGACCAAACAGAAAACCCTCAAACACTTAAAGTGCATTAAAACTGTGCTGCATTCAATTAAGATGGTTTGTAAAGTCTGTCTGATATCTTCCAAGCCATGTCCGTCACCACTAACCATTAAAACCACTGTAAAACATGCAAAGGAGTGAGAGAGTCACTAAGTCAGTAAATAGCAGGAAAATGCAGAGGATCACACTAGGGGAAATCTCCACAGGGGCGCCACCATATCATTTTTATCTAGCTGAGATAAACGGTGAACATACTGTAAAGTGCAGGGATATTTTGGGTCACTGCTAATGGCAATCTGATTCATCAATGGGCTTCGCATTGTTTGAGCATTCAACTTCACCCTCTTTCCCTCCCCAGTACCTTTGTATTCATTTGATTGGCTTGTTATGTGGCAGAAGAAAGAACTGCTTGGGGGAACGCTACTTCTCCTGGCCTTCGTACGCAGGTCTGTGACAGTGGATGGGTGGTTGAGTGTGGATGAAGAAATGGTTCAGGGTGAGAATAAATCAGGGTAGGGTGTGGGAGTGGGATTTATGTTTGGGTTTTTTTAGGATCAGGATTTAAAATGATAGGTGGATATTTGGGGTTTAAATGGGAAGTAAGTATTGAGGTTGAATATGCATGCCAAAAATGGAATGATAATGTACGAGAAAGATTGTGGGGAGGAGCAGGGAGATACAGAAAAGTAAGACAACAAAAGGGAGAAGAGGAGGAGGATGAGGAGCATGTAGGAGGAAATGGTGAAAAGGAGGTGGAGGACAGAGATAGACAAGATGAAAAGACATTTAGTGCGTGGCACTCATTGAACAATGCTGACAGATGAGTGATGATGAAGACAGGGCAGTTTGAAATGCCGGAGTGTGACAATAAATAAACTGGATCAGCCTTTTATGAAATATTAAATAGATATTAATGAATATTAAATTAACAGGAGAGAAATGATGGCCTCTAAAACCTTAAGTTTACTAAGGTTTTTACTTAAATACACACTGACAGAAATGAAGATGGTTTCAGTTTTGCTACAGAGAAGTTTAGAGATGAGTTTAATGAGTTATTCTTGCAAAACAATTTGAGCAAAAAAAAGTTTGAGGTTAAAACTGCAGGAGAAACTGACCAGGAATTAGAGGAATAGAGCATGTAAAGGAAATGCTGTGATAGAGAAAGCCACAATTTGTCCAGCAAGAAGAGCAGAGGGCAGAAATAGAGTGTACTGCCCGTCTCTCCACTGATAAAGCCAAAATCTGATGAAGATAAAGGGACAGTGAAACTGGTTCCCAGCCATTTGAAAAAGAGACACACTATAAAAAGTGTCCTTCCAAAATGAGATATCCATCATGTGAGAATTACCCATTTAAAAACATAAGAAAATCCATATCGCATTATCCGAACTGCAGCTAAACATTCTTGTTTATCAATACTGTAAATAGAACAGTATTTACAGACTGGATGTTCTAGGTTCTATAGACATCTCCCATCCCCCAAAAATGATTCTATCACATTTTGGAAATAGGATCTCCACTATTAATAATAATAATAATAATAATAATAATAATAATAATGATTAGGTCTAAGGAGCCACCTAATGCTGTAACTGGGATCCTTTTGGTAAACTCTGCATTGTAGCGCACAGCAGGGCCTGAGGAAAAGAGTGGGACAAAGATGCAGGAACATTAGAATCAAATAAGTAGTAAAGAGAGTGTTGTTGTTTCTCTTTGACAGAGTGCATACAGCTACACTTAAGTCAATGCCTTGAACTATAAAAGTATTTTAATACCATAGTGAACCTTAAGTATCAAACAACGTGGCAAAACTACAAAACACTATATTGGATCTATTTATTATTCAGTATTAATTTATTTTTGAAAGTTTAACAGCAAAATCTTAGCTGCTCATCAGCTGGAAGAAACATTACAACGACTAATGGGGAGTACCATGTTAGAAGTAGGACACCTATGGAATTCCTGACATGATATGGCTTCAAACCATTGCCTCACATATAGAAACACGAACACATTAGATAATGAACTATTCTTTCAAACGTGTTACAGTACAATCACAGTCTTACGGTATATCTATACCTTGAAAAGGTCATGAGTTTGGCATTCATGATTGAGTCACTACCGTTAAAATAATGCTGGGAGCAGTGTTGGTGGTGGAGGGCTGTTTCAGGTACCGGTGAGACAATAAAACTTCCTAACACTGCACAGCATTTTATAACACTATAGACAGGATTTTAGCACATACTTGAGTATATCACACTGAGCTGCAGCAAGAGTTGAGCCATGTTTAACAGTTTTCCTGTTTCATCCCTGTGTCACCTACCTCCTTTTGAAAAGAAAGGTGTGACAGAGTTAACTGTGTCAAACAGTGCTATTGTCTGTCTAATCACAGCCTTATGTAGTGGCAGATGATTGAATAGCACTTTTAAAAGGAGGTGCATCCCTGAAACATTTATATTAATATCTCTGTGCTAATACAGCCCAGAAATGTGGCTTAAATGTCGTATGAATCTGTAGACTCTCCTCTTCCATGCACTAATTCTGACAAGATGGTACGTGACTCAGCGACCTATATTAAGCCAAGATGAGTGCTCTTCATCTGCCTTAGCGTGCGTATCTGGTGGATTCTTGTGTAAGTCTACATGAAACTAACCAATGGACACTAAGGAAATCAGTACCGACGCTGCAGCTTTCATGCAGTCGACATCAGAGAGGCCTGAACAATGGTAGAGATTATAATAGCTGAAGTCGTTGCAGCTGTTTTGCAAAGCAGCGACATGGAAGACAAAGCAGGAGCTTCAGAACCTGATGGGTTTGATTCTGGAGCTGAAAAGGAATATCAAAATAATTGGGATCCATTTGAAGATGGTTATGTTTATTATATTATATTTTTATTATATTATACAAAAACTTCAGTTATAGTTCTCTTTGTGCAAAAATGTGGCCATCAAGCTAAATGCTCCATCTGTATGCATTATTAAAAAAACAGACTGTCCAAAAGTAAAGATTTAGCTCTGTGATGAACAGAGCAGGGTGTACCCCGCCTTTCGCCCAATGTGAGCTGGGATAGGCTCCAGCCCCCCGCGACCCTGCAAGGATGAGCCGTGATAGATAATGGATGGGAGGATAGCAAAGATTTACTCTGTGTAAGTTTATACGTATGCACATTATCTAAATATTATAACAAATGGATTTTTTTTCTGTAGGCTTTTTCATATATAATAAATATTTGGTTTGGAAAAAAAACTGTAGTAATGATCATATTCACATTTGCACACATACTATGAAGCTTGATATTTAGTATGAAATCATTATTTAGTCCCATTTTATCTCAGTCCTAACATTTGGTGAACGTAGAGTCAGACAACCCTACTCAATACCATACTCAAAAAATCGTATTCCAAATTTCATTTTAGACATTTGTTTTACATTCATCTACTATTTTATTCAAATATTCCACTGCTTTTGTGAAGATAAGACTTTGGTAAACCCGTGTCAAGCACCAAACCAATTCATCCACATGAGTAAAGTTATGTTTTCACAAGAAAAATTAAGAATTTCAAAAATCGGAATTCAGTTTTTCGTCTTTTTGGCTGAAACATTTTGGTCAAATTATTTCTTTTCACATTGCTCTAGGACAAATAGGAGCTCTTTTTCAAGAAACCTGAGACTGATGTAAATGTTGATATTCCACACTTGGGTGTCATGTTGTTTGCAAGTACCTTATAAAGGTGAAAATATTTAAAAATTGATAAAATGGGTTCAGACTTCAAAAGGAAGAATTAGCATAGAATTTCAATCATGTCTGATGACCATTGTGGCAGTTATAATTTAATTTTTTAATCACCTTTTTTTCCCCAGAAATGCAATTTGGGATAAATTTAGTAAATACATTACGATAAGACTAAACCTTGCTTTCTCCCACACCTGTACATAGAATATGGACCACTAAATCACATTTTCATATACAGTGGAAGCCTAAGCTAGGGATGAATCAGAGCAGAAACTGACCACCAATTACTGCAAATTAATTGCTGCACGATCTCATGGGAAGAATGATCAGAGGCTCCGGTAATAAAACGCTTGATTAAACTCACTGAATAACTCCTGAGTCAGGGTCAACAAGTCAAAATGGGTGAAGAGAGCTGAGAAGAAACTGAAAAGATATCTAAAATGAGTGAGAGAGACAAAGAGTGAAGTCTACCTTTGATTGAGCTGGTGGGGATGATACCCTCTGCTGTACCTCCATAACCCCCAGATACAATGGAAGTCTCGTTCAGATTGGGACCTGATACCATCACCTGCTGCAGGTCCTGTAAAGCGGGGAATTAAAAAAAGAAAAAAAGAAAGAAAAAGAAGAACAAAGGGGAGGATAGAGGGTTTTGGGTAGGAATGTGCACAGTAGACAGGAGATTATGACTTGAGTGTTAAATGTAGACAATGTAGGTTAGAGGCTTATTCACTAGAGGGGGACAAGCACTGCAATGTTAGGAAGGTTAGTTAGTACACACAAGGCAGTATAAGTTCAACTACTTATCTAGAAGCAAACAAAGGAAACTATGAAATGTGTAACAGACAGAAAACACACCAACAAAGTGACTAGTCAATAATCAACCTTACTAATGACTTGAACTGAATCTCCTGCCACATATGGGAACAAGCAACAGGACTACAATACTACAGCTGTGACAGACCTCAAGTCTAACCCCGAGCAGTGACTCAAATGATCGATGCCACAGGAAATGCTCAAGCAAACTAACTCTCCTTCCAAAATAATCAAAGTCTTCAGTGAAGCTCCGGATCACAAGAAGAACTGTGTTACGAGCCACACAATCCATCTTGCGTGTGTTTTCCTTAATTTAACTTGCTGTTTCTTTTGTTTGCCTTTCTGCTCAAGTATCAGCTAGAAAAGAAAAAAAAACTTTTGTGAAGGATTTATGGAAAAGGAAAATCTGGCCGGACAGGTCTCTCACTTTGGCAAACCATATGCAATACCTTGCATACCTTGGTTCCTACAGCAAACAGATATAAATTTAACTCCTGCCTGTGCCGGGAGCCAGCTTCTTATTTAATTTGCTACAAACGCTGCACAGTTACTGAACTATGGGCAAAGACATTTCCTGAAACCTTAAGCTTAGACGCTCCACTAAGACTGTGATAAGGAAACTTGAAGCTCTAGAAGGGAGGAGGCCATTTCCTTTTTGTAAGCAAACACAAGATTATGTTTGATGCTACCAAAACGAAGTAAAAATACAACTGCTGTGATTTGTGCTGCAAAACAGCATTCAATGAGGAAAAACAAATCAGCATGAAGCAAACTGTATCTAATACAAAGATGATGTGCAGCCAATTCACATCAATATTACAGCAAGAGTACGACATGATGGAGTTTGTTTAGTCAACCAACACCCCCTAAAATTAAGGAACCCCACATCACCCAAGTGCCGACACAATCTAGGCTACATTAGCTCAAGATATGCTAGTTGGTTTTGAATCAAATAATTAAATAAAACCAGATTGTAATGTGAGACGAGTTAGCTGCCAGCTATTTTGTTAACACAACACAATTTCAGGGATATCTCCCAAAACATGGTTGAGAGATTCCTTCTATCTAGAGTTAATAGGAGCCAAGTTAACAGGCAGCACAATTCAAGTTGCACAGTGGTTTGCCATAAAAATGAAATATCTTACATTTTGTGCGATAAACCAACGCAGTGATGCGAGGTAACTTAATGTCGCATAAAGTCAAACCACTGAGCAGTACTACACACAAACATGAACACACACACACACATTGATGGCCTGCTCACCCTGGTGCCTCTGGAGCTCCCTAACTTCTCATCTAAGCTCCACTGCAGTTTTGCAGCCTGTACAGAGATGGAGGAGGGGGAATCGACAAACACAACAACAACAACAAAAACGAAACAAATAGAAAAGGAAAGGAGACAAAAAGAAAAAATCCATGACAGAAATCATGACACAAGATAGAACAAAGTAAAAGAAATCAACCCCCCAAAAAATCATTATAATGTCCACAGACAGCAGGGATGTAGGATGGAGAGCAGTGATGACTGATACCACAGCAGGTCAGTATTCATCACTCAGCTGGTTGAAGTTTAAAATGTATTATCAAATCAACTAGTTCACATGTGTTGCTTGGTGTGTTGTAGCTCATCACTTTCCATTTATATAATGAGTTATCCCATCTTTGTCATGATAATTCATCTTTCATCACTGTCTGGAAAAAATAAAATACTGATTCTAGAAAAACACTGCAAACTGCAAGATCATGAATCATCTACAAAACATTTGCAGACATTAAAATTGACATCAACATTAAAGACAACAAATAAGAAAAAAGGAATTGTGAACACACACAAACATCCACACATAAACACCAGATTTGAGACCCTAAAAGACAATTCTCTAACCTACAATGTCAGTTTTCAACATTTAATTTTTTGCAAAGATGAATATTTTAACAACACAGACACTGAACCAACAACCAAAAAACATGTTAAAATTAAGGAAAAAGCCCATTTAACTACATTTTTTAATTAATTCACTCTATTCTTTTAGAGATTTGCCTCGTGGTGTGGCATCTGTTCAGTGTGGGAGAAAACTGACACAGACATTGATTCCTCCAAATTAATAGCACAAACAATCACCTCTGAGAACTTGCGTATAACAGTATAAGCATCTTAAAATGCTGTTGATTGTCTAAGTAGACACCAGTGAGCCACTGTGGCGGATCTGATGCATTTGCCAGGATGCTTCTGGCAGTCAATGCTATCTCTGTCACTGTCAAGCTGCCAGTCACCATCCCTGTTCCCCAGTTTGGAGAAGCAGCAGGAGGACTCGTGTGGGAAGCTAAGCAATGTAGTGCTGTGGACAGGCACCAGCAAAACCTAAGCCACAAAAAAAATAAATAAATAAATCTGCCGTTACCAACAGGGAACTGAAGCCGTTATAATCACTCTCTCCAAAGCCACCAGACTCCTATAGACTCCTTGTAGAAATTTTACCCCATAGAACACTGGAGTTTGTTGTGAACTGCTGCCTCAATCAGTTTGTTTGTTTGTGTTACTTTGTGACTTCAGTAAATGTAAAGTAGTAAAAAATATTCTAAATATAGTGTACACTTAAACTGATATTGATTTTTTTAGGTGGATAAAATGTTTTGTTGCTAATGTTGTCTACAGCAGTACATTGCTTATCCTACAACGGTACTCCTGCTGCTCCTTCAAACAGGGTGTGTACCGACCGCCATCTACTGCAGGTAATGCACTGACTATGGATGAGTACCTTATACTCCACTTTAAAAAAAACCAAACTATCTGTTTAACCTGCCGGGCTTCGTCTCTATCTGCACGAGAGACACAGACTACTGCAGCTTTAACTAAAAGTGCTGCACAGTAGATATCAATCTGATTTCAGAGGGCTTCCACACAAGGACAAAGCACAGCCAGTTTCAGATTAATTGCAGAGTTGCCATGACAACTGGTTAATGTCCAGCACTAAACAGTGCAGCTAAACACTCTTCCTACATGAACACATTATGAGGGAGCCACACCAAACACTTGAATTCTTGCTTCACCATGTAAGCTTAGTGAGAAGGTAGGGTTTTCTTTTACTACTTGAGTGGAGTAACACATAGGTTGGTGAGCAAATAACACAATTAACCGCCAGTTCTTTCTCCAGGATCTTTAGTCTGTTTGTCCAACAAGGGTGTGCCTTGAGATGCAGGAAAATGAACAACCTGCTCCACCCAACTCTGCGACTCCACTGTTAGTTCATTCTGAGTTTAACTAGGTAACAAAACATTGGTGCTGAACTCACAGTGCTGAAGCATAGTCTTTTGCCTTCAAATGAGGCCCACAAGTGCTTCTGTAAATGAACAGTCTCCACCTGGAGAGCAACCACCTGCATCAGAGAGTTAAGTACTTCAGTCAAACACATAGTGTTAAGGTTAACCAAATACACCAGAGATGTGTCTTGCAACCATGAACATGAGGCAACATGAGCTGTTAATGGAAAGAACTGGTTCCCAAGGAGACAGCTGGTCTCCAACACCTGATTTCCCAGTAGGATCTCTTTCCACAGTTATAACTAAGGCTGAGTTCGTACACTACAGGATTATAGCCCTGATTTTCCACTAACTGAAAGTTGTTGGCGAACATCGATAAAAACCCACAGATCAGAGGCAAATTGGCGTTCGCTGAGCAGTTGAATTCAGATTAAAGTGAAAGACCAGTAAGTTACAGGCCACATTCATACAGTAAGTGTTCCGCATTGACAACTGTATTCACTCATAAGCACGATGACTCCTAAATTGCACTGTAGGTATTACCACAAAGCGGTGCTATGGGGTGAATGGTATTAAAATAGCAAATCTTGTGACAGATGAGAACAATACCCAAGACCACAATGTCAACTTCAACAACTGAAGGCATGCTTTTATCGGTTAACAGTAATACCACGTACTTACATCAGCTAGCTAAGAAAAAAACAACACAAAAACTGACAGTAAAAACAAACGCTAAAACCAACAGATAACCAAAATCAACTATAACTATAAACAAATATTCATCATCACTACTCAAGAACACTATTATGCAACAGTCTCCATATCATGAAACAGCTGTAATGGGCCAACAATGGTCTAGCAGTATAACAAGTTTTGTTTTATATGGTATAAAAATAACCTCAATGATGGACAAATTGTTGAATAAGAAAATAAACAACTTTGTGCACTCTTCTGTTTGCTGCAGTTTGGTTTTGTGTATGTAAATTATCTTCTGTCTTGAGATCGCGTGTGGGTAAATGTCCCCACGTTTGTTTTCATGTGTAATAGCTTTTCCTTGTGTAAATGTTGCACACAATAGACTGTCAACCGACACAGTGGACAGGACCCACCTGTTCAAGGCTGTCGTCCTCTGGTAGTGTCCCTGTGTCACCGTTACTGTTGATTGGAATCTCCATTGTGGCAGCTTTACTCATCATGCTGTCTGTCATAATGCACTATGTCTGTGAGGGAAAAGGATTGAGAGAGAGAGAGAGATAAAGTGCAGATACAACAGCCTAGTGTATGACATGAAAAAAGGCAGAGATGGAAAAACAGCAAGGCCTAAATGCTGCTTTGAAGAGGAGAGACCAAAGAGCGTAGTCAAAATGCCCAAATCATTAGGCAGATGGGAATATAATTGCCACAAACAAGTGAGGAGGTGATTTTCAAAGAGCAAGGCTACGGCTCAGCATGAAAACAACACACCTATGAAAGCGCGATGGACCGGAGCCGCCACAACAATGAGCTGTCCTGCTGAAGTGGCCACTCTACTCTACAGCTCTAACAGGACCATATTTTAGCAGTGCCCACTCTCTAAAAACACAGACTAGAGAGGAGACAGCAAAATGTTTAAATCAACATTTTCTAGTCATTCCAATTGTTCAAACCGATTTGGCCTGCTACGCCTAGTCACATATTCAAGTTGTACAATCACATCTACAGAACAACATTTGCAAAAACAAAAGAAAGCAAAAAAAAAAAAATCAAAAAGACAAGCAGTAATGTAGCTCCTATTTTTGACTTGGATGGGAATAAAGAATTCACAGCTTAATGAATTCACTCCCACACACACAAGGGGTCTGTGTGTACTGTATCTGTGTGTGAGAGAAAAGGCCACAGATAATGGTGCAAAATTAAGGCTAATTTAAAGGCCTAAGATGTGGCTTATCATGGCTTTCATTCCAGAGCAGTGTGTCTGTTAAACAGGTAAACGTCAAACTTTGATTAAGTCCAGTAATGTACTGCAGCGCTGCAAAGATACACAAAAGCCAATAATACAGCAGTGATTCATGCACTTGTGGGTGTTTTGTGGCTTTTTGTTCTTTAGAGCAATATAAAAGCTGTAAGTAATGTATGTTGATTTCATTCAGATGGAGAACAATAACAGCTGCTATTAAGTGAATGTGAGGCTAAAATGTAATATGCTTGCACACTTATGTAAGTGGCTGCTAAAAGAACAACTGGCAACTGGTTATAAAAAGCCTATAATATTCATTTTTATAATTCATTTATCAACAAATGCCTCATAATGTAATTCTGGATACTGTTTTGTTAATTGATATGACATAACATAGTATGATTTTAAGCCTGCTTGATGTGTAATATTATGTATCTGAGTTACTTTACAATACCACTGAAAAGCAGCAAACCTGGCAGGATTTATAGGACATAACTCATATGCAGCATACAACTAGTGTATGCTAAATGTGTATCATGCATGTAAACTATGCCTAAAATTTAATTAGATTTTTTTTTAAAAAGGGTTGGTGCCCTTGTGAGGTTTGCTGCCACATGGCTGAATGACTTCAACGTAACTATATGGCATGCAGGTTAATGGCAGTTGAATCACGTGCTTGCACCATTATCACAGATGTTGTTTGAAGAAAGGTACAACTACCTCTTGTTTAAATTTGCTCCAACCTACGTAAATAGGCTTTTCCATTAAAACAGCACAGTTGGCCAATCCCAATCCATTCCCAGAGGAATGACACAGCTCTGTTGACTTTCAGATACTGGAAGTTGTGTTGCCCAAGCCTAATAATACTCAACTACTCTAAGGCAGCTTATTGCACCTGTGTAAGAGCTTGGAATGAAAAAAAATACTGGCTTGACAAGGCATCTTGTCAACATTAATTAATCACTTGAAGTCTTATATGTTGAAAATCAAAAAAAAAAAAGTCTGCTTATTGAACTGCAATTCTACACTTAATGCACAAGCCGCTAAGCTTTTAATGAGAAACTAAAGCATCACAGTCTGAGCAACCAAGTTAGCCACTTTGTATAACATTTACAGGCCATGATCTAGCTACAGTATTTAGTCTTCCTTAAGAGCTTCATTCCATTATGTTTTTTCTCTCAGTAAAGTCAATGTGAAATGGCAACAGGGTGAGCTTGGACAACTTAAATATTAGTTATTGACAGTCTATTATTAGGAATTGGCAGCTTCCAAAATAACTTGAAATACCCATTTAGCAGCACCAAGTTAAATGTGCTACAACGTGGACAATCGCTTCTAAATTAAGATAACGTGAGTAATAGTTTACTTTGTAGTAAGGGACTGTAATGTTGGGCTTGAAATCTATTGGACCATTAAAAAAAAAAGAAAGTGGGAAGCATAACAGGTGCACCAGCACAGGTGTACAATGTCCAGCCGGTTACTCGACGCAGAATGCAGACCCTTGGTAGGTACAATCTGGGGTAAAGTGGGGGTATAATCAGGCCGGAAAAACAAACATATCATAATCGCCATTAGTTGAAAATGTGGGAAAATAATGCTGGAATTTAATCTGTTTTCTAGGAAAGGCCTGTCTCTAGTTCACACATGCAGCTGTTAAAGGGAAACTGGTTTATAATGGTCAACAACCGAGTGCGTTCACTGTGCAAGGCTGGCTGATTAACAATGGTAGAAATATAAACTTCGAAGCCCAGACAAAATAAAATATTTTCTAACGGTTTGACTTACGGTGTGCTTGGTCCCGTCGTAAAAACGGAGCGGCTCGTGAAGCTAGCGAGGAAGCTAATACCAGGCTAACGACGGTACATCCCAGTTCATGCGCGGCTTAGAGGAGACTGATGTGTCTATTGTCAGTCCAAGGAAAAAAATGCCCGTGGAAAACAACGCGGTGCTCTTGCTTAAGAATGTCTGAATGACATTGTCAGGTAAAGTCTTGTTCTAACTGCGTTTGCCCTCTGACTCTTCGTAAACAATCCCCTGTCTTTTCTCTTTTTAATGAAGACTAGAGGAACGCTTCACGGAACTGACGACACCGTGGAATTCATTTTGCAGACGCGCTCCGCTCCAAAGACTGTCTATTGATGAGATGATGGATCACTCGTGAGGAAGGCAAAACTGCTAGCCGTCACTATTGCAGAGCAGCTTGTAACATTAAATATTAGTTTTATTATTTTATTTAAAAAATTCTAAAATGATTTACATTACATAAATTTATAACAAAGATACTTAACTGAGATCGTAAACAATCTGGCACAACTCTTAACATTTTTTTCAGTTGCCAACCTTTATATTTGTGAAATGCGTTGAGGGATATTTGAAAAGGCACTGTTAATAAAATGTTTCAACTGAATTCATTGTAACAGTCAATTTCAACACATATTTATTGTGGTGAAGAATTTGTTTACTTGCCACCTTCAGTAGTTTCAAGACGAGTCTAATTTGACCGTTAAACGGTCAAATTATAGAGGCATATGAATTGTACCAGGAAACTGGAACGGAGTGAGAGTCTGTCATTTTTTTCCTCCACTCGGCTACAGCCCATCTTTGGGAGCATCCAGCCGGTGATGTGTGCAGGTTTCTGGCTTCTGGCAGCTGCTTGTGGTGGCTGTACCTGCAGTAACTCAGTAATTGTGAGTTCTACGTGCTCTCTTTCAATTGTGCCCCAATAAATGTTACGGGTAATGATGACCACTGTGAATCCAAAGATTGGAAACAAACTCCATCGGAGAAACCCTGCCCCCCTGTGCCTTCAACTGTAAATTCACTTTGACTATACAGTATAATTGGGGTACGATGCTGTGTTGGTAATTCTGGGTGTCCGACAATTATGCAATGCAATGAACGCTAGGCTTCTAGTATGTTTGCAGGTGTCTTGAAAAGGCCTAAAGGCATGTTGCAACAGCAAGCAGCTCCTGTCCCCTCACAGATAAAGGACGATTAGACGTGTAAAGAGAAGAATGCCAATTGTATGGGAACAAACGTAAAGGCCCCATCCCGCCCCAAAGAGTCAGCCTATCATTAACATACAGTATGAGACAACAAATGCAGGAGAGCTATCAAAGGGGAATACGTTTGCACATGTTATTATTTTCACATAACACCACAATTGTAATTTTTAAAAAATAGTATTAGCGAGTTTTAGATAAAATAAGGGGTAACTCCCATAAGTAGGCTATTGTATTGGATTATAAAATGTCATTGTTTTTTTTTTGTTTCTACCGTGAATTTAGGTTGCTTACTTATCTCCATCACTTGTGTGTTGGTCTTCCTTATCCTGCATTGAACTTCAGGCTGTGGCCAAAGCACAACATAGCTGCAATGCTGCCCTCTGTGGGTACATTTTACAGTCTTCAGGCTTTTCCTTCAATGTACTGAGTATTTTCATAAACTTCCTGTGTGATCCTAATTGCTTGAAACAAACAATAAAACAGTTGAAAGTATCAAATACAGTCTGACAGTCAAGTGTGGTGGCATCCAGGTTTCAGTTTACATCTGAGGTCAAGAACACGCTGACATCCAATAAATAATATGGCTCCTCAGTCACACGGATTAATTAATTGTCTGAAGAAAAGGATGGTAACAGTCAATAAATAAAAACAATGTACACATACGTTTGACCAAGTCATTATATGGATCTCAGAGAACAATGCATTAAAAATAGTTTTGCAGAAGTTGAGGGATACAACTAATGATCACAGATAAAGTGCTGCAGTTAAGTGTGCCCAATGCTTTTAATATATTTAAATACTTTGGATGATACAGAACATGCTCAGGTAAACATCACCACAGTTTGATTGTGAAAAAGAAACATGATAATTGAGCATAACACAGCACATAAACCATATAGTTCTTGCACTCCAGTATGAATGAACCACTGTGGACAATGTTAACAGCGCCGAACGAGATCCTACAAACACTGACGGCCTGAGGGGATTCAAACAGCTTCTGCAGTCAGAAGGAGGTGGGAAGGGAAATAAATTGAATGAATAAGCTGGACGCTGAAAGAAGTGTGGAGCCAAAAGAAACTCTCATTGTATTGGAGTGGGCGTGAAATGCCACGTGGGAATGCTTTGCTAATGGAAGTGTGCTGGAATACAGTACAAATTTTCCAGCTGTCTGTCGGTGCATTTCGGTGCCAGTCTGCGTCACTGGTCCAGTGAACAAGGTGTTGTGTTTTTATGCATTTTTTTCTTCTTTTCTATCCTCAATAAATGAAAAACAACTCAAATGTTTTACAGCTTGCGAACATGTTTAAAACGTAAACACATGTAACAGAATTATGCACAGCTGCTGCTACTGCAGATGTGCGTGTACACTGCTGTCCACCCAGATTAAAGCCTATACAGCAGAGTTTTTAAAGGTTGGGGTTTTTTTCATTGGTTTTTATTTGTACTTAATTTCCAATTATTGTTTCCAATTCAGTATAGTTTTAGTTAGTTTCCAGAGTGAAGACAGCTGACAACAGTCATGTAGAGATCCCAGTCTCCGTAAACATAATGCATCAATGCCTCCTCGTGCTTGTTATGTTGGCAAATTTGACCAAGTCGACAAAGAATAAAAGATTTTAATGTACATTTTTTAAAATTCTATTTCAGTTAGTAGACTATATTGTTCCATTTTTTTTCTAAAGTTTTTATTTTTATTTCAGTTTAACTAAAATGTTTTTTCACACCTAGTTTTTAGTTTTATTTTAGATAATAGTAATCTTGTCCTACAGACAGACATATTTACATTACTTTCACGTGTCTGAGGAGGGAGATGACAATATTTGCGATAGCAAGTGCTAATAATAATAATAATAATAATAATAATAGGTCTATTCATACATTCCTTGGTAAAAAAAAAAAGAAATAGGCGTCTATCCTCTGTTTTGTCTTGGACTCAAAGGTGAAATTAAAATAAATTTATTTGATCTATAATGAAATAGTTACCACAAACACTAGAGAGTGCACAATTGCAGGCCGGTGTGTTAAGTAAGTTAACTTGAAATTCATCCCTACAGCAGACATGCAATGAAAACAGCTGCATTTTTAATCAAGTTATCAAAGAATGTGCTGTAGAGCCGAGTGGCTCCCAAATCAAGTACCATATTTCATAGCAACCACCTACTGTCCAGACTCACTTATATGCGCTTTTGCTTTTATGCATGTGGAGGAATTTAATTCCATATTCTTGTAGAATAAATACACCAGTTAAATTCTCACTTGCTGTAAAATTCACAGAAAACGATGTCCATGAGTGACAAACATTGTGCAAATTATCTCCTGAGGAAAAACATTTAAGGACAACCAGAACGTACAGTACGGGGAGGGAATACCCAGTTGTGTGTGACCACTGACTGCATTGGAAAATGCAGAGCTGGCAGAAGCGCAGAGGAGGTAAGTACATATTTTTCTGTTAATCGTCGCGGTTGTAGAAAGTGGTGGAGAAAGTTTTTGATGTCTGAGTTAGTCAGCGACCACAAGAAGCGTGAGCTCGGCCAAAGAACCACTAGTTACTGGAATCAGGGGATGTTATTCCTTACTCAGTCGTTGGTGTGCAGACTCACCAGGTGAATCATATGAAGACTCACTCAAACTAAGGCAAAGTCTCATGCAGAGCCATTCACGGCACAAACAGACACCTTCTCCACTAACCCTGAACATAAGTCTGAACTCATTGCATTTCACGTTTTTGCCCCTTTTACACAATCACTATAACCTCAAACAATTTTGGTCCATTCTATACCTGATATGCCCTCATGATGGCACCAAATCCCAAACATAAATACAGTCAAATTAGAATAACAGTTTATAGCATAAATAAACAAAAAGCAGACTTTGTTTAAGCCACTGCAGACTAACACGTTGCTTTATCTTCCATCATCAAAAAGACAATTCAGTTAAAAAGCTGATGAAGCAGAGCAGCTTGGATATCATCTCTGTGAGGAAAGATTTTGTGGCCACATGATGATGACTGCAGCAGCTTTTGCAGGCATCTTCATGATCTGTTGGATGATTAACGGCCTTTCAGAGAGCACTTGGAATCCTCTGCTGAATTCACATGTGGGCTTCCTAGCTTATTGTAAACAGGATGCTTAATGAACATGCTGATCACTACCAGGCCCTGTACAAATCATATGATTCTCCAAGAGACCACACCAGTCTCGATTGTCTCTGTTCACCAGCTTATCAGAAAGGCAACTAATAGACTGATGTTCTATTTTGACGTGTTTACATTGTAGAGAGACACCCCACCCTCCTTTCAAACAGAGAGTGTTTGACCTCACGCCGGTTGTTTAACACCGAAGCTGCTTGCACTCCACTAAGATGCCATATTCATGTCGACAAATTCATGCACATGCACACTGCACACTTCTCTCATTTGTATTTTAAGGTCATAACACTGTTAAAATAGTTTTGACTGACCACGAGGCTACTGAAGGCAGAATGTTCCAATCTTCAATAGCAACCAAAAAAGTCCTTCTCATCTGTTCTGCATCAGGAGCAACAAAAACATCTGCCTCTGCCCTGAGGTTTGCGGGGCCCTCTATAACTGTGAGTGAGCCATTCAGGAGTCACCCTGGGTAAATATTACAGGTCATTGCAATTGAAGGTTTTTCTTTTTCCTTGCAGGATATCGCGCTGCTGTTTTTGTAAAGCGTGTGTGGAGTTGAGCTATAATATTAGCACAGGAGCTTACAGGGCCCAGTAGCGTAAATCCTTTCTTTTCCCTTTCCACAGAACACATTTGCCATATTTAACAGATTTCTATATTTTTATTTCTGATTATGTTGAATTATGTATAAGCTTGTTGGGGAAGAATGTTGAGGAACAGCTGATGCAGTAGCTCAGTTATTATCACGTGACCTAACTGAGCTACCTCCATGACAACCCAACTCCAACTCCATCCGCTGAAGAACACCATGAGATGCGGTTGAAAGCTCTGGTAAAGGTATTAAGTGGACCCAGACATGTATTGTTAAACTGCTCCAAGGTAAGGAGTGCACTTGCTACATCTAAAGTTTGGATAACTCTTTGAAATTATTTCTATTCATTGATCTTAATAAACTGTGGATAGACTGTCAAATATCAGTGCTCAACTGTGAGTAACGGTCCAGTGCTAATACTCAGTATTAGGCTTAAAAGGAATAGTTCACCCAAAAAATGAAAATGAATTCCCATGTCGACGGAAATGCCCTTTTTTTTATACCTCAATAATAACCGTAATACCCCTTTTTAAGCTGAGATGTTGACTGTATCAGCTAAACTAAAAGCGTTAATGCGCAACCCGTCTGAAATTTATACATGAGCTTGAAGGCGAAATAGCATCTTTTGAAATCAATTTTGGATCTTGGAGGATTGACTTGGATTACACCGGACAAGCTGTATGGAGCCATTTTATGTTTGGTTTTTTTTTCGGTAGTTTTTTTTACGTTATAAAACAAGTTCCCATCTTCTTCAGATGTTTAGGAGAATGATGCAACACTGTTTTGCTGTGAAGCTCCAGAGCTAACTAACACTCGATCATCACTCATCTGCATGGGGGTGAGTAGATAATGACGGATTAATGGGTCAACTGTTCGTTTAACCAAAACCTGAAACTAGACAGTCTGATAATAATGTGTCTTATAATCGATGAGTCGAAAACATATTAAATATTAATATTGATGCATGTTGAACATGACGTTGTTGTAGTTGGTCTATCCCACTGAAGAAGGCTTCTACAATTTTGGAATTCAATACATTCACGTGTGCCAAAGATATTATTAATGCTTCCTGACTTTATTTTGTTTTCCAAATCAGCTACCTGTATTTGGCAGAACACACTGTAGCTTGTTAAAAACCTACACACGAACAATGTGCATTCACATGATGGGATGCACACACACACACACACACACACACACACACACACACACACACACACACACACACACACACACACACACA
>JBBPCS010000226.1:12292543-12337069 GCA_037974645.1 Hollardia meadi
AAAAAATATCTTTCACACACACACACACACACACACGCACGCACGCACGCACGCACGCACGCACACACACACACACACACACACAGCTGCATTTGAGATTGCATATCAGGAGACATTACTATCTCCTTATATGGTCATAGTGTAATTTCTCCTTCAGTGCTGCTGGCTGGACTAAATCTCAGAGAGTTTAGAGAGTTTAAGAAAACCTGTGAGCTAGCAGAGGACTTTGATGATTGCAGAGCTGTTGTGCGCCATTTGAGTGCAGGATCAGTCACTCACATGCCGATCAGAACCGGTGCTTAATTCTTAATTGAACTTGAGTTTTTCTGGCTTTAGTAAAAGACAATTAGCAAACATCACGTGATTTTGTAACTTTGGGGACTTTGGAGATCCAACCATCCTCTTCCACCTGCCATTTAGGTTTCACCGTACCCCGAATAATGGCTTTTTTCATGTTAAACTCTTCTGGTGAGGTCATGTAATAAGCGAGTGGCTATTTACTGTCTTCTCTGCGGTATTCTATGAGCACCGGATTTCAGCCTTCCTCTCCATCGTCTGAAACTCCTCAAAGACAGCATGTTCACTGGATCAACTGTACGAGATTCAACGCATCAAAATGAGCCATAAAACCAGAGTTATCCCTCTTACAAATCCTTATCCTATACTAAAAAAAAAAGTTCAAGAAAACAGCCTCAACTTTAGTCTGGGCGGGTGCAGCTTATAACAGTACTTATCGCAGCGCCTCAGAGCCTTTCATTGTGGCTTACTGTGAAAGCATCTTAGCCCTGCCATTGCTGCTGATGTAACTGAGACATCATTCCTTCACAGTTAATATACTGAGCTCAGTGTTTATTGTCACCTTATCTATATATAGTATATCAAGGGAAAGGCAGCAGCAAATGATCTTACCATTGTATGTTCATCTGTGGAAGCTTAAGAAGCAGTTTAATACTTGACTACTTGAAGTTTAGCTAGGTTTAGACTGCCAGCGTTGAGATGCAGCAAAGAGGGTTTTTATCCTGAAATATAACCAGGATGTTGTACAAAGTAAACTTCAGTGTCCCCTTTTAAAAAAAACCTCTTACTCTCTCTTTCTTACTGTCATTCTCAGAAATGGGTCAACTGGCCAAAAGGGCAAATCTGAATAGCCATCATCAGCATGTAGAAAAGTTTTATCTGCTGAAAAGCTCGTTGACTGTGAATGTTTCTCAGCAAATAAAAGGATGCGTGTTTCTTGGGGCTTTTCGCTTAATCTTGCACATCATCATCCATCAGTGGATATCTTTGCGTAGGAAATCATGGGAACATCCTTTATCCACTCTCTTTCCCCCTTGTTTTTGGCGTTTGATAAATGCATCATGAGACACTCCTCCTGTCAGGGTGATTTTATATTGAATTCTTGTCTCTCTCTGCCATGCTCATATATTTTGGTTTGTTCAGACACCTTGTATTTGATGGAACTGTGTCTTGCTACTTGTCGTTTTATGCAGAATTTGATCTGTTGGATGACACGAATAAAATCACAAAGCAAAAAAGAAGCACACAAATACAATTCTGACTATGTTCTCTATTCTGGATCACATTTTGACAACATCTCAGCTAATATGTTTATGCCACATTCTCTCATATGAACTTGAGTGAGAAGCTGTAGATAGTTTCAAACCCAATGGTTAATTATTGTTGATTTCATGTGTGTGGAAAATGCTTGGTACAGCATCTGGTTTCAGACGTTTATGTGGATGTGCATCTGTTTTATGTTTGACAAAATTACAAATGGCTTCAAGGATGCCACAGATATGTACAAGCCAATATTAATCTAACCAACACTCCATAGTCACTCATTATGTCCTTATATTCTCCTTGTTTTGCAGAGATTATCCTGCAGAATGAAGGCAGCATATGTGATAGGAAAAGTGAAGTGTGTGAGGCCTTTCCTGGCATGTGACATAAAAAAAGGAATATACAGGGACAGAATTTCTTCTTTTCATTTCTGCATTCTGAACATTCAGGTATGTAAATGCTTTTTCTCACTTTCTGCTCATTTCATACATACTAGCTCCAAGAGGCATCAGGTTACCTCTTTTGTTTGCTTTCCTTTCTCTCATAGTCAATCATCCTTGAAGCCCTTCTCACTCCTCTTAAGCACCTTGTATTTTGACTTTTGACCCCTGTGCCCACATCATGCAGACCTTGTTCCCAGGGGGATATCCAAGACCTGGACTGAAACACAAAACACAAACAGAATTACATTTATTTAAATAAGCAAACGGAACAAAAAGTGACAAACAAGGCACAATTCTCTCACCTTTTTTCTTCTTTTGTAAATATTGATTCACACTCTTCACATTTTCACTTCATTCGACGTTGTCTCTGTGTTTTTCAGATCTGACTTGTTGAGCCGTTCTGGGCTCACTGTAGGCAGAGAACCCCACAGAGAAATCTTCCTTGCTCACATGCATGGGGCTGACACACAAACAAGTAAATCAATAGATGCATAAATTGCTCTCTTCACCACAAGAGGACCCAAAGGAGAAATAGGGGAGAGGGAGGGGAGAAGGGCAAATGCGCATCACTTAAAAGAAAACTGGTCCTGAATCAAAGATGCAGACTAGTTTTGCTGTAAGAGAGGCTCTCTTTCTGAATCTAAATAAGAAAGAGAGAAAGAAAAGGATAGCAGTCAGAAAGAGGACAATCACCTCAGACAAACAGATTACTTCATGATTTATTCATGCACCCGAGTGTGGCTGGTTAGAGTCCCATGAGAAGAATTAGATGGGAGGCAGTGAACTCTGCCTGTCGATGCTCCCAGCACCATGTGGTCACATGTGACCGAGCTCTCTGAGTGCAGGTTTGCACTCCACTGACCTCTAACACCAATCCAGAGACAGCCAGTTAGACTGCACATCAGTAAACAGAATTACCTCCTCATAAATATACAGCAAACGTCTCTTTGGGATATGTGGTCAGCTGCAAATTCATCATCATCTCTTTGTTCAGCAGATGCCTCTCCAGATCCGTGTGGACTTGCGGAGCGTTTTATCCATTTTATAAATTATTTGTGTGGCTGAAGAACTCTTTGTTCCATGCCCAACAACTGCAGTTGGTCCCTTTGGTGTCTGTTATTTGAAACTTAAACAAACCTAACATCAAAAATGGACAGTGTTTGTTTAGACAAACAAAAACAAAGCCTCTGTTGGCTGGGGGGCTGCAGTGCATGCCTGCGTGTTAGCCCAGTAATTGCATTGGCTGCGGAGTGTGACAATCCAAACCATACCACGCAGGGAGAGGCAGTTGAAGGCAATATTGTGGAATGACATTAGCAGATGGATATAATTTAGTGTGTAGGAGCTCCACTGGTTGATGTTGAACACACAGGGACGCTTAAACGTGGATTCAAGCAGCTCTTGGTCAACCTCCAGCAACACTAGAGCTGCAGTGCTTTTTATCCCTGTGAGAATTTAATGGGACTTAAAATTGTGGTGTTGACTAGTTGTCTCGTGCGATAACTATTCATTATGGTAGGGCCCTGTGAATGCAGACTGCACTCAATAATTCTGTTTGTTGAATTGATTGGAATATTTAATGCCGCATGTGCTACCATGTGGTTGTTTGCACTGCTGGGAAGTGCACAAAGTTAAAAACAAGTATGTCTTTGATAAATGTTGTCTTAGCCTCAGAGGCCAGCATTTATTTGATGCAACCTCAGAAAACAGCGTAGAGAATGATACTTAATGAAATTATGATCTTCAAGGCACTTAAATGAAAGGATGGTAAATTCAAAGTATTCAGATGTTTGTTTTTTGGAATATGTCTTTTAGGGCATTCCTGGATTGCCCATCTCTCTTCCAATATCACATGTTAGTGTTTAGTATAGGAAGAGAGAGCAAGTGGCCACTAGTGGACTACTGATCTAAAACACATATGCACAAATACTGAGTGTATAAACACATGAAAATAAGCAATAAATAATATTACCTGCCACTGAGTATTTAATGCGCAGGATGCCCCTTCTTTCAGACAGATAAAATCAAATTGAAATGATGAAATGTAAATGAATCACATTTACAAAGGACATTTTTATAGGTTTTTTTTTCTTTCACTTACTAACATACATTTTTCTCTCAAGTAGCTTTAAACTATCAGGTTGTATTAAATTCCAAACAGTAACCAACTTCAGTAAGAGCTTCAGACGCCGGCCTTCAGATATGAATCAATAACAAGAAGGCAGAGACAATATTTTATATGAGAAGAAGGTAAAAAAAAAATATCTCAGTACACATCAATAAAAAATGAACCCAAATGTTGCATATGACAGGGATCAAATGGTCTTTACTGTCGACATTTTAACACATTACACCACAAGACAGTTTTATATACAACCAGAGAGGGAGGGGGATTGGGGAGATAAATACAGCCTGCTCACATTCAAATCAACTCTCTGAAGCTCCCACAAACTACCAATAAAGAGAATCTGTGCTATAGGGAAAGGAGATACAGAGAAAAGACTCCGACGAGAGGGAAGGATGGATAGAAAGAGAAGGGCAATAAAACTGTTGAGGAGAGATCTTTATTTAGTTTAGGGCTACGAGTCTAAAGTGAAAGCAGATGGGACTCTAGTCTGGAATAGTTTCCACTTGAAGTCCTGGACTCGTGTTTGCTCTGCTCGCTGTTTCTGAGCCCGTTCCAGTTTTCTTCAACCTGTGTTTCTGGGCCTTCAACACAAGGTCTCGAACCACAAATAGGAACACACAAATCCTGCCTTTGCTTACAAGAATGTAGCTATGTGCACTGTTACGCAGACATTTGAGCATTCCCTGCAATGTGTACAAAGATGTGCAGGGAGCACAATGCTTTATAACAGAGCCAGAGTTCGTTGTGTGAGGTCAGCTGAGTGGTCCTGGAAAGACCCTCCGCAGTGACAGTGTGAGCGTGAGAGAAACCCCAAAAACAAAACACAATAAGATGTCTGGCTCAACACTGTGGCTAAACAATACTGAGCGAGGTTCATGAGAGGTCAGTTGACAATGTTGCTGGACTGGCAACACAATAACTTACAGTAACAGCTTACAATGCCGAGGCAGTTTATTTTTTCTCTTTCAGATGACAAGAATGATGTTTGCAGCATGCACAGCTGACCCAAGGAAGAAAAGTCAGGGAAAAAGCCAAATCCTAGTATTTATCTTCGTGTAAATGGAAAATGCACTTTGGCGTCGAGTTGCACAAAGTGTGCGAGCCAATTGCATGATCTCAGCTGACAGTCCCTCAAAACAAGCATCTACGATATGTACTCCATCTGCATCCTCCGTCTGACCGGCAAGCCATATTCCTTTTTTAACAAGCCTGACAGTGGCTGTCTCAGAGCGCACCTTCAGTTTGGAGTTGACTGTAAAAAGCTCCATATATGTATTTATAGCCAGCTGTAAATAAAGTACAATCAGCACCTGTGGGGTTCGCCAAACACACACAGGCTGGGCCATGAGTGATAATCTCACTCTGGAGTGTGACTCTTTTAATACATTTACTATATATGCATTGTGTAGCACCATGCACACATACAGTACACATCGCATTGCAGGGGATGATTTAATCTCTTCAGCTGTACTCTCTGGAGAGTCACCGTTTTGGTCACCTTCTACATCACTCAGAGTTGTACTACTTGTTTAAGTTTTATTTTTAGCCAGTGATTAATGGCACAAGCTATTCTTTCTTGAGCCCATTATTCAGTGGGAAACAAGAGCACAACAATAAAGTAATTCTGCCGCTGTGTTGTGTCCAAATTCATCCATTCTATTCTTGAGGTTGGTTGAATTTGGATCCAGTTCATGCATCAACCTCATGGTATGCATTTTTCACAAATGTCTGCTTCTCCGATGATTACATTTTCCTCAACCGTCAATCTTTTTGATCAATTTTGAGGGCCAGAGTTTGAGTGATGCCAACCTTGGTTTTGGCTGCTTCTCTCTTCTAGCATTTTAAAAGTTGCAGTAGTTTAGTAGACAAAATGGCTTGTTAGCTTAGAGGATAACCGGAGCATTAATACAAACGCAAACAAAGACTTTAAACATTTAAGGTTTTACTTATGCTTAAATATTTGTTTAGAATATGAAATTTAGCTACCAAAATAGTACAAGGTTCAGTCTTTAAAAAAAAAAGCATACTTAAATCAACTTCTATCCAATTTGTAAATAGCTACAGCCCATAATTGAAAAAAAAAAAGCTGTGTACAAAATGTTGTGAAAAATGCTAATATATACAGAAAATAAAACTACTGTTAATTGGGAAAAAATTATCCTGGATGTAGTGGGCTGTAATCTAAAGTATTTACTTTCTTGAGTAAAATGAAAAGATTAATACCACTCTCATGTCTGTCTGATAAATAGGCTACAAGGCTTCAGCCAACAGCAGGTTAGCTTGTGTCGTTGCCACTCTGGGGCTGCATACAACAAGTGGATACTCCAGGAAGTGTTGACTCCCGGCCAAGAACTATTGGGCACATAGCCTCCTGTAACACAACATGTAATTTTTATCCGTTGTTTTTTTGCACCGTTTTTTGTACGGATTAAACAAGCAAGATATAACATCTTAATTATTGAGCTATAGCAGCCCATTCTAGTTCCCAGGGCGTCAAATACCGTCGCTTTGTCATGTCTCTACGCGCCTCATCCAGACGCAGAAGGTACCCGTTTGCATCCTTTGATGAGCGAGCCTCAGCTCCAGACGCTCAAGGGTACCTTGTGTGTTGGGAAGAGACGCAAGGGGCAAACAAAGCCTGGCAAAGCGGCGGTATATGACAACCTGGGATGAGAATGTCAGACTATTCCTTTAAACTGTAGAAATCACAAATATCAGCCAGTGAACACCTTCAGAAATACAGCATCTCAGATTAAAATGCCCGAATTGTCAGATGTTGAAACACAGCTACCAATTTGGGCGTTCACAGATATGGTAAATAATTCATAGTAAGCAGAAAATCTCCTTTAAGTCAAAGGAGTAGAACAAACTAAACAATTTCACTCTGAGCGGTTTTTCTCTAATGAAATGGAATTCTCACCTCATCCATCTTCCTTCAACACACAATCTCTTGGGTGAAATGTTTTCCTTCTCTCTCCTCCTCTCTTCATTCATGGCTTGCTGGCCTTGACATCTCACTGTTCCTCCAAGTGACATGCCATGCTGCCAGGAATTCAGTTCATCTGAGCTATGTCCAACCACAAACCGTATCCTTTACAACCTGGGCGACTCACGCAGCGGGGGCCAGGAGAGTGAGAGAAAGAGGCAGACTGAGGTTCAGCACTGAGGGGGGGGGGGGCAAAAGAGCCAAAGCAAAACTTGCCTCCTGTCAAAAAATCCCCCCCCGTACTTCCTCTGAAATGTGAGAGGAGATGGTATTTTGTATTTACTTGTATGTCTACAAATAGCAAATGCTATTGGTTTTCTGACCGCTGAGCAGAGAGAGCTGAAAAGAATGTCACAAGGCTGACGGAGAAGCTTGGGGGTTCCACTAAAGATGGGCGCACTGCATGATACAAAAGGCAAATGATGTCCTGACTTGACCGTGACAATGGATTTTCAAGATCATGCTGTTTTTCCTGTGGGCAAGTCACCACGGAGGGTCAGTAAATGTTGCCCAGGTGTTCGCAGGAGTCCAAGATTTAAACATCAAAATCTATGACCTCTCAAATCAGATCAGATTGTTCTTTGACAATTTTGACTGGACAAATCTGTTAAAAAGCTATTTCTGACTATTTTCATTTGCAAAAGTTATTGGTGTATTTACAATACCTTTTCAATGTCAACATTTGAAAAGTCCTACTCTTTTCATTTGTCTTAGCACCAGGACTGTAACCATAAATCAATATCCTAAATAAACCTTTAAATAAATAGAATTTGGGGAGGCCTCATAGGGAAAAAAGTTGATGGGTTTGATGAGGTGAAACCTGATGTTTCACTCATGAGAAAGAATTTGGTTTTCCAACTGAGTAGATGAATATTCTTCCAACTTTCTCTGTGTCAGCATGACCTACAAAATGGTTTAATCAAGTATAAACATATGGAACGCTGTGCACTGTGTCCACTCCTCTGGTACTCATGTTCGTGCTTTACTATTAATGATTTTGCCCATGAAGCCAGCATCCAAAAACTCCCCTGCCTTTCACAGAAAAGAGTTACTGTGTGGCCATGCTTCACACTGACATGTCTGGAAAACAAACCTTGAAGCACTGACTGTTACCATGTTTCATTGGGTAACGACTTAAAAATAAACTAAGGGAGAAAAAAGCAACCAACGTCAAGCGACTGCATTGAATCAGAAGGAGATAAGAATGGATCAAAACATCAACAGAAGCACAGTGACTTGTGAAATACCTTCATTTTTCTTGTTACATTTTTTCCTTCCTTCCCTGCCACCGGACTCAGCCAGGGCTTGTTTTTCCTCAATCAGCAAGTGTTTCGGCCTGTGTTTTTCCACTCGGGATATAATTCAAAATGACTCTAAGTATGATAGAAAAGGGGCTGTTGGAATAGTGCAATACCCTGATGCATCTATCTAAATCTAACTATCAGAGTTTGGGAAGAAGGGAGGTAAAGGGAGTAAGCTGCAGAGGACACAGTACGGGAGGTGGCAGTGATAAGACTGAACTCTCCTGCTGAGGTTAAGGAAGGAGTTCTGGACATGACAGGAAATGTGGGAACCATGGGGGACGCCTCGAAGATACCCACAGTGCCCCTGTAAATCCTCATCAGTCACAGCTCACTATGCCTGATATCTCTTTTATGTAGTCTGTCATTGGTGAAGAGCAAAAAAATCGAGCATGTTCGAATGTGACTCAATTTATCTGCAGCTACGCCACCCACACTGACTGGGACAGTCCATTTGGATCTTTTGACCTTTCAAGCACACAAAAGGCCAAGGAATAAGGCTCACACAAAGCTTACTAAATCAGTGAAAGTAACCCAGGCTTTTTATCAGTCAGAAAACAGCATTTTTGGAAGTTGCAAAAACCTAAACCTTGTTCAGTTTTTGATTTCTTCTTCCATGCTCCCTCTCTCACTCCATTCCGTGCGAGAGAGCAGAAATGTGGTTTCATTACTCATGCAGCCCAAAACAGATTGTCTTTTTTTTTCTTCTCATTTTATTCACAAAAAACAGCCTGTGAGAGACAACCTGGGAGACATGTGGAGCCCTGAGACACTGGCTTATAATCAAACACAGGAGCCACAGTGTCCTGACTCAGCTGCTACTACTACTGACAGCTGCCGTGACTCAATCCTTTCAAAGAAACACTCAGCTGCCATTTACAGTAATGATTTATTGTATAATGATGACCACTGTGGACCTTTCAGTTTTCCTGCTGATTTCTGTAAAGGTGGTGCCACATTTCAGTGTATCATCTTACCTTGAAAAAAACAGCATGTTTAAAAAACTGTTTGATAATACTCACCAGACCCAGCTTGGATTCAGTGGCCATGAATCATCACCACACCTACTTACTGGATGTGGACCAGCCTTCCAATTGGCTCCCAAATGTCTGACTGAATTGTCAACAATTCTATTGTCAGCAATATATATATATATATAAAATACTTGTTCCATCCAACTTAATCTAAAAAGTGTTAAGCAAATGTTTAATGCCTAGAAACCTTAAGCAGTCCAATGCTTTAAGCTGAAATGACAAGCAGTTGGCCCGTCTCAATGATGAGCCTGATCCACGTCTCTTTTTTGCCGAAAACCTCTATACGTCCGATCTCCGTCTTACTGTAAACGCTCCCTAATTCCCTGTTTTACTTCTCCGCTCTGGGCAGACTTGTCTGAGGCTATAGGACTTGTTCATATTCAGGCAGAGTGACTTAGTGAGTAAGAAAAAGTTATGAAGCACATTCTAGTCTTTAAAATGTGTGACAACAACAACTATTCATTTTGTTAAATGAGAAACAGGTCTGCATGTTATATAAATGTTTCTATTATTAACGCTTGTGCACTTCAAACAACAATGTTTCATTTTCATACACATGACTTTATTACATTTAGATCACTTTAGAGAGTCCAGAGTTATTTTGTTTAGGTTAAAGACAAGATCATCCACCAAAATTCTAAAGCAGTGTGAATCTGTGCATGCGCATCTTCACTGTCTCTATGAATGCTGCCATTGGATGTAAACTGCTGCTGCAGAATAGCTGCATGTGAATGTAATCCACGAGACATTGTTTGAAGAAAGATAGGAGAAAGAGGGAGAAAAATTGAGCGCGGGAGGAAAAAAAAGAACATCTTCTCCAACAGCCACCTGACAGTTTTAGCTATAATTTTAAAGTCATGCAAATCATCACAAAAATAAGCTGGTTTCAAAGTTAAGCTTTGTGTGGTTTGACGTGAAGAACCATCTCAGCGGCTGACTGGTCTGAATAAAACTATAAAGAGCAGCATGGCTTCCTCTGCCTTAGGCCCATTATGGTCAATGAATATTTATTACACTTATGAAGATTACAGGGTGAACTACTGGCAGTGTCTCCATGCGTAATCTAACATTTTACTGCTCCTGTCTCTGAGCACATGCACCATCCGAGCCATAAAACAGCTGTACTTCTCACAGTCCCGTGGAGACACTCGTGCATCAAGCTGACGGGCACCTAATGGAACATTTACTTGTTCAGAAAGACAGTTCTGTTTACCAATGCCTGAATGAATCAATCAAATAATGAGAGAAGAATAATAGAACCGAGTGAACAGAAGTGGCCGCAAAACAACACTGTAAGCTAACTCACTGCTGGAAGCTAATTATGCACGGCTTGATTTTCTACGAATACATTCTTGTCAGATAACAGTCATGGGAGATTAGAATAAAATGGGAAATTGATTAAAAATGAACTTGCAGAGAACACCTTGACTTTGGAGAGCAACTTCTTTCTGAATTCTACTTTTTGTTCTGACTCTGTATCGCCAAAATGCAAAACAATACGTCAATGCTCCGAGATCAGATGTCTCCACTGATTTGCTCTGCTCTGAATCCATTACGAAAGTGTACATGCTTGAGATTTTGCTCTGGAGTGTGTACCAGACGAATAATCTGGATGGAATGCCGGTTGTAGCCCCGCAAGTAAACCTTGCCGTTATTGTTTTTATTTGAAAAATGTGCAGAGGATAATGCCTGACGTTTCCTTGACAGTGAGGGGTCAGGGACCTACACCTCCTTACAGAGCCTTGGGTTATTCTGCACACAGTGGAAAAACATCAGGTGTACACGTGATTCTGCGGAGCCATGGGGAAATAAAAGGGCAACTGTGGTGTTTTAAACTGCTGAAAATGCTCAGTGCAAGAACATACTTCAGAATTTTTCCATCAAAAAAAGCTTGACTCGCAGTCTGTCATCTATCAATCATAAATCAGCATAATGGCTTGTAATGTGAAACCTATTCTGTGTCCGCCACAATCAATTTTTCCCTTTTAAAGCCATGGTGTAGCCCAGTTTTTGTTTGCAGTACTGGAAAGAAGTGATTTTGTGGCCCTGTTGCTTTCCCTCACTGCCTCTGGTGTTGGTTTAACCTTCCTGATTGAGGGCCAAGAGTGTTTACTTAAGTTCGGTATCTCCTTCAGACCTTTGGCTCACATCTCGGACACAAATGAATCGGAAAACGAAGAACTGAGGCCGGGAGAGAATAGGAGAGCTGGATGGCATTGTGTAAGTGGGATGGAGAGAGGAGAAGTATAGAAATGGTGAGGTTTCCTACTTGACACACGGACATAGAAGGATGAATGAAACAATAAAAAAGACAAGTTAGGACTCCACACCTTATTGTGAACTCACAATAAACTACTGCTGACACTCTGACAATCCTCAATGACTAACAGGCTGACAGGGAGTCAGACCAGGAGCAGCTGTCCTGCTGCAGTCGCCTACTGTCGAAATACAGATCGAGAGGGAAAACAGAGGAGAGTGAACAGAGGGAGGGGATCAGGGAGAGAGAGGTATGGAGTCCATTAGGACTTTTGCTCAACAAAGAAGATTGAAAAATCATGGCTTTCTCAGCCTTCCTCCCTTTCCTCTGTACCTTCCAACTGGGTACCATCCACACGACATTCATGCAAAGAATTACTAACTATAAAAGGCACCCCACCCTATAATGTGTTGGCAGGTGACACCACAGCCTGTGCAAGGCTGAATGGCCCATTCAGGTTCAGGGATGAGATCATAAATTAATGGCTTACTGCTCTTCATTCTTCACAACCAGTAAAGGCAGGAGATGGCTGCAACACAAGATTGTGGTGCAGTCTAAACCTGTATTTTTCTCTGACCTTATTCAATTCAATTTACATTACGCATAAGGTGTTAAACCAATTCTACAAGTTAAATAAGTAAACGCTGTTCAAGACACAACAGGGTGAGTAGCACAATATAGTTCAAAAGTGTGGTAGTTAATGATATATTTCATTAATTCAACATCACCAAGTATCTAGGTTTCATCAAGTATATTATCTGGTCATCTTAAATAAGAAATTGTTCTCTGATTTAATTCAATAAACTCACAGCCTCACTTGGCTAGTAGCTGGTGCACAGAGATGCCATTATCTATGTCTGTATCTGTTCAACCAACAAAATTATCTGCCTCTGTATCTGTATGAGGATAAAAGGCGGGAAGCGGACACGGTCAGGCCTGTCAAGATAACTACTTCTGTTGGACAACATATTGTCCCGGAAATTGCAATAAACGTTATTGTCATTGTAAAACCATTTCATGCCATTAATACAGTCTAATGATATATATGTAAACACATCGGCTTGTTCGGCTAAAATGTTCCCACACCTGGGCTGCGGAGTGTGGCTGTCATTGAAAAACACCTATTAGCCTCGAGTAACACGTTATCTTCACTTCACCTGGGTGCTGAGCTGCACGGTCAAACTCTGAGACAGAGAGTAGTGATGATGAAGATGAAGAGAACAGAAGCAGCGCGACCATGAAATGACAGCAAAACGTGTCTCAGCATAGTTTTTTTTCTGCTCATTTGCTACGTAACTGACATTACTGAGTCAGTCCATGGATTGCCTCTTCTTTACTTGTGCTACAAATACTCTAAAGGCTATTATTAAGGAAGTGAATTCAATGCGCTTTATCCTGTAATTGCCACTTGTGGCCCCAGTGGCTGCTGTTTAGCAAAGGTGCAAAAAATGTTAGCAGTTATCTGTCCAGATTGTTGAGATCCATATGTTGTTGATTTGCATTTCTGAATTTCTATCAACAACATTCAGATACTAAAGCTTGGCCGAGAAGTATTTTGGATCTACTGTGCAAATTGCTAGCAGGTGCGTAACATTGTTGCTAAGTTTATTACTTTATATTAACACTCAAACAACTCAATATAGCTGTAGCTGTTTGTTAAGAGTTCTTGGAACAGTTCGTAAGCTCATATTTCATGTCTTTCCCAAGGCACTTTCAGCCCTCTTAAAGCCAACACATTGATTGACTGACCATAAACTGAAATATTTGGGTTCTCACCAGAGTATTTGACACCTGCACACTTTACATGGAAACATGCAGGAGCTTTGGGGGAATTAGAATTTTTAGAAGCACGCTCGTGTTTTTCATACATTCATATGGTGCTTAGCTGACGGCTCGCTCTACAGCAGCATCCAGAGAAAGACTTTTTTTTTTTCAAGATTTAAAAACTTGATTCATGGTGCTGTTTTTAATCTATGGTCAACAATGCGCATTAACCACTCCGTCAAAATGACAATTAGAAAAACTAAAACAGCACCAAACTCTCAGTGGAATTATTCCCTTCAATTCTTGTAATTTCTCGCTAATTAAGAGTTCAAACACTGGCCGGTTATTTTGGCTCTATAAGGTCTGATTTTGTTTCCAAATACAATCAAGTACTGTTTTTCCTTGCCATCTCTAGCATTCTCCACTCCGTCTCACTCTCCTCCCTGCTGCAGTGTGAAGTGTGATCGACACTGGTGAGGAAGTCCTGTAACGCAAGGTCAGCACAAATGAGAACCAGGCTCACACTGACTCAGCTGGCTCCTTTCACCTGTCATTTTTTTCTCTGCTCGACGCCACAGAAAACCATCAAAAGTCACTAAAAATAGCAATTCAGAGGCCAAGAGCCAAAGAGCCTCAGTCACTCCATGAACCCTGCTGGTCATGCAAGTGGTGCAGCATAAAAAGAAAGCAGAAATTAACCCGATATTGGTTTAAGTTGCTTCAATTTCGGTACATTTACAATTTATCTTTGGACTATGCTTTGGACTATTCTGAAAAGCATCACAGTGTTCATCACAGAGGTCAATCGTAAATCAAGGCTTTTTCTCAAAAGTTGTTATGTGCAAGTTTACCGCAAGACAGAATCCATTTGCTAACAGACCACAAACTGGAATGCACACAACACACACACAACCCCCTCAGCACACACAAAACACACATCTCACTAACAACATTGTGAGAAGCTTTTCTTTAGCCAGCAGAGATAACAACTGACAAACAGCATGAAACTGGATCTTGGCACCAGAGGTACTGCTGGGAGCCTTTGAATGTCAGTGTGTAGGGATGTATGTGTTCATGGTAATTTCCTGGGGCGAGGGATACCAGAGAGGGGGAACAGATTCACTGGGGCCCACCTGACCTTGGAGTACATGTTGCCTTATACCCAACTTCCTCAGGTCGTGTTTGCAGTTCTGGGAATCTCTTCAAAGAGATTTCTGGATGAATAGGACAGTGTGAATAGATGCTAAAAGTAAGATAGTCATATAATCCTTACGATGCTTCCCATTAATTTCTGTGTGGAGAGCAAATTCATAGTCAAGTGACCTTTGCCGTCATGGTAACAAAAGTAAAGACGTGGTTAATGTTGCAGTTTGGTTAGATTAGGTTAGATTTAAATTATGTTGTACTTGGTAAGGTTTGGGAACAGGTAGTTTGGGTTAAAGGTGAAATAGACAATTCTGGAGATATAGTTATTATATACAGTGTCATTTCCAGGTCGGCAAATATCAGCGCTTTGGGTTGGTATTTGGACCGAGCCACTGGGATGGAATGGTGGCCAACCCAAAGCGCTGATATTTGATTACCAGGAAATGAGACTCAACAATCATACAACTATATTTCTATATACATTATTTGTGTGGACCCCAGCAAGAGTGGCTTCTTTTTACATTTCATGAAATGTGTTAACTTTTAATGTAAAGTTAAATATGTTTGTGGGAAACTTTTAAAGGGGCTCTCCGTTGATTTAATATTACAATTCCATTAAGTTAGTGGACTACCGAGCTAATGTCAATCAAAACCACCATGTAACGTTGTTTTCCTCTCAGCTCACACACGCTTCACCCCATCCCCAGTGCCCTGCCAGTGCTTTCCTGTCAGGGAAAAATGTTATGTGGAAACAGGGCCTTATCAAGCAGCATTAACGGTAATCCTACATTTCCCATAATGCAATTAGACCCTCTCTGCCTCGTGAGCCCCATACCCCCAGTTTTCAAATGCAGGCTTTCTGTATTTTCTGTACTCACCCCCCAACCCTGATGACATCATCAAGGTTATTCTTTCAAAGTTTGGAAAGCTCCATCCACAGTCACAGAAGACATCATGAGTTTTTCATCAGTCTTTCATCAGAATGAATTAAATTTGAGTATTAAAAAGGGGATCCTCGGGCAAAATTATTCAAACCTGTCAGATTCTGAACAGCTTTTCATTTAAATGTCTTTATGGAAACTTCAGTCTTTCTTTGACAAATAGCAGTTCAAACAATCCCTGCAGGACCTCAAGTTCAGTTAAAGGTTAAAATAGAGATTGTTAATTTCAGAGTAGTTCCTATTTTGTCCTGTTTTCTAAATCTTTTCTTTCCTTTGCTCTCTCTCTCTCTCTCGCTCTCTCTATTCTTGAATACTGCATCTGGAACGGTGCATCAGCGCTTGTCATACAGTCAACAAGACTTCATACCTAACAGCTGCATGCATATTTAGTATTTTAGTAGCTGTGATTGCACTCATTCATCATTTAATAAAGTAGAACTGATCAAAGTCAGAATGAAAGAGCACCTGGATGCTAACTGCAGTGTGGGCCAAGTGCAATACAATGTTTACGGGCTTGATTCCCAGAGAGTGCAGCTGCAGATTGCCCACAATCACTGAAGAGAAAACATGGTCTTTAACAGAGTGTGCTTTATTGAAACGTTTTTTTTTTAAAGCCGTGTATTTGTGGAGAATAATAGCTGTCATTTATGCTCCAAACTCTCAGGATAACTTCCAAACAAACAAATTCCAATAGCTTTCAGTAAAAGTCAGACAGTGAAAAATTTGTGAAATTGTCTTTATTCGCCAATTCGAATATTTGTGATACAATCCTGTTATATTTTTCTGATGCTAGACGTAACCGAATTTGATATTTTATAGTGATATTCTCAGAGGTCTCAGCACACTCCAAAGAAACATGCTGACAAGACGCAGCAGGCGGGGACAAGAGGGAGGAGAAATGGCAGAACAGCGAAATGGCATCGGGCCTTTGGCAGTGACCGAAAACCAAAACTGCTGTCTCTTCACAATCCGTTGATAATGTTCGTTTTTTTCTTTTTTACATTTTAAACTAAAATTATGGCCATATCTTACAAATTGCAACTTTAAATAAGAAACTATCAGAATCTGAATCAGAAACTTCTTTTATTATTACATATTAAGAATTTAATACTCACAAACTCATTGTTATTTCATCATGACTGGGTAGGTGTGGTTGATCAGATTTGATTGACAGTGCCCTTTAACATGAGCAAAAAGCACAACAGACAACTCTCATATGAAATAATCAACTGTTAGCAAATAAACAAGAGTAAAGGTAAAGGAGAAACGTGGTGTTCAAGTGATTGTAATGGGTCCATCTTTTGTCTTTATTAATTAGTCTTTTTATTGATAATGTCAGAAACAAACACACACACACACACACACACACACACACACACTCACACTCAAACATCATAGTGTACCAACAAGGATTTTATATATTCATATTTGGCGAACAACTTCTCCAGGGGACATACATCTGCTTCAGACAGATTTCTCCCAGATTTTGCAGCTATAAAGAACCTGACAAGTATGTGCCTGTAGGAGCTGGACCTGGGCCAATATCAGCTGGGGAGATTGTTGTGGGCCATGTGTGTCATTGCGCAGTAGCCTTTAAGTGTGTGTGTGTGTGTGTGTGTGTGTGCGTGTGTATGCTTTTGATTATTTGGAGTTGTGTAAGGTGACTTAAGGAGTACACGGCAAAGGCAGTCTTGGGACAGCAGGCTGTAAACACAGCTGTGTGTTGAGGTGAACGTGTGAGGGCAGCAAGCCTTTTTCCTTTTTTTCCCCCCACAGGCAATACTGTAGTATAGTTATGATTTTGAATCAGCCAGATAATCAACAATTTTCTGTATAAAATAGGATGAATATGCGCTATATCCATGTGTAATCATCTCCTTAATTGTGCAATTGATCCACTAATGTAATTTATACAGTAATAATAACTAATATTGACCGTATTTCAAATGTGCAATCACCTCCCATGTGATAAGAAGTCATGCATGTCTCACTAGTACTGCAGGAGCTTCTGTCTCTTTCTCTTGCGCCTTGTTAGAATCATGTCTCGCTTTTCTGCTGTACATAACAGCAGCAGAGAAACACTGCACGGCAGTGTGTGATGACCAAATGAGGCAGAAATCCCCAACAGCTATACAAACATGTCGGTGCTCCACATGAAATAAACATTTTACAATTAGGCTATTCAGCTACATCAACATCACATGCCGTTATATGAGCGGGAAGATCTGAATCCGCTGTTGACTGAATCTTGGCTAGATCTGAGGTTTATTCAATATCACTAAAAATTTATATTTACTGTATCTTGTAATAGAACAATGTTTTTTGCACGGCTTTACCCAAGACACATTCTAATAAAAAAAACAAATACAGGAAATTGTTGGAGGTGAGCATTTTTCAGGATGGGGAATCAGAATTTAGTGTTTATGGAATATGAAAGTCAAATCAAGTCATATGTATTGTATCTTGGATTGTTAATATACTGTATCTGTGCCAACCTATTTGATTTTCAATGCTTTCATCGTCTTCTTTTTTCTTTTCAGTTTTATGTTATATGTTTTTTGTTGTTTTCCTGTCTTACTTTCTGACATCTCGCAACAATTAAGTTTTCTCTTTAAAATGTTTTCCCTTCGAATCAATCAAACCAAACAACACTAAATTAAAATATACATCTAATATCATAGTGCTAACATACTGTATCAACCCATACTTCATGTAGGGCTACTATTTTGTTTTACCTTCAGGTGAGTATTTGCTGTCACTGAGGGCCTGATGGTGACCATACAGGATGTAGCACTCTGTCTCCTGGCTCACTGCCATTCATAAGGTCTGTGTGTGATTCTGCCCAAAGCCAAGTCTGCCCCTCCCTTTAGTAAAAGCCCTCTCATAAATGACTGAAGTTTACTCCAGCTCTTCGTAGTTACCATTCACAGCCCAGATAACTGAAACACTTCTTCTTCTTCACCACTCAAAGACTTGGTTTGAATTCTAAAACAGATTAAGTCAGACTTCAGGTTGTCAAAAGAGATCAGTAGGAATTTATTATTTGCTTTAAATACATATACAACTCTTTTTTTTCTGACATTGCTCCAATGATCAGTCGCTGGAAGTCCTCTCAAATCCTTTAACAGAGAAACTGAAACAGCATAATTATGAGTTGAGTGCATGTTGTGCTGGAGTTAGGTTCATGGCATGTGTAGCTTTTTGCTGTAGTGCCAGCTTAGAATCAGGTGATTTGAAGGGTTATGCTGAACAATGAACAGAGGTAGAAGCCATCTTTTTAAAACAAGAGGACATCCAATCACTGCAGTTACCCGAAAAGATTAAAAACAGGCCAGAAGGATAAATATATATATGGGAGAATGACGACAGTCTCAAAGTCTTTTGCTACACAAGCATAAGTGCTAAAACTGGATCTGAATGAGAGAAAAAAAGAAGGGTGCAGATGATGAGTTTAACACATGGAACATGAAAACGCCTCATCGTGTTGGTGACAATCATGAGTGAATCATAAAAAACAAAATGCACAGAACAGAGTTAACATGGAAACTAAATACTGCACCAGTTGCAAATCTTTGTACATTTATCAGGGCTCATGCATTCAGGCTTTTGCTTTCCACTCATCTGGCTCATTTGCTACATTGCCACTTGTGCCACTTTCCTATGCGAATCTCAGCCTCTTCATTGCATGCTATTTTGTTGTGCTGAGATGAACAACTTCACAGTAAAATGCATTTAGGTTTATGACTGATATAATTGACATTAGGAAGCACTTTTGTTCAAAGACACAGAGGTGATCAGCAAAAGTGAGTTGTCCCTGAAATAACAAAGGGAATGCGCTGTTGTGCATAACTGTAGACCACAACAGTGCTGAACTGCTGGAGAAGCAGGGTTTTGGATTGATCACAGGTTTTCATCCAATTTCTACTTTGGATTTGGGATGATCAACAATTTGACAAAAAAAAAGAAAAATTCTTAAGGTAACAACACCGCATAGTGTGAGCTGTGTTTGGTTTCCTACTGTCGAAATATGGCAGCAAGTCCTTGTTTCATATAAATAATGCTAAAAACACAGTCTCCCTCTTACTCACATCAGAACTGTCACAAGAGTCTCAAAAAACCTAGGAGACACAGAACATAGTGTAGCCTGCATACATACAAATATACATATATGCAAATACTCAAAAACAAAAACCTCTCCATGTGGAATAATGGCATTTCTGGATTTGAAATCATAACTCCATATAAAAATATATAAAAATAAAAGTAAAAACCAAAAGAAGTGTCATCTGAATTGGTGAGAGAAACCATCTCCATTCCTCTTCCACTGTGTGAAGCATTGGCAATTCAATGAATCAGTGTCTTTATGAGCACACAATGTTTTTCTGTCCATGGGATTCTCACACATGTCCAGAGGCCATATTAAAAGCAGCCACTAGATAGGTTTAATACTGGAGTGTAAAATTGTCCACAGACACAAAGAGAGGAACAAGGTCCTTAGCTCACTGGCCAGCCAGGGAGGTAACATGAAAACTACAAATCTATCTATTTACACACTAAGGGATCTCTGACTGCAGGGCATGGCAGGTGCACATTGCCATGAAGTGGTCAGTTTACCTCTTAACCCTGTTCAGTTCAGGGAGACCTGCGTCACTGTTGACATGCAGGGGTGAGTCTGTCTTATCCCCCCAGGCACATGTTCCACTTTTGTGTATTCCTGTAACACTGCCGACCAATGGAAATACATCAAAAATGCAAATATTCTAACAGGAGAAGGTTAAATATGCTTTTTAATGTGTATTTATTGTTCAAAATACATATTGTCGGCCACTTGAAACAAATGTCACTATCTGGACATCTGTGAGACCTTCATTCTTGTGATTAAAACAATGTTTCTGAATGACAGACACTGACACCTCCACTTGCTTTCTTTCATTCTGTGGGAAAGAACGGCCAAAAGGATCCACTGTCATGTTTTGTTCAAGTTGTCTGTCTTCAAGTTGAGCTTTAAATAGTTTTCTTATTTTTTCAAATTCTCATCTCATGATCGGGACTCTGGTCCAGTGAGGGCTCCCTGGTACTGATCATAGATGCTGAGGGCCCTTGGTTGACTCCAAAGGGAGAAACAGCTGGAGATCGAGCTGCCAGTGGGGACAGAGAAGGGGAGAAGCTGGGGGACATTGCTGCTGATGAAATGGATCCCTCATGACTGATAGGGGACCTGCGGAGTGTGGCCAAGTGGGGGAATGTCCGTCCAATCACAGGAACCTTGGGGGGAACTGACATGGCCCCTGGGTGGGCCACTGATGTTATAAGTGGTGGAGGGTCAATTCTTGGTTTAGGATCCATTTTGTGCTTGGGTTGGAAGGGTTGGCGAGGATTCTGACTCTGCTGGGCAGTTTCATCTTTCAACCTGGCTATCTCTGTGAAGACATTAGCCAGAGGCTGGAACTGAGGGCACCAGTTGAGCAGGTAATCCCAGTTATAGCTTCCACGGAGCTCCTCATCACTGGCAACTATAGCTGTGAGGGAACCATCCACTGAAGGTTTACCATCCTCAGGGAAGGCGTAATCCTTGGGGAGGGAAATGTTGAGGCCACGGCCTACTCCTAGGTACCCACCTCCCTCATCCCTATAGACTGGGAGCTGGCCAGAGAGCAAGGTTCCACTGAGACTTCCTCCCAGTTTCTTTCCTTTGAACCAGGTGCTGCCTTCCAAAGCTGCAGGCTCACAGGAGATATCAGAGAGCTGGTCAGCATCCTGTTGAATTCCAGAGTCTGGTCCTCTGGCCGAGATGTGCTCCTGCATGGAAGAGGTGATGGAGGCAACACGGGGGTACTCGTTTATCATCCTGATCTCATCATCCTCTGCTGCCTCAGCTGACCCTCTTCCACTGGAATGAGAGGGATCCAGAGAGCCCCCTCTAGTGTAGGGACCACCACCAGGCCCACCCTGATCTCCAGCATAGCCTGGCAAAGCCTGGTGGTAGATCCTCTCCCCTCCTGGCCCTGAGTTGCAATCATCCAATTTCTGTAGAGCAGTTCCAGAGGCAATAGTTCTGTTTCCTGCATCCTGGCCTTTCTTCTTCCTGCGTGACTTGACAAGGAACACCACCACAGCCATGACCACAAGCAATATGACAAAACCAAGAGACACACCAATGATGCTAATCAGCAGGATGTTGACATCAGGGGCCAAGCCAAAGTTGGTGTTTGTGACATCGATGGTTACTTGGGCTGTAGTGGTGCGAGATTCATCTAGAGGACTGTGAGCTTTTACATCCAGGGTCATCAACCTGGTTTCCCGTTTGGTCCGTCCTGAGCCACTGCTACTACTGCTGCCTGAACCATCCAGCTTTAGGAAAATCACCCCAGTGGTTTTGTTTACATCAAAGAATGGAGAGCTGGTGGGAAGAGAATAGAGAACAATACCATCCACCCCTCCGTCCTCATCATTTGCCTGGACCTGGCCAATGCTCTGGCCTTTCTTAGCTCCCTCTGGGACTTCAAAAGAGAAATCAGAGGATGCGAAGAGTGGGTCGTACTCATCCTCACCTGTGACAAACACCTGTACAGTTACAGTGGCTGAATGGTTCCCTGAATCTACTGCCACTGCAACAAAGTTAAAGGAGTTAATCTTCTCAAAGTCAAAGGGAATTTTGCTTCTAATTTCACCTGAGCTCTGGTCCACAGTGAAGCTGTCTTTTCCTGCACCAGAACGCTCCACCATGTAATACTTCAGTTGACCATAAACCCCGGTGTCAAGGTCTATGGCATGTAGAACAGTCACAGCTGAGTTTGCTGGTTGGTTTTCTCTGATACTGGCTGTCAGGACTTCCACAGGGAAGAATGGATGATTGTCATTAAGATCTTTGACTTCAACAATGACTGGAGCCAGCGCAAAGTGACCCTGTCCATCTGTGGCCTGGATGATGACAATATGTGTGGACTGGTGCTCACGGTCGAGTGTTCGCTGAAGTCGCAAGGCTCCAGTCCACTGGTCCATGGTAAATAAGTTCACCTCATCACCAGAGCTGATAGTATACTGGACCTCAGCATTGGGAGTTGAGTCTGGATCTGGCAAAAAGACAGCAACAGAGTTCAGTGAACTAGCTGAGAGACAAAGTACGAAAGGAATAGTAAAAAAAGGGAGAGACAACTGGACCAAAATAGAAGACTTTTGCCCACCTGTAGCAGTCAGTCGTATGATTTCAGTCCCAGCAGCAGCTCCCTCACTCAGTGAAATGGTATATTCTGCTCTGCTGAACACTGGAGGGTTATCATTCACATCACCAATGGTTATCACCGCAGCAACACTAGAGCTTTTCTGGGGCACACCACGGTCTGACACCACCACAGTGAGGTTGTAAAGTGGCTTGGTTTCAAAGTCAAGTCCCTCTGCCAGCAGCAGAGTCCCAACTGTCTGAAAGCCTCGCCCCTCCAGGAACCGCACACTGCTTTCAATCTGGAATGCATTTCCTTCATTACCATTGGCAATAGCGAAGTCAAAGCCACAGTTTTCTCGAGACAGGTCACTGTCGAAGGCCTCAAAAGTCAGAACTGTTGACCCTGGGATGGTATCCTCAGACACCGTAGCCCTGTAGACAGAGGAACATTACATATGTAAAGACAGCTGCTGAGGTTACACCATAGCACATCCAGAATCCAATGACTGTAGACTGACCTATACTCTGATTGGTGAAACACAGGAGCATTATCATTGACGTCCGAGATTTGGACTTGGACAGTGGTGAGGGAGGAGAGTGAAGGTGAGCCTCCATCGCGAGCTTCAATAACAATACTGATTGACGGACGTTCAGGGTCAAACTCAGCTCTATGATTGATGAACAGGGTTCCTGGACACAAAAGGCAATAAGAGAGAGTCAGATGTTGTTGGATAGTTACTTTCGAAATGTAATGAATTACATATTACTTTCTTTTGAAACTGGAGCTAAACTGTATCAGGGAGGAAGCCAAGGTTGTTTACCATTGTTGGGGTCGATGTAGAAACCCTCCTGGGTTGATGACATCACTCTGTAGGTGATCTTTCCGTTCTCTCCAGAGTCCCTGTCAGTTGCTGTTACTGTGACAACTGCACTTCCTGGTGGTGTGTGCTCAGGCAGAGTAACCTGAGGTGCAGATATATTAATAAGATTTTAACGGACAAAAGACACGGTGAGGACAACAGACACTTTACAGAAATTTTATTGTAATAAGTAAATATTATCCAGGCCCATCTCTGCAACCATTCCCCAGTCAATAATTGGCAGTTAACTTCTATCACCCCCACTGTATGCAAGTTTGGAATGTACATTTTTTGACAGTGTGTACATGTCTACGAGTGCAATTTTCACAATGAAGCCGTCTGCTAGAGAGAAACTGCTAATTCAATTCCCTATCAAGCTTTATAAGGTGTAAGAACATCAGAAATATCCTGTGCATTTCCTCAATTTGGAACTATAAATGTGATGGATGTACTGTATAAACCAACCTACCTGATAGAGGTCATGGGTGAATGCAGGTGCATTGTCATTAATATCCTCCACCAGTATTGTAATGTTAGCCTCAGTTTGGTGCTGGCTGTCTGTGGCTCTGACAGTCAGGGTGTACCATGTCTTCTCCTCAAAATCCAGAGGAGCTGTAAGTGATATGCCTCCACTGTAGCGGTGAATCCCAAACTTGCCTAAGGCTGTTGGGTCCAGCTGCAAGGAGTAGGAGAGGGCAGGACTGGAGTCAACGTCATTCCCCGTCACAAGAGTGATCTCTGTGCCAATCAACATATCTGAGAGCAAGAGAAAGAGATTGAACAAAAAAATGTCAATTGTTTTATACTGTTGCACAACCATGATGCAGAACTTCACTTCCCTAGACCCACACAGGGTTTGTTTTGTGACAGAATTTGTTATGTAAATGTAATGTATTTGCCCTAAATTGGCCTACATAAGACACATGGCCAGAAAGAATAAAATTCCTGAAAATAAAACACTTACTCTCTGGGATGCGGACTTCGTGGGGCAAGGGAATAGTGGGGCTGTTGTCATTCTGGTCAACAATGATCACTGTCAATGTGGTTGAACCGGCCAATCGTGGACTTCCTCTATCAGTTGCTGTGACTACGAGCCTGTGGGTGGCCAGAAAAAAAGAGATTGTCCAAAATGTCTTTCTGTCTTTTATTAAATGTGAGTTCTAAGAGTTTTATTTTAATATTGGCGATGAAAGAAAATTAAAAGGAACATAAAATGATGCACATTTACTTGACTTCACGTTTTTTTAACCTTTGGTTGCACATTCTCATATTGTTATGATAGCAATTCACAAAAGTTATGAAAATACTAGGATGAACAGGAATTGATTTACAGAGTTTGAAATTGTAGCTTTTACACATTCCAGTATGCAGATATAATTTTACACTGATGCTTACATCTTCAGCAGACTATGTAAATTATTTAACACAGATCTGTTCTCACTTGGTCTGGGTAAAGATCTCTCGGTCCATGATGGCCGCTGTGGTGATGCTTCCTGTCACTGGGTCGATCTTGAACAGTCCACTCATGCCTGATGACTGGATGGAGTAGGTCACCTGACCATTTTGGCCCTGATCCACATCATCAGCCACCACCTGGGAGAAGGTGGAGGACAGGTAAGAAAAAGGGAGAATCATAAGAAGTTATCATTATAATTCTCAAAACCCCTGCAGACCAAATACCACTATGACTTTGCATTATTTATTGTGCGGTACCTGTATGATTGGCATATCATATCCCTGTGCTTCTCTCATGTAAGCCACATAATTTTGCAGCTGGAAGCGTGGAAGGTTGTCATTGACATCCTGCAGGATCAAGTTGATAGCCATGAAAGATGTGGAGGACACAGTTTCAGCCTTCACAACTAGACGGAGCCTGGGGGTGTCTTCAAAGTCCAGCCCCTTGGAGCTCTGCACCTTGATTTCACCTGGAGGACACAGATTAGAGTGGAAAAGGGGATCAGGAGATCATTTAATTACAGATTAAACTCATATGTTTAATGAAAAACCACGTCTCGTTAACATTCTGAATTCTCATCCTATCAGACATAATATTTTAAAATTATTGTGTTTCACCTGTTGAGGAAACGATGGTGAAGGCTTGCTTTCTGTTCCCACTGAAGAGGCTGTAGCTGATACCCCTACGTGTGCCATCTGGGTGTTGAGCTTGAGCCTGAGCCACAGCTGTGCCTGAATTTTTTAAGTAAAGAAGAGAAAATGCTCAAAGTGCATGGAGGGAAAAATTGACTGAGATGATTATTTCAATTCCTAAAATCAATGTCAGACCTTTTGCAGCATTCTCCTGTATGCTGACGTCTCTGGCATTTCTAGAGAAGCGAATGCCATTGTACTCCAGCTCCTTCACGTAAATCACCACCACTCCCTGTGCAGAGTGGGCTGGACTGCCCTGGTCCATGGCCTCCACTATCAGGGTCCTCTGAGCCTGGGTCAGATCCCCCAGTGGCTCAGTGGCCTGGATTTCACCAGTCAGGGAGTTAATGCTGAAGCCCTTCACTGGCATGGCAAAACGGTAAAACACAGAACCGTTGGCTCCAAAGTCCTTGTCCTCAGCCTTCATGGTGGCTAGAACCCGCTGGGAACGCCTGCTGGACACTTCTACGACCAGTGGATCTTGGATGAAGAAGGGAGCGTTGTCATTGACATCTAGGACAGTTACTGTCACCTAAAAGGAAGAGGTCACATGTCGGTTAAGTGCAAAATCTGCAAAAGTAATGGGAATAAACAAAAAAAAAAATCTTCTCATTATCAATCAGTTAACTGAACACATTCAAAATCTAACCCCTCATTTACCTGAGCAGTAGTGTTTCTGGGTGCAGCAGGTGAAAGGTCAACTGCAAACACCTGGAAGCTGTACGACGCCAATTTTTCCCGATCCAGAGCTGCTGATGTGGTGATTACACCAGTGTTCTCATCCACAGTGAACGCTCCGTGTGCCTCTCGGCTAAGGAAATACAAAACCTTCCCATTCAGCTCCTCATCAGCATCTATGGCTGACACCTGGATATAGAGAATACATTTTTATGATTGAGATATGATATATATTTGCTATAAAGGGAGCTGTTTAAAGCACATATTCCAATTCTCTGATTATCTAAATTACCATTCCTACTTACCTTCAGAATTTGGGACCCCTCTGCAGCATCCTCTGACACTTCAACAGAGTAGCTACTTTTGCTGAAGACTGGGCTGTTGTCATTGACATCCAGCACTTTGACTTCCACTGTGACAGTAGTGCTAAGAGGAGGGCTGCCTCGGTCCATGGCCACCACCTCCAAAGTATATTCAGCCCTTGTCTCCCTGTCTAGGCCACGTGAGGTGGAAAGGGCTCCTGTGCTGGTGTGGAGGTGGAAATCTCCATCAGGGTCCCCAGCTGGAGTTCATGAGGCAGACGAAAAGAAAAAGAAATTAAAGAATTTATGTGGATTGAGTGTTAAAAGGAGACAGGGAAGTGAAGCATCTGTGCCAACTCTGCACTTAAGTCAAAGTTTGAATGTGCTCCAGAGAGGTACATGTAATGTACTATATTTGACATAAGACAGAGGAATTTCAGGAGCAAGCCTCGGGGAGCTGTTTGCAGATCTGATCTTTCATATAGAGCTCTATCAAAAGCATACATTGGTCCAACTGCTTCATGTATCCCCTCCTTACTAGGTAAGACAACCCCAAATCTACTCCTGCACACTGTCAAAACAACTCCACATATCACCAAAAATGGTCCAAGCAAACCTTATGGTTAAAATAAGTGTGATTTAATTGCAATCAACACATATGTACACATTGAGTGCCAATTGTAATAATCTGTCAACAATCTGTAAATTTAAACTTGATCATTTTAAGTTTTAATACAAAAAATAATTTTAAGAGAAATAATTTTCACATTGGACACACCCTGAAACAGCAATTACAGCAACTGTGGCAACTAAATCACTCTTTAGCTCCATTCTAATAAAACACTTTGGATAGACACACTATTTCTCACCAGTGATCCTGTACTCCAGCTCTCCACCAGGACCTGAGTCAGGGTCTGTGGCCTTGAGATAGCAAAGCTCTACAGGGGCCTGGTTCTCTGGCACCTCCAGCCCGTACCATGGCTTTGCAAAGACTGGAGCATTGTCGTTCACATCCTGCACCTCCACACGGACTAAAGCCTTGGCAAAGTTAGGAGGCAGCCCTCTATCCCTGGCGTACACTGATAAGAGATGGAAATTGTTCAGCCGATGAGATGTTGGTTCCCATACAACAATTTGTGATGATCTGTGGAAATAAATGAGCTATATAAAGTCGTTTAATAGTAGTACCGGTGAGTGTGTAGTGATCCTGTAGCTCTGAGTCCAGCTCCTTTGTGGTAGTGATGACTCCTGTCACAGGGTTGATGATGAAGCCTTCCTCTGTCACACCTCCATATGTCACGTGGCCATTAGAACCTGCATTGAAACAGAAAACAGACACAAATAAAAACAATTGGCTGGCGCTACAAAACAAGCATTAAAGAATATAGGCTAAAATCAATGCAATGAGACGGTGATATTATTTAATGCAAAACTGCATGTAACTGCTGGCGAGTCATACTGACAGCTCCAGAAATATTGGGCTCTGGACGATGGCTGTAACCACACATTTTCATGAGCATGAGTTTGTGGTTTGGTTTAAAATATGGTTTCTCATAACCATTTATGTGTCTATTGTTTAGTTCTCTGGCTTCCTACTAGAGGCATAAGTGCAGTTCAGCTGTACAATTTTATTCATTCTTCCTGCATTTTTTTTTTTTTTCATTTTGGAATCTTTCTTCCTTTTATGCTTTCATATCTTCACTTCACTCCGACACCCAGCCTTCTTGACATTATCCTTAACTCTTACTGAGGAAAATAAATGCTAGCGTTCCTGTGCAGGTTCATATCAAATCTATAGACATTAATTTACTATGTGGAATTATCACAGGAAAATATACAGTATATACAACTTATTTTTCTTAGCTAGAAGATCCATATTTTCTAACATTCAAAGGTTCAAAGTCAATATCTCCACACATTCTCTTGAGGTTTTGGAGCATCTACACTATGTCTCTATTTCCTACTCACTGACTATGCTTATTCTAAATATTGAAATGACACATTTAAACCAACCTTGATCCCTGTCAGTGGCAGTAACTTTCAATACAGTTGTCCCTGGTCCTTGGTTTTCCATCACCTGGGCCTCAAACTCTGCTTGCTGGAACACCGGAGCTTCATCGTTCACATCAATAACCTGCACAGATAGCACCTGAGAGGTGGAAAGCTGAGGAATCCCCTGATCCTCTGCTACAATGGTCAGATTGAAGACTTCCTGCTCCTCCCGGTCTAAAGCTTTCAGGATGGAGAGAGAGCCTAAAAAAGAGAAAAGCCTTCAGTGAGCAGTGAATGAGAACTTTCTAAAACTTACCAGATTACCTCACTTAAAACCTCTAGTCTCATTTGTGTTAAATCATTTTGATGTTTTCATTTTTGGTCTTGAAATGCGCATGTAGGTGTGTTTGCATTATTTTTGTATGTAACATGTAATCTTGTGTACCTGAGAGAGGAAATATTTGTATGCCTAGAGGACCAGTAAAAACAAAACCCTTACAGATTTGTTTTATGAGAGTTTCCATGGTAAGCAAGAGACCACAGTTACTTCACACCAGCTATTCTATTCTGGCACTCAAATGTGATACAGTGTGCTGCAGTGCTTTATCAGTGAAAATGTATGATTACTGCAAAGCACAAATGTCCGGCATGCAGGAAAACAACCTGGAACTATAGTTGCCAACACAAATCAAACTATGACCTCAGCTAAAATGAGGTTTTATTGTGTTTTTTCCCCTGTTTTTCTTGAAAACATGACAGTGTGTGTTATCATTAGTTGGTGTATGTTTTAAATCGTGCTGGACCATCACTTCAGAGACTCTGGCTTCAGTTAATCTTCCACCGACAACTACAAGGAGGGTCAGCCAAATGAGAGGAAATATGAGCGTGGTTGTGTGTACTGTTCACAGCAGTGCACCAGTTTAGCTGGCATGCAGTGTCTGAGAGATGTATGTAATTTATAAATGCCACAGCATGCCAAACACATGCATCTTGTGTTGACTGTTGGCATTGTGAGGCTGGAGCTCAGATGTTCCTGTGAGGTTTTGTCAGCTCCCATGTTTCAGACAAATGCAAACATATGCCAAACATTTACTGTACTATTTCATCCTCCTCTGTAGCCAGTTTAGTGTTACTGATACAAAATCAACCATATGATAAAGCTGCTCCTATCCCTCTCTGGATTAGCTTGGCTCAAATTCACAGTTTTTGTGCCTACCAAAGATCTCAAAGTTTCCAAATACACAACATATGTCATATTAAATTTTAGGGAAACTGTCTATTATTTTACTTATATACTGAGAGTAGGACATAGCTTTAATAATATACCAAGCAGATATAGTCTATGCCCTCAAACAGCATAAAATGTTTTATCTAATTTTGAAGCTACTTAACAGAAAGTTTATGTTGGCAGCACAGTAATTAGGCTAATGATGTCCCCCCACATTAGCCAGGCAGTTTGGTAAATTTCTTCTCAATACAATGCTAATCTGCTGCTACGGCCATTATTAACCATAACACAATACAGTCTGAGAGACAAAACAGAAGAAGTGAAATCAACCCCTGCTAATACACCCGTCACTTGACAGTAATGAAGTAAAGACTTTCTTCCATCTGGAAGCTGCATTAAGTGCCTGTCTTCTGGCTCCTAATCCCACCTCAGCCAGATCTGAGCACGCCCACAGCACCCAGCTCCGACGATGAAGAGATTGCACATACACACATATAAGATATCAAAGGCTGTCCACGACCCAAGCCCAAATCGGTTCCCATGAACAAATCCGTCGAGAAAGGAACACCAAAGCATTATTCAAGTGAAATATTGCTCTAAGGCATTGAAAGACCATCTAGTAAAGAGGGTTATGAGGGTTATGAGTGTTTTAGCAGTTGAGACCCAGTAGACGCAGCACTTGGCATAATTACAATCTCCTGGAAAGTTTTGTTCATCCATGGGGCTTCTATGGGTGGGATGCTGAATATCTATCAATCATAAAACCCTACAGAAAAGGCCACATACTACTCATGCTGTGTTAAATCATTCAAAGCAGGATTGCAAATGCATGAAATGATGTGAATTTTACTCTATTCATATCTTGATGGAGTGTAAATTGGGTATTTATAGGAAATCCCCAGTCTCCACAGGCCCTATTACATTATAGTAACGTGACTATATTTTAAGAAGCTGTGTCTCACCCTAAAAATAAGCTTACCAGTGTTGGGGTTCAGACTGAAGCGACCAGCACTGTTGCCTGCCTGGATTCTGTATGACACTCTGCCATTTTCTCCTTCATCCTCATCTCGAGCCATCACGTACAAAATCACAAACCTGTCGAGAAAGACACAAACAGAATGTCGGATTACAACCAACATTACAACAAACTTCGACAAAACTTATATCAAGCTTCTTCTATTTTTTCCGTTGTGGCCTGAAGGATGAAATCTGTCAAAGCAATGACAGAAAAAAAATAAACAGACTACAGTGAGACATGCCACTCACCCTACAGGCTGATCCTCCATGACGCTGACTGCAGACGGTGAGCTGAAGACCGGAGCGTTGTCGTTTTCGTCCGTCACAAACACCCGGGCAGTGACCGAACCCCAGCGCCTCTGAGAGGGATCCACTGCCTGGTCTGTGGCCCGCACCACAAGGTAGAGAGACGGCGTTGACTCACGATCTAACTTCTGCCCCAGGGACAGGACTCCGCTAGCGGGGTCTAGAGTCAGGAGGCCATGTGTGTCAGGCCAGTAGTGCTCAATGGAATAAAGTAGCTCTCTGTTTGGTCCACTGCCATCCTATAAAAAAAAGAAAACAGATGAATTACTCAGTGAGTGGAAATTTTTATCCAGCAAAGAAAAACACTTCAAATCACAAGCTTGAAAGTTTATTCTCGACTTTGGAAATAGAACTTATACAAAAAAAATCTTAACTCAAGGCAACACTTTATTGTTTTTTCCAGTGCTTTCAATTACATTCTCACTGTCTTTATTAGTGGATGAAGTTTGTTTTCTATATTTAGGTCACATGATAACAGCTGCTCTGATGAGGACTGTGAGATTTGATTTAAAGCTCCAGTGAAAAAAAATATTATGTTGAGAATCTTGAGTTAACATTGTTTTGTTCAACTTAAAATCAGGTCTTACAACATAAAATGTTGTGGTCAAACATTTAGTTGATGAATCGCTTACTCAGTCCACGAAAATTAATCTTCAACAACTAAAAAAAAAATTAATCATTTAAATGTGAAATGTGACAATTTTCTTCTTTTCTCTTATATATCAAGGTCAGACAAAAAAACCCCCAATTAAAATACACTATCTTGGGTTCAATTGTAATGGACTTACTCCTTATGTTTGCATTTTATGAGTAAATAATGATTCAATTAATCAGAAAAATAATAAATTGATTAATAATAATGAAAATAATCATTCGCTGCGGCCTTATTTTATTCTAACAATTGATGGCAAATAAAATAACAAAATTTAGCTCAGATTTGCTTGAAAATATATCTACCTTACAAAATGGCAATAAGTTACAAACACTTGTTAACATTTTAACTCGTTAGCAGATCATATATTCTGTTTCATACCTGATCCAGAGCCTGGAAGGTATATATGGAAGACTCTGGCTCTATATTTTCTGGGATGACAATGGTAATAGGATCTTCTGTGAAGTGGGGAGCATGGTCATTGCTGTCCTGCACGTTGATATCCAGTTGCACCAGGTGGCTGCTGGGAAAGGCCTGGGAGAAGTCAGACACTTCGATGTGCAGCATGTACCTCGACCCCTTCTCGTAGTCCAGATCGCGTACCAGGTACACGTCGCCCTTTAAACGATCCACCATGAAAGTCCCATCTTGGTCTGTCCCACCCACTACCAGGTAGGTCACTTGGCCTTCCAAAAAAGAAGATTGCTGCTGGTTCTGTGAGCGAACAGAGCCAATAATGGAGCCCGGAGGAGCCCCTTCGACTGTGTTCAGGGTCATGGAGAGCATGTTGGGCTTGAGGTTGGACCTGGAGGAGCTGAGAACCTGAAGAAAAGGAAACTAGGGTGAAAAAGGCGCATTCTGACTCAATGGTTGTTGCTTATCGATATATAGTATAGATGTCGATATATACTATCATGTCAACCAAGTACAGAAGAGAAGTGTCAAAGTGAATTCTGTGCTGTGTATGTTACTGGATCTGATTTCCTTTGGTATTTTGCAGGCAATGAAACTATATGGCTCTCACTCCAAGCCATCCCTAAACATAGCCTTGGGCTGTAGTCTGTTTCTGTTTTGTTGCCATTACTATAATAACCCTCACAGGCATTCTCATTGTGCATGAAGACATTATGTACAATCCTTCCAGTAAATATCTTGACACTGGAACATTCTGGCTTCAAGATGAGAGCCAGAGTTTGTGACCTGTGACAAAATAATGAAGGGTGTAATGGGAGGGAAAACTGTAAATATTCCAGTTCAAATAATGCAGAGCAGTAAGTGCAGCCTCCATATGCTGCAGTCCGGTCAGATGGGAAACAAGTGCATGCCAGCAGGCTTTCGCCACTCTGAGCAACAGCCTCAGGGTTTGGTATGGCTCTGGGACAGATCACAGAGCCCTGAAGACTGCAAGCAAAAGCAGATTTTAACAAGCTCTGGATTCATCATCAAAACACCATCCACACACCATCTCACACCATTTCATTTCTATGATGAATGTATTGCATCTTTCTGTGTCTTTATAAACTGCTAAAAAGAGTGGGGTGATGTTGATAATGTGCATACCGTAATTTAGTTCAATGTGCAGAAATTTGAAGCAGCAAAGTACTTTAAACCACATTTTAAACTAATTTTTATGTTGTTTTTTCTTTTTAAAAAGCAAGTAAGTAAAACCATGTCCTGTTTTCTTTGTGTGTGTGTGTGTGTGTTTCATTGCAGTGATGCAGGAAGCGAGTGAAATTCAGCGACATAATGCATTTAATTGAGCTTTGTGGTGTTTTTGCAGCAAATGTTTGCACGTAGGATGACAGGACAACAGCTTCAAGTAGTCTTGATATTTTTAAAGTCATTCGCTCAAGTACATCTCAGTGTTTCAAATACCTTCAATGTGATGCTTTATCAGACAGTGCTAGCAACTGTACTCTACTATTTGTACTTTTCCTTTCCTTCTATACTAGCTAGTGTGTATTACTTGTGGTGTACAACAACATACTGTACCTGAGTCTGATTTTACCCACTATGTGAAATGTTATCTCAAAATCATTAACTGGAAACGTTAGCTCATAAGAGTGTTTGAATGTGTCGCTACAGTGAGTGTATCCATGTGCGTGTATGTATCACTGCCTGCTACCGTACTGTGGTATATTTCTCTGCAGCTGGCTCTCATCAAATCTCATCTGGGAGCATTTGATTCCAAGGTGCCTGTTTCCCCTCTGTCTAATCTCAGTTTTGCTAGGGCGCAGGCGAAATCTAAGGCAAGCACTACCGCCGTAATTAGCATCCTTTTCCTTTCTGAAATCACATCACATCAAAACACTGAGCTTAAAGCTCCACAGTCAAAGCAAACCACCATCCTTCTCTGGCTTAATGCCTCTGTTGCAGACCTTTATTTCCTGCTTTTGAAATTCTGATATTGTATGTTGATATGCAGGATTGACCCTCCAACAGAAAGTTCAGAACAATAACTCAGTCCAGACCAGCTCCCTCCTGCAGCTCAGGGTTTCTCACCTTAGCTTTTAGTTACCCCACTAACTTCTGGAGCAGGAAACACACACTAGATTGAATAGATGATTTTGTTTGTACAGGCACAGGTTCAGTTTCTCTTCTTCTCATATTTACCTCCTTTTCCAATTCCTTTGACAGTTATACTGTTCACTGTGTGCACAGTTTGCTGCAATGACTTCCAGCAAGGAATGCAAAAGAACTGAGGATGTGACAGTTTTAGGTTTGGTCAACAGATTGGCCAAACAACAAAATGTGTAGGTGCTTTGCAGCTGGAGGATGGATGAGGATATGAAATTGTGCAGATTATGTTTACCTGTATCTGCAGCCGGCAGGTGGAGCTGAGGCCTGGTGTGCCGTGGTCAGCAGCGGTCGCGGTGAAGGCATACTCGGCTCGCTCCGCCCATCTCAGGGGGGAAGCGGCTCTCAGCTCACCAGTGGTCGGGTTAAGGGAGAAACGCTCTGCTCTGGCACCTTCAGAGGATGCAACAAATACGGATATCAGGTCAAAGTTAAGTTAAACACCCAGTAAACATACTTTAAAGGTGCAATTTGTGAAATATAGCCAGAAGGTACCACCAAAAATATAGTTTGCAGCATGTCACCAGAGTAACCGTCAACTGCAGCCCACTTTACTGTCTGTTGTAGATATCTTGGGCTGTTGAATTATCTTTGATTGTAGCTGTGGCAACTATTAGCTCAGATAGCAGTTAGTTAGTAACCCTGCAGCTGACTAAAGTCTGTCTAGATTGCAACCTTTTATCACAGAGGGAGTCACTGCAGGTAGCGGGGCTCAACTCAATCGAGCTCCACAGCCTGAACATGGCTGGAAACTAAACTGGGAAAGGACATAGCTTCTGAGACCGGTGGAGGCCAGCTTGACGAAAGGGGATAGAGCAGTTTCGACAAGGACTATGTCTTCGGGGACAACAGGGGGCAGGTACAGAAGAGAGGTAAAGTGGCAGAAAAGCGAGATGGAGTTCGCCGTCAGCAGCAAGAGAAAATGGCGTGTAGACACTAGATATTTTTAGGATTTAGTTTGAGCAAACTAGTGGTGATTGTGGAAAGATAAACCAAGACGGTTTTGGTTAGTTTTATTTTGTTTATGTCTCGTTTTAGTGAAGTGTGTTTTACAATGAGTTAACAAGGCAGTTAAGCTCATTGTAGTTTGGTAAAACAAAATAAATAAAATAAATTTGAATTCAGAAGGTGCACGGTTATATTTTTCTGTAGTACTGTACTGTTAGTAAGGAATTAAGGTGTAAGAATATTTCCTTTCTTGACATTTTGTTTGTTTTGTTAACTTATGTCAACATGAAATCACGTCAACACTGCTGTTTCTTCATATTCTGTGGATAATGTTAGTTCATTTTTGAAAGTTTCAAACTAAAATTATGATCGTATCTTAAAAATTGCACCTTTAACAATTGGATGGTTATGCAAATGTTGAGGGAAGTGCTTTATATATAGAAATACACTCACCTGATAAAGAGTAGTATACAGTCCCATTTTCTCCCTCGTCTGGGTCTTTAGCTGTCACTGTCGCTAGGACTGTCCCAGATGGAAGCCCCTCCATCACCTACAATAAAAAGCGGTTGTTATTCATATTTGTCTTTCTCCAACATACATACAGCATCTTCGTATTATGTTTATTACTATACTTTATCTTGTCTTTGTTTGCTTTCTCACACTATTATTGCCCTTGCATCATAGGATTAGACTTTACAGTAAAGTAACTTTAAGAAACTGCTTTTTCTTTCCAAATATTTATTGGAGAGATTATACGGTATAACATTAAGTTTAATCCTTCATTCTCACCTGAAGGAGCAGTTCTCTGTCCGGTCTGGTATGAGTGAAACTGGGGGTGTTGTCATTTTCGTCCAGGACGGTGATATGAGCGGTGCCAGTGGCACTGCGCGGAGGCGTACCCCCGTCCTGTACGACCACAACAAGCTGATAGCTTGACTGCTGTTCTCTGTCCAGAGCAAGGCGGGTGCTGATCTCACCTAAAGTAAAAGAGAAGGAGAGAAGGACTTACCTCGCATTACATGCAAGAGTTTGGGAGTAATTGCCATATGCATTTAAACAGCAACATTTCATCTAGTGTGACATAATTGCAACAAACTGCTTCATGTGTATTATTAGTGTTCTTAAATTCCAATAAAAGTCATGGTGTTTATCTCACCTGTTTGTGAATTAATCTGAAAGTGCCTGTCCGTGTGCAGCAGCTTGTAGGTGAGCCGAGCATTCAGTCCTGCATCTCTGTCTGTTGCAGACACCCTGCCAAAGCCTGTCCCTGCCAGCAGGTTCTCTCTGACAGCCAAGAACACCCTCTCTTGGCTCAGTCTCGGGGAATTGTCATTCTCGTCGGTTACCGTCACCCTGACTGTGGCACTTCCAGTTCTCCCAGCTCCTCCTGGGCCTGAGGTGGCCAGGACTGTCAACAGGTACATGTCTTTGACCTCTCGGTCCAGAGAGCTACGAACAAACAGCCACCCGCTGTCTGGCATGATGCCAAAACCGGCAGCGTCTCCATCGGGCCTAAGGCGATAGGAAATGGAGGAGGAGCTTCCACCATTCCCAGAAGCCTCAGTGTTGAGCGCTCTAACCTGGAGAAAACGTGTGTTGAGAGGTGTGTTTTCCCGTAGCTCCACGCGGTAGGTCAGGGTGTCAAAGTTGGGGCCTTGTGCATCTTGCGCTTGGATGTGGACCACGAGGGTGAAGGTGGAGCTAAGCTGAGGCGCTCCACCATCCTTGGCAACCACCTGAAGGTCATAGCGTGGGACACTTTCATATGACAGACTCCCAATCAAACGTACCTCCCCGCTGCCCCGGTCAACACCAAACGTCCTCTGGCCACTGCTGCCTGCAGCCCCAGCAGAGACCAGGTCGAAGCTGAGCTGACCGTTATGACCAGAGTCTTTGTCGGTGGCCTGAATGGTGTAGATAACAGTCCCCATTTTGGTGATCTCAGGTAAAAGGAGGGACTCTGATGAGGAAGGGAGGAAAGTGGGAGCGTTGTCATTGACGTCTGAAATGGTTATTCGTACCCGGCTGGTTCCATATGCTGGAGGAGAGCCAGAGCGTGCCTGGATCTCCAGGTCAAGACTGGAGCAGGTTTCATGGTCTAGGGGACGGGCAGTGCGAATGGTACCAGAGGCACTGTCCACTGCAAAGTAACCATCAGGGTCTCCAGAGGAGATGGAGTATAAGATATCCTTCGAAACACCTGTGTGGAAGATGCAGAGAGACAGCAAAAGAAACAAGAGTGAGAAAAAGACAGCAACAAAGGGACTAAGGCTGCAAGAATTCATAAAATAGTTTAAGGCATGTCATAATTTCAAAAAGGTTGACATAATTACATTTCCTGAAATCTTTGCCATTTATGCTTGATAAATGACTGCAAAATGTTTCACCACTATAAGGGACAAAAAGAGTTTCAATACACTGTATACAGCTGTTGATTTTCCACTTTTCTTTATATGACTTAGTTTAAAAAAAAAAAAAAGGTTAAAAAAAAAACAAACAAAAAAAACATGACGGATCCATATCCAGGTTTCAAGTGTTAATGGAGGGCTTGATTCACTCAAAGTGGGTGCTAGAGATAGAACCACTGAAAGCCTTGTACAGTTACTCAGACAGAGATAAGTGTTCTCTGTCCACTACACCACTGAGAACACTTCATTCTGACTCCCACTCAGAAATATGGCCCCATTCAAATCCATTTCTCCATCATTAATACTGAGAGAAAATAAAGGTCTGACCACAGTGAAAATAATCCCCAGTGAAGCCTACGCTGTGTGATGGATGTGATTTCTTAATGGACTGTATGCTCTTGTGTATGTATGCAACTGCTGAGGTGAGAGTTAAGACATCATACACTCTCCAGCCCAAGAGTGCATTTTTGTGCTGGTACTTTTAAGTCACATTAAACAGTTTCCCTTTAAAAACTCATGTAAATTGATGAATTCTGAAAAGACCAATAGACATCGACAGAGCAAAGAGACAATACGCCAACAGAGGACCTGAGCGTACAGACTTGGACTCTTCACCTGTCTTGGCAGCAGCACGGACGACTCCTACAGCCGTTCCCCTGAGAACGTCCTCGGACACAGTGAAGAAATACTGGGCCTGTTCAAACACGGGAGACGCCACTGAGCCTCCCACCACGCTCACGTTTACCCTGGCATTGACCGGCGCCGTCAGACCACCGCCGTCCTCGGCTGATATCACCATGGAGATTACTGTGTTGGCTTTGCCATGGAGCGAGCGGGAAAGAGAAATAACACCTGTAGGGGAAGACAGATGAAGAGAGAAAGTGAATTTACTCTATGTATTTGGTTCTTAAACACACCAAAGCAGACATATTTCGCAATGCCTCATCTATATTTGTATGTTTATGTTAATTTATATTCAGTGTGTTTCGGTGCTAGTTACCCGTGTCCTTGTTGAGAGTAAAGAAGGCGGGACCTCCTCCAGGTACCGTGCGGTAGGTCACCCTGCCGTTTTCCCCGGAGTCAGGGTCATTCGCTGTTACCTTGACAACAGAGGTTCCCGGGGAACTATGGGTACTGAGACTGACTGTGTAGAGGACTGGATAGAAGGCAGGTCGGTTGTCATTGATGTCCACCACCGAGACCCGCACATGGGCTACTGAGCTCAAACCGCCCTGAAACAAAAGATTCTTCAGATTTGGCTCAAGATTTTTACATTCAAATATAATGCTAGCAGAGTATGCAAGGTCGCATCAGCAGAGCAGGCACATTTGCGACAATGATATTAAGGACGTTTGACTAGTCTATTGAGACAAAGAGAAGCTATAAGATTTCATAAGAATAGCTATTTTAGTTAAACCACATCCTCCTACTCTCCCTGCACTGTATATCCCCAAAGACAACATTAGATTTGTTTTCTATCCCTCTGTAAAAAGCGACGGTCCAGGACTTTCATGTTATGAAACTGTGACAATAGATTTATGTCACAGTGTTAAGACAAAGCAGCTGAAAAGGAGAAAATGTGGGTTTTCTGTTGAAGATCCGAGCGAGGAGAAGAGTTGCACTCATTACATTGTATCTGCCGGCTTAGTTTTACGAGCCCATTAAAAACAGGGATAGTTGAGACGGAGGGAACAGACACCAGCTGAATTAAGCTGGGAATGTGCTCGGGGTTGGAGAGAAGATGCATTGTGGGGATTGAGAGGTATATTTATAGACCTGATTTAAATCGTTACGTGAACTGGGATGAAACAAAAGAGAGAACAAAAAGTATGAACACTAGCACTACAACTAATATTTTAATTTCAATGACTGTATAAATGCATCCAGTGTGATTAATTAATACTTTAAATGTGCATGGTCCTTCTGGGAAGATGCTAAAGCAAATAGTGTGGGAAGTAAGGCATCATATTTCACCGAAATGGTATCCTACAACAAGAGCTTATTTAAACTGATCCAAATCAGTTTTTCTTAACTTAACCCTCTCTGTTTGCTCCGATTGCTTCGCCATGCTGCTGCAGTTCCCCTTGATTTGTTTAAGACACACAGTGAGTGACAGGATGCTGTCTTCTTAAAACATGTCTCTTTGATCGGATTTATTTCAGTGCAGCTGAATACATCTTTAATTTGCCTTTTGCTTGAAGCTTGGATCCGAAGGAGCATTACACAATCAGTAAGCAATGCTTTCGGTCATAGAGCAACATAAAGAAATAATGCTTCCACTTAAGCCTATAGTTTGGGGTTTGGGATCTCATTCAGAAGTCTCTTGCAGTTCTAATCCATTGCACAAAAGATGCAAAGGTTACAGGAATCATTTTTGGGAAATATGCTTATTTGCTTTCTTGCCAAGAGTCGATACCACTCTCATGTCTCTATGGTAAATATGAAGCTTCCGCCATCATCAGTTTATGTTAGCACAAAGACTGGAAACAGGTGGAAACAGCTAATCTGGCTCTGTCTTGTGATTAAACACACTGTGTACCACATATGTCATTTTTACAAAACCTAAGTTAAAAAGCAAATTGTGATTTTATTTGGGGAGGTTTGTTACCTTGCTTGGCTTGTTGTTGCCCCCCTGCTCCAGGTTTTTGTGCTAAGCTAAGCTAGTCTGCTGGCTGTAGCATCATTATATCATATAGCGCTAAGAGTGGTTTCAATCCTCTTGTCTAACTTTTGGCAAGAGAGAGAGAGACATATTTGCCAAAATATTTTCCTTTAAGGATTAATTTGTCTGACAATATAAAAGGGTTACAGGTATTATAACTAATGATTGCCATTCTTCAGGCTTGAGGGTAAGAGTGCTCTTACTCCATCCGTTGCAGTGACGGCCAAGTCAAACTTGTCCAATCCTTCATCCCGGTCCAGAGCTGTGTGGGTGCAAAGCTGGCCAGACTCCTTGTCTATGGTAAAGTGGGTTGGTGGTGCATTTCCAGAGCCAGAACCCAGGGTGTAGGATATAGCTCCAAAGGACCCACGATCCTCATCTGTGGCTGACACCTGCAGGAAAAGAGGCATGATTTAAGACATGGATGGTCCACCAGTGCTAAACAGTCTGTGAGACATAAAGATTTCAGAAAGCATCACACGAACACACCCAGCAGGTCCAGGAATCTGCGTGAAAGCAAACCTACATGTGCCATAATTATGATATAAGAGCTAAGGGCCTTTCTGTTATCACAATAATGTCCCATAATACAGTCATCTCACAGGGCCATACGTACATCTGTCCAAATATCACACACCATAGCACTACTTGTTATGATTTCCAGGGTACTATAAAAACCGAGCATCTGTGAGAGCAATTCACTTTTATAGATCACAGATATAGGGTATGTTAAAAAAAAAAAAAAAAAGGCAAGATCTCCCAAGTGGTGTGTTTGAAAAACTGGGAAAGAGATAAATGGTGTACAGAGGGAGGGAAGTGACAGGTAACTTTAGATAAAAGAGAGGAGAGGACGGGAGAGTTATGACAGGGATGATAATTTGGTTCAGGGGTCAACACAGGCACTTTAAAGAATGTCGGAAGGTCAAGTGACCCCAACTGGTTTTCAACTGGCATTTAACAGACCGACTGGGAGAGCCACTTAAAGACTCACCTCAGACTTTATTTCTTACTCCGTATTTCTGCTGCAAAGGACTACAAACTGTTTACATAAAGAGTCGCAACAGACAAAGGTCTTGACCCAACCCTTGACCTCATTTGTCTCATCTGCCTAACATCCTTCTTTCTACTGCACACACACAAATATACACACACGAACACAGATTCAATGTTCCGATTAAATCTATTAAACAAAGGTCCCATAATACAGCAAAAAATTTCCTTACAAAACACAAAAGGGAAATGTCCTCTGTGCTCTATGGTCCTGCCTCTGACTGAAGTTTTACACTGGTCCATAACATTGTTTGGTGGCGTTTATGGTTCTTGTTCAAAGTAACATTCTCCCTCAGATCTTGATTCGCCTTGAAGGCCAGCCAAGTTCCAGGAGGCTTCATGACATCACTCCCTCTCTGTCGTAAGTCTCTTCCCTTTGGGTAACAGTAAGATATCTGAAGTGTTTGATTTCCTAGAAACTGTTGCAGTGGTTTCAAGTTTGTTTGATTTACTTTTTTTTCCTTTTTTCTGACAAGATATTCTGCTGTGTTCGACTGAAATGATATGCAATAAAATGCTATATATGATAATACACAATGCAATATTCAAAGATCATTACAATTAGAAAGATCAATAGAACAAAAGAGATAAATGACAGGTTGGCAGTGTATATCACATTTCTGAGTATTATGGTCACAGCTATATGTTGCCGTATATACATTATTCTCAAAATCTCATTTTGTCGTCATTTGTTTGTTGGCTTTAAATAGTGGCCCCAATAATCTGTTGCAATATCCTCTTATACATCTGCTTTCTATAGATGCACATCCACTGCTTTGCCATTGTGTTTTCCACCCTAATAGATTTCTTTAAAAAGGGTTAAAATTAAAAAAAAAAGGCAAAAGTAAAACATACCTTTCTTATCTCTGTGCATGTTTTAATGATTTCATCATATGCCTCAGTCCTACATCTGAACTTGCTCTGGCCCTGAACCCCACAGAGCACAGGACCACCGTAGCAGACATCCGGCAATCACCTTCCTTCCATCCCAACAACACGTGTCTTCACCATTACACTTACTGGCTGTAGACAGACAGACAGAAACACTACCACCTCATACTCTTGCTCCTATAGGATATTAAAACAAGGGAATATTAGAACAGCTCCTTCAGGGTTATTAGCGTAGCGTAGCGTTACCATGGCTAGACGGCTGTGGTTTCCGAGGGGTACTATACTGTACCTCCTTCTTTGGTCAGTGTTTACACCTGGGGGCTTTAGATCATTGCTGGGACTTCCTAGAGAGTACAGTGTTGAGACTAACACTATCTTTGGGATATAGGCTCATGTCTGGCTGTTCTTCATATCTCTCTGACTGTCTGTGATGGATTAGCCACCTGTGGTGATGAGAACAGAACGAACATGTATTACCGACACACACAGACACTCCATCCCTTTCACTAAATCTAATTAAAGAGGCTTAATCACCCATGACTTGCATTGAGCCTGGGAACAAGAAGAAGAGCAGGACATTGATTCTCCACACACACTTTAAAATTTAAAAACCCTCCGCAGTGTGGTATGGATTCTTCATGCTGGAAGAAATATGCAAGATAAACACAATATTGTTATAAAAAATACTTATGCAAGCACACTATCATGGAAACCTTGAGAGATATGAATTAAAAGATGCAACGAAGAGTTTTTCTGCTGCAACATACGACATACAATATGGTGATTACGTGGTTCCAGACTTGAAATGCTGAAGCAGAACAGAAAAAGAAGATAAAACAGAGATGGAGACAAACCTATAAGGCATGACAGTGTTGTCACAGCACAACAGTTTGAAATATTTTGCAGAAACAAAATCATATCGACCCTCCTGAAAAGACAGGAGTTTGTAAGGATCAATTCTGTCATCAGTACATTTCCCTCCTGTCAATCCATCTGACAGCACAGCGCCAATGCTCAGTTTACACAATACAGGCCAGAAGGTACGATCAAACTGACATGGCAATTTCATACCAAACACTCCCAGTTTGTTGCTGTATGCTGCGTTTACATCACTTACTGTATCTCAGCTAAAGAAAGAAGCACAATTTTAAAGCCAATAAGATGATCTAGTAAACACTCACTCTCGACATGTCGTCTTAAATCAAGAGATCTCGTAGGCCAGACGAGCGTGTTTGCCAGGGAGGAATTCCTCCCACACCGGAGCCAGTTCTCTGATCCGTGACAAGCCAGCCAGCCCCGGCTCTGCACACCTATTCCTCATTGTACTCTTAGCATCCCGCCGTGATAAACATACTAATACAACTACATAGCAACACATACACAGTCCATACCTTTGAACATCTAAATCTCTCTTTCTTGTTGTGTGGTGCTTCTGTCTGTGATGTTTGTGGTTCTTACATTTACATAGATTTTTGTATTCTGGTGTAGAGTCATTGTCTGGGTGTTCGGGGCATTGGAAAGCCTGCTATTTAAATGAAAGGACAAAAGTTTGGTCCCCGTGTTTTCATAAAGCTCTACAGCGTCTTGTTCCACACTACTGGCCCACTGAACCTGTTCAGTGCATCATTTATCACCATATGTTGCTTTGGATGTTGCAGCATTTACATATACAGTATAAGCTTCAGTTGAGGTAAAAACACAAATCCTAATCCTCCTATATTAAAGGACCATTATGGTGGTTTTTGCAGGCATTAACTAAAAGTAATAGCTGCCAGGAGTGTGGTTCATTTTGGAAAATGGTTTGCAGTAAAGGTAAGTACACACAATTTGTAGTTAATGGGCTTCAGCGTGCAAAACCACCAATGTGGTTCTTTACTGTGGGAGCACTGATATCCCACCCAATGGTGGTAAACATGCACAGCAGGAAAGACATTGATGACAGGCTAACGGGCTAATAGCAAGAGGTCAAAATGTTATATTTACGCCAGTACAATCAACTACTACTATGAAAAATGAGGTGATATTGATTTAGTTTATTAAGATCCATTTTAAACAGCTAAATAAGAAAATATTGAATGTGTATGA
>JBBPCS010000226.1:12358239-12368745 GCA_037974645.1 Hollardia meadi
CACACACACACACACACACACACACACACACACACACACACACACACACACACACACACACACACACACACAACTGGAACTCCATTTTTTAATAATGCAAATCATATGACACCGTAAAACTGTAGGAAAACACATCCACTAAAAAACAAAAACAAAAAAAAAAACAATCATTATGCCCAAAACGTTGACATTTAAGTATTTTAATTACATATAAAATTTCCATATAATATAAGTTGAATCTAAAAGGTTACATTTAATGAAAGGTTTTCCTATCGTGTTGAGTTATTGCGCATACATTAAATAACTTAACTAAGTCTGTTTACATTAAATTAATGCAAACATATTCATAAACGTTATGCATGTAATTAAGTATTATTACATATAAAGTTAAGGGGAACTTCCATATAATTTGTTTATTCAGGTGATTATTATTTAAGCATTACACATATAAGTAATGCATTTCAAATGAGTTATTCTGTCTCCTGTAATAAGTCGCACTCAACTTATCCAATTTATACAAAATTGACTCAACATGATAGAAAAACATTGCATTAAATGGGACTTGTTCAATGTTCACTTTACATTGAACTTCTGTAATAAAATTACAGACATTTGTATATAATTAAAATACTTTTTTTAAGTGTAAAATTATTTTGAATGTGTTAGTCAGGCAAATTTGAGGTGTAAATGTCTCATACATTATCTTTAATTGAAGACCTGCAAGATTTACTGCAGGTCACTTAACATCCCTTTTGTTTTTGTACAACTCCCTGTTGTATCTTCATAATTTTTAAGTTCAAAAGCACAAACAACCACAGCAACAAAAGAGATCAATCTGTCGCCCCCAAGAGTCACAGAAGTACTACCTTAGAATAAATGACTATAAAAGAAACTAACAAAGTGCTGGTAAGGTTTGGCAGCCACGTGGCTCAGTTAAGAAGAGGACTGCTGTCGTTCTGATCTTCAAAAGGATCCTCCTCCCCTGACAAGACAGGCTCTGGCTTTTTTACCTCTTTCGCAACTTCCACTCCTATCAGACTCACCACCCTGAAACATGGAAAAACAGGCATAAGACAGGCAGAAAAACATGGTGTTCACCAGTCTCTCTACCAAGACCAACTAAACTGGGCAACTGTCTTCACAGGAGTTTCAACATAGCTTCTCTTTACACACCCGCATCAGCTTGCCTGAAGTAGAGGCATTTCCAACACACATATTTTACACATCAAAAAGTCACTGGAACACGTGAACAAGAAACATCCCTTTTTTTTTGTTTAAGTGTACTAAGTTGTAATAATATAAATTTCACCTGGTGGTGTGTACACAAACGGTACAATTCAGTTTTGTTGAATCAGATTATTACTGATAATCCTCTTTAGAAAAAGGAGTACTCAACATTCGGAATAAAGAAGTACAATGCACTAATAAAAAGTCTGAAAAATATTTATTAAATTGAAAAATAATCTGAAAAGTGGCTGATTTTTTGGGGGATTTCTTTGAGTATATAAAATGTATGGGTTATGAAGTGACAAATTCATACTCGTAGCCAGACTTGACAATACTGTAAATAACTAACTGAAAAACGAGGGTTTTGTTTGGGTTTGTTTTTTTTGGGGTGGGGGGGGTGGGGGGTGGGGGGGACATTCTGGTCTTGGCTGTTCTACTGAAAGCGCTGAACCAGTGGGTTTGTTATTTTACATCTACTCACCATGTAACAGAAGAAGCAGTGCATGTGACAGAGGTGGATTCACTCAAGGAGACTGACTCAGCAGCACTAATTTGCCAACTCAGTGTAAAAAAAAATAAAAAATGTTAGAATACAGCGTGCCAAGTATCCTTGTATGGCTTTTCTTCCTTCCTTCCCTATATAGCAGATCACTGTTGCTGCTACATTAGTCAGAAAACAAATGAAAAGACAAAATGCACGCGAGCGAAACAGTTTGGTGAGGAAAGTTGGATGCAATAACTGCAGGAATGAGGAACTGCCACTCAACTCAAACAAAGCATTTTTCTCTTTCCTATTCAAGCAAAAGTCATTGGCAAATGGTGACTGTGGTGAAAGAAGAGGTGTTTGTCATGCAACTCTATCCACAGAGTGCAGCTCTACACCTGAAGCATATTTAAACAGGGTATACTGCTCTGTGTTTATTGCATACTGAACTAATAACTTTGGGGGAGAATACTCCCTAACTTACTCTCTCTCACCTCTCACCAATGTCATGTGACAGACAGCTTACATGAAAATGTTCTCCACACGTTAGTTTGCACAGCACCAGGACAAACAGCAGGTCTAACTGACTATAGTGGATAAAGCCATGTTAGATCATTAATGTAGTCACTATTTTTTTTTAATGTTGGGGGGTCCTTGAATGCATGAGTTTGCTGCCCTGATTTTTAAATGATTGGCAAACTAAATTCATGAGTGTTGATGCTTTAATTGTGTAAACCATTTGCACTTCATAGTAAAACGTGCAAAGGTGAAGGTATGGTCAATTAATGTTGTGTTTTCTACATTGGCAACATGGTGAACTTACCCTAAGACAAACAAAGGGATGAAACAGAGTCCTGCAGACAACAGGAAGATGAAGCCGGGGTACCATGCCACGGTTGCGGCATACACACTGTTGAAGACTGCAATCGATGCGTTGTTAGTTAAACTCTCCAAGCAGGAAAGACAGGCAAACAGGGCTCCTGCAAAAGCACACACAGGAGAGAAGATAAACTGTATTTTTGGAAGTGATATGGTGACTAATAACAGGATAAGCCTTAAAATCAGTTTAGTTCCAGGATTCCACTTTGCTCTAAGTAACTGAAACTTGGAGTGCTTTTCTTTCAAAAGCATCATGAAGCCACTGGGGCAGGCAACTCTTCAGTGGTCTCTGACTCTACAAACACAAAGACACAGCTCTCTGCCTCCTGTAACGCCCTAAAGTCACTCACCCTGCTCAGACTTTGAGATGATCTTTGACATCATGGAGCGCAAAACAGGGAAAGGCATGATAGCCAGAAGCATCGGCACCCTCACTTTTGTAAAACAAAAATAAAAAGGGGACAGACATTATATTAAAGATCATAACGCAGAGACTATAAATGTGACCACATAATAAATAATTAACATAATTAAAGTAAACTCATATTTCACAGTTATGTTTGCATTATGAAATTGACTGGTTTTAAGTCTTCTCGTTTGGGTAATGGCTACATGACTATTCAAAATAAACTATATAATGATAATTATATTGCCTTAAAATACACAAGATACTGTCACCCAAGTGACATTTCTACAAGTTGCAAATGTGGTAGTAAAGATAGGTTCTGTCAATCAGTAACCAGTGTAACTAGCCTGTAATGTTTATTTATGTAACTGTTTTTGTGTAACTGTCTACTCTTCAGAGTGCCCTTATTATGTGCCTGTATTTTTTGCAGCTATAATGTGTCTCATTTTAAATATACTGTATGTCCCGTCTTTTTACACCTATTAACTTTTTAATAAATCCCTTTCAGCTCCGTGTAATATTGGAAAAGGGCCACATAAACAGAAATATTAACATGTTCTTACATATCTGATGGTTATTATCACTGAGGCATATTCGTCATAAAACATGAAGGTCACAAATCCTGTGAATTATTTCATAACACAATTTCAAATATCTGACATACAGCAGAAGGTAAAACTAAAACAACTGCAAATAAGGTTTTTTTTTCTCAATAAAACAGAACATTTAAAAACTATTATACATTATTGGTTTAAGCAGGTTGAACCACAGTTATTATGGAAGTTTTCCTCACCCATAAACATCAGTAAAGTGGTCTTACTGAACGCCACTAGTACCATGCCCGACATGACGGACAAGATCCCCATCAGAACAATGACCAGCTGTGGCACACCACAGTATGTGAACACTGACACTCCCACAAAACTGGTCAGGAACACAGTGCAGAACAGTGCTGAACCATAGCCAATCAAAATCTCCGTCCAGCACAGTGGCTTGTTGAGCTGATATAGTGTCATCAAGGAGCTTCCACCTATATAGGCAAAGGAGAAGCTGGTGAAGATGAGCATCAGGAGGACCAAGACAGTTTTACACCTGCGGCTGGCCCCAACAAACATCTTGTAGACCCCACAGATCATCTGTTTCAGGGTTGAGTGCTGAGGAGCCCAATCTAGACTAATGGCATCAGTGGGAGCCTTCTTCACAGTTTCTTCTAGAATGAAAATTGCATAGAGTAGGGTCAGACACTGGCACAAGGCAGAGGTTATGAAAGGCCAGTTGAAGCCTGCAGCTTTCAGAAAGTAGCCTGTCGATATTGAGGCCACCCCGGAAAACAGGCCGATCATCATGTCCACTCCAGCCATACGCAGCGTCTTCTGACGATCATCCTCACACAAGTCTGCTATGTAGGCGAAACAGCCCCCCAGAAAAGTGCCCAAGTTGCCAAACAGAGAACAGAGAAACGCGGAGCCAATGAGCAAGTAAATGTTGAGCTCAAAGTAGGACACCATCAGGAAGGACAAGGTGTAGATCAGCGTGCCAATCAGAGGCATGATGATTGTGATCTTGCGTCCTCCCCGGTCACTATAGGCCACTAACATAAGGGTGACAACCAAAGAGGGGATCGATGACAAGAGCTCTGAGTAAAGGGAGAAGAGAGATGCCTGCCTCTGTACCTCCTGGAAACACAAAGAGAGAGCATGATTAGGAAGGCAAAAATAATCACTTTCTACAATGCAGCAGGTGCAGCAGTCATTGTTTTCAGAAAAAGATTTGCGTGTTTGCTCTCACTTCCCCGTTGTGTTTCATTCTTCTATAAATACATGATAAAAATAAAACAGATTTAATTGCTACATGAATTAATAAGTGACTATTGTGTCTGTACGAGTTCACAGGTCTCCTTGCATATCACCTTATGGCGCAGAAGCTGAATCAGTTCTTTTTACCTGAGCTGTGTTGCAAGAGGGAATCGGGGTGGCTTATAGAAAAAAAATTACGCTGAGTCATGACAGTAAAGGGGGAACACAGACACGGATAGTTGCCAAGACACAAAAAAATTTTGTTTGCAGAGATGCAAATATGTTTCAAATGTGTGTAATTGTGAATAGCCCTTGTGCTTTGAGATATTAAATACATGCTTTCTGTCCAGTGATTCAACACTAACGTCATGGTAGCTTGACTGGTTGCTGCTGTTCTCTGTACATCTGGTGGTGTTGTCAGAGATGGGATAGGTGGCGTTTGTCAGCTGCTGCCAGAGCCGCCGGTACACATACTGCTGCATAAGAGGATACATGAGAAAAGCGGAGAAAGCGTAGAGAGCAACCACAGGCTCCACGAGGAAAAGACCCTTCATTTTGAGGGACTGCAGTATTCCCTTAAAAAAAAGGATGAGGATTGAGAATTAAAAAATGTATATGAATACAGATGGTAAAAGGACAGTCTGGCTAATTTAAAAAAACAAAAACATCTGACAGTGTAAATAAGACTTTTTCATACTAGGCCTGCAGTTAACATAAATAAATAAACAGAATAATAAATATTGACACAAAGATTACCTGTTTTGCAAGTTTCAACCTTCAGCACTTAGTTTCAACATACAGTACATGAACAGTGTGAAGAGTAAACACATCATACAGCCTACACAGCATTCCTATTTCAATAGGCCTATAGCAATAACCAGGTTCAAGTTCTAAAATGGGGTGAACGTGGAAGTACGGAAAATAGTTATTTTTTGCCTTTTGAGGATAATCGAGGGTGCAAGAGCTTGCAGTTTATTGTCGATGTAACAACTTATGACAGTTTGAACAGTTATGTATACAGTTGGTTTGTTTCTGTCACTACAGTAACATTTTTTGCAGGATGAGCTGGGCTCGGTCAATATTTAAATCACACACGGTGAAAGATAACAACAGCTTTACATTATTTTCTTATGGAATGTTGACAAGAACATGCGGTACGACACCTACCTTTTAGACAGTCGATTGAATCACGTTTTAATCTATGAAGTGACCCCGACAAAACATTGTGTTTACGAGCCGAGGTCGGCAGGAGCTTTTGTTTTAAACAGAGGCAGTATGGGATGTTACGAAACGCCACGATCCCGCCCCTCGCTCACCATAATTGGACAGCAGTCTTTCAAGACTGCAGTCATCAGTAAAGGCTCTTTACTGCATATCAACGTGGGTCTGAAATACCTCTAAGAAACCTCCATTGGATTTAGCTTGCAAAATATTTATGTTAAAGAACTCTAAATGCTTCCGTTTTCCATACAAGCGCACGCTACCATTTGCCCATATTAGTCTAGGTATTACGGTAACGTGAGGTAGGCGTGCTTTGGAATGTACCATTTTGCCACCGGGAAGGATTTTGTTGTGACAGCGGAGTAACGACCCGGCAGGGGGAAGACGGTAAGTCGAAGTCTGTAGCCCTTCCTCCGTGTAATTTAAATAAAATCTACAGTTGTAAGATAAAGTTGAAATTTTAATGTTTGCACAAGTTTATATGTTTTAGCTGACCGAGTAGCATGTCGGCTTATCATCCCGGGGACGTACAGGTAGTACCACCATCAAAATATCGTCAGCTAGCGAATCATAGCTATCCCTGTGATTAATTTAGGTTAGCTAACTTGGCAAACGTTACCTTGAACCGTTGGGCAGTCGAAAGACAGAAAGCTGTTTTCGTTTTACCAACGTATCCTAACTCATTATCTTAGTTTGTTTCCCTAAAATCTAGCGAAAGGTGGCGGGTAAACGTTAGCGTTAGCTTCGCCTGCTGCAGTTGCACTATGAAGTCGTGACTGTCCGTGTCAGGATGGATGATATTACCGTCCCTCGGCCTAATGTTATCGGCCACAGTGCTCTTGCTGCTCACAATCTCCAGATACCTGCGATACTTAGATTAAAATAAGATTAGTTTGTTTTATATATGGGCCGTGTCCCGTAATTTGTATTACGTCAGACTAATGATTTCGCAATGAAAGTTTTTTTTTTTCCTCGTCAATCTGAATCACGGAATTTGTAATGCAATTGCTTAACAAAACGACCGTTTTTCTTAATGTATAGAAAATATTAAGCCCAAATATTTTATCACCTGGAGCCAGAGTGTTTTTTATTATCTGCACTTAGTTTTTGTAACGTCTTGATATTTGGTTCAGTCAACGTTAGATGTGCAAAAAAACCAAAAACTAATAGGTACGTGTTTTGATCCAAACATCCTAAAAGCAAGCTCTTTATGGTTAGATCATACATCACCTCTCCTTCAATAATGAATATGACAGTATACTCTAGTAGCCTTCAGACTACAGATGTCATATCTAATTGGGAATGTCTCATATCTGATTTGGTGTCTTTCATTGTTTTTGTTGTTCAGGTCATAACATAGGTTTTTTCATCTTGGATCAACAATGGCCTTCAGCAAGGGATATCGCATCTACCACAAGCTGGATCCACCCCCCTACAGTATCATAGTGGAAACTAGGACTAGGGAGGAATGCCTCATGTTTGAATCAGGGGCTGTTGCTGTACTGTGTAAGGCATCATGTTTGATTGCACAGTAATGAGAGATTATTTTAATACTCTTTAACTCTCTTTTTACTCTTTGATACTGTTTCCCGTGTCCTCAAAAAGAATGCAAAATAAATAGTTACATATAAGAGACATACTGACTATCAAGTGATGAACATGATTATGTGCAATGATTAAGTCACAGACTGCATTTAAGTTCAGGTTTACGGGAGGGTACTATAAATACTTTACTTCCATTGTGTTGCTTTTCTTTATTTCCTAGCGGCAGCAGAGAAGGATGCCATTAAAAACACATACACCAAGATTGTTGATGCCTATGGAATCCTGGGCGTCCTCCGCCTAAACCTAGGTAAGCTACAGAACCATCTTCTCTATTCATTGCTTGTTGTTGCAGAAATTTCCTGGGTCCAGTCCATATTCTGACCACCAGATTCTTGTATCACTATGTATGAAGGCCCTCTGGTTTGTAGTCCTGTTGCTGCTTACTTATAAGCTGCTTTCTCCTGTCCTCCACATGACCTTGAGGGCTCTTGTTATCACAACAAGGAAAAAGCCGTGTAAAAGCTCAGTGTTATTGATGGCTGAGATTTGACTGGCGGCTATTTTCCTGTAAAGGTGTGGCACCAAAGTTTAACTAAACATTTCTTGTCCAGTCTCTTAATGCTTAATGTTTTATTATATCTTCTTTATGTGCTTCATATCTATCAACATGATGCCTCCTCTTTTCTTTACAATCAACCATATAATGTTTTCATACTCATGTCCCTTTCTTTTTCTTCCATACTCCACCTTACTTCTGCAGGTGACTCCATGCTCCACAGTCTGGTGGTTGTGACAGGATGCAGCTCTGTGGGGAAGGTCCAGGATTCTGAGGTTTTCAGGGTCACACAGACAGATTTTATATCGCTGAAAAATGATCCAGGAGATGAGGAACGGATCGCTGAGGTGCGAAAGGTCCTGAACTCGGGGCACTTCTACTTTGCCTGGTCTTCCACTGGAATCAGCATGGACTTGAGTCTCAATGCACATCGCAGGATCTTAGAAGATACGACAGATAACCGCTTCTTTTGGTAAGAGCTTAAAATGATTACTGTTCCAAGGTTATAAGGAGACTAGTAGGCAGGTATTTGACTTCTATGAAGTAGTAGATATAAACTAAGTATGGGTTCTGCTATCTGCACTGTCCTTGTGGCGTGATAGTTTAGTCTGAATGTGTGATATGGGGCTGTGTGATTGGCAACTAATGTGTAAAACTTCACAGCTCACACTGAATTTGTTTGTGTTTTTACTGTTGTGTTCGTTGTGATGTCATGAATCAATAGGAACCAATCTCTGCACCTGCACCTGAAACACTATGGAGTGAACTGTGATGACTGGTTGTTGAGGCTGATGTGTGGTGGTGTGGAGATCAGGACTATCTATGCAGGGCACAAACAGGCCAAGGCCTGCATCTTCTCCCGTCTCAGCTCTGAGCGAGCCGGCACACGATTCAATGTCCGAGGAACAAATGACGATGGACAGGTGGCCAACTTTGTGGAGACTGAACAGGTGACTCAGATCTTTGATGGCTTTATTGAGTAACTTTTCTTGTTTTTAGATGCTTTATCATAAAAGTTGGTGATCATAAATCAGTTTGCATCCATTTCTGTATGTTCTTCTCATGGCAGTGGCGTTGTCAAGGGCCAGTCAGAGCATGGTAAACAGGACACAGAGCAGGAGGCATTGACAGACATATTCTACTAAACACTGAAAAGCCAATTATTTGTTTGAACGAGGGTATTATTCTTTAAAGATGTGCCTACAATGCATTATGCATTTTTCGATCCAAGGGAGAGAGAGGTGGGTTTTTTAAGTAGAAAATTTGGGTTATTCCAGATGGGGGTGAAAATTGATGAAAGTGGTTAAAGTGTGCAGTTTGTGATCTTGTGGAATTTCCACCAAGTTGTCAGAGCTGTTGCTACTGTACAAGTTTTGATACAAGGTTGATGACTATGTTGGATTTGGCTGAAGAACAGTCTGTAATTTGAATGTTATTGCACAGCGTTTGTTTTATGTCTTTCCATGTGTTGGTTGACTGGGATGGGTCCATAAAAATGTATACTGGAGTTGGTTTGTAAAAAAAATAATGGAAAAAGTGCTGCACTTTTAGGTCTCCTTGGGCGTTTGGTTTTTGTATGGTTGCCATTTTATTTAGGTGGTTTATTTTTTCCAGTAGAATTTAGAAATCATTGAATCTAAAGATTGAATAGGGACTGAATAGGGATAATTGAAAACATATCATATATTCATTTTGGGTAGTATTGTCTTTTTGATTCTTACTATTCTCCCCATAAAGGATGTTGGGAGGGCTGTCCAACATTGAAAACCATAATTTATTCTTTTGGGGAATGGGGTGAGGTTCAGATTGGGGAAATATTGATTACTAAATATTAAATATTACCAGTCTGCAGTGGGAGAGGTGGTGTTTGGACTGCCATATCCTTTGTGTCCTGACAAATTAGCCTCAGACACATGCTGGTGTTAAATCACTTCCCTCTCTGCATCAAACACTCACAGGGGCACTAACATTTTGTCAGTTTCTCTCTTAGGCGTCCAGTGGATCACAAAACTCAGAGTTTGGATCGTATCACAGTTTTGTGATAAAAAGGGTTCGGGTAAAATTAGTTTAATAATGTGCTAGTAGGGATGTAACAGATCACAAAACTCATGGTTCGGATTGTATCACGGTTTTTGAGTCACGGATTGGATCATTTTTCGGATCAGCATAAAGGGAAAAAAAGGGTTTGGGTTAAATTTTAAAATGTGCTGGTTTGTCCTCTGTTTGTAGACACCACCATAGATGTATTATAATTTATTTATTTTATCTATTTATTTTATTAAAAAAGTATTGTAATAGCTCTTAATACATCTGCAGTCACCACTCTGTAGTCTCACTCAATGTCCCGCCCACAGCTCTATCTGATTGGTTACACGTCACGAGTAATAGTCTG
>JBBPCS010000226.1:12368845-12391199 GCA_037974645.1 Hollardia meadi
GAACATTCTGGATATCTGCAATAGAATTCTTACTAGGAAAAACTCCCATTTCAGATATCTACAATCCAATTGTTACTCCTATCCTCCTATCCTCCTATCCTCCTGTTTATAATGTTTGTTTGTTTTTTCTTCATTTTTTTGGGGTGGTGGATTGTGTCTGTTTTGAGATTAGATGTTTCTATGAGCTCTTTTTTTTAAATAACGGTTACAACTTACATGTGTGTTTTGTCACATTGCAAACAAACTTAACCAAACTTTCTTCTTGTTTTGAACAGGTCATTTTCCTGGATGACAAAGTCTCATCCTTTATACAAATCCGTGGGTCCATTCCTCTTTTCTGGGAACAGCCAGGAATCCAGGTAATGGAAACTAAATCTTTCTTATAGAAATACATCCTATAATCGTGAATGTGAGGTTTTCATATATTAAGCCACATTATATGAAAATCATAAAACATCCCTTGTCTTCATGTAGAAGTCCTGAGCAATTGTAAATGCTGCAGTTGTAGGTAAGGCTCATCAACTCAATCAATCTGACAGTGTGGTCAGTTGATTGCACAGTGTAGTGTGAACACTGAACTATGATGAAGCCTAAAAATAAAATATATTTTATTTTTATTTTATTTGGTGTCTGTGAAGAGTATGCAAGGGGGATGAAAAGTCTCCTTGTAATTACAGTGGTTCAATAGATATCCTTATCCTAGTTTTAACACATTTTGTCCATGCTGTGTTCAGAAAAAATCCATTAAGGGTGTTTTGTTGCAACTGAATGAGAATCGGCACCCTAAACAGCTGGATGAGAACCCCCACCTGGTATAACCTTTTTATTTTTGCTCTTGCTGGTGCTGGCGCTTTCATGCTGCAGATGGGGGTTTCTCTGTGCAATGCCGAAGGGCAGGGGTGAATGCCAAGGCAATCCCATAATGCATTTTTATCCAGGTCCCATATACAGTACCTGTCCTGAAAATGCTATTTTGAAGATTTAAAGCAAGAACTAGGATTACCCATTAAGTTTACACCATAAACGACATCAGTGGGATTCTCCTGCCCTTGCCCTGACATTGCACAGACTGGTGGATTTAAACAGACGAGGGGAGGTTAATGATAGATATAGTGGTTGGTAAAGGGCATTTTTCTGTTTTCTTCAGCTCCCAGACATCTTTGGTCAGGTGAGAGCCTGGTCTGAAAACATCCCAGAGCCACTTCCCTATCACTTAGTCTGCGGATATTCCCCAGGCAACTGGATAGGTGTGAAAGGATAATATGGAAAAATGAGCTGTTGAATCTCTTAGACAGCTAAGAGAGACCAAAAGCATATTAGACACCTATTCAGTCCACAAGGTCTATGGTTTTGTCAAAACAGAGTGTTGTGGCTGAGCTCTGGGTTGTTTTCTGACAGAACTGTAGTTTTCTTGCTTTCAAAGCACTGTTTCAACTCATAGTCCCCCTTACTGTGGCTTTGTAGGCTTATTTTCTCCACCCCATACTCTCTTAATTAATTCCCTGAGCTGATGGATAGTTTAGGTTTTATTCACAAGAAGAGCTTTTGATCTTTCTACAGTTAGTTTACATTAGAAATAGTTGTGAATTACACTCTGAATCATACTTGTAGTATCATAAAACCCTGCTGGGAAACATGATGTAAATCAGTAAAGTCTTCGAGCTGCCCCCTATTAACAATTAGTTGTTAGAGTCCTGGTTGATCCCAAAATCTTAGTTAATAATTTTTATGGTTGTTTAGGGGAAACGAGCCATTGGTGGCAGAATTAATCATTAAGGGAAAATGATCACATGTGGCATCACATAAATATTCACAAATATGCTTTACTTTGATAAGCATTAGATTTCAAGAAATCCTTCTGAAATGTAATCAGTCAATTACAGATTCAAACATCTAATCAATTAGTTGAGGAAATTCTATAATTAATAGTCAACTAACAATTTACTGACTCAAACACAAACCTAGTAAGTGAAATATACTGTGGACATTACATTATTTTATTATTATTATTACCTTTTAGATGCCATCTCAGGAAATTATTAAATATGCATAGCACAGACCTGCGCAACAGTAGAGAGAGGAAGGAGTGACAAAATGGCAGCAGAGCGAGTGATTTTGAGTGTGTGTATGTTATTTGTGACCTGAACTGAGTGAAAAATAAAAAAAAGAGGAGGCAGAATCTGAGTGGCAATGGAAGGATGATGACATTTGATTTTCTCCTTTTCAGTAAATGAGAAGCTATTAAAGATAGGAAGAGAGGCAAATTGAAAAGCAAGAGCAGATTAATAAAAGCTTGTGCACTGGCAACAGATGTGTAAGAGCCACAAGGGAACAAGTAAGGACCTGCAGTGCAGAGTGAGTAGACTTCCGTGTAACAGCCACTGTGCAAGGGTCCTGTTACGCCTGTCAAGGTGTGGTCATGCATGTTTACTTCTCTGTAAGGCTCTTTGGTGTTTTTTTGTGATTCAGTCAGCACCAGTATACTCATAAAATGAGAGGGTATCTATCAGAATTAGTGAGACAACAAGCAAGCAGAGAGGAAAGGAGAAATTTGATTAAAAGTTCCAAGTAAGGCGTTGGAGAGATGACCGCTGCTCAGTGTCTTTGTCTCTGTATGAACTCGTCTACCTATGCTGCCCCTGTGTTGCTATTGTTTTGTGCCAATTTTTGCCACTATAAAGGTCTTGTTTCCACAGTTCCAAAGCTATCCAGATTTCTATCCCAACTTCATTCTTCGCCACCGACTTTCCTTTAAAGGATTCGATTTTAAGTAAAGGACACTGTGACCTGTGTCTTTGTCTTTTCTCGCTGTCTTTGCCCTGCAGGTTGGCTCTCATCGTGTCAAACTCTCAAGGGGATTTGAGGCAAATGCACCAGCATTCGAACGGTAATTAAAATGTTGTCTATGTGTCTGTAGCTGCTTTATCTGGCCTCCAGATTACCACTCCCCTTGGGAGCAAGAGGAAACACAATAATAGTATGTCTCCGTCAGTTACTACCCAAACCAGGATAGAGAAAAGCTCTCCAGATTCTTGAAGGAGAACATGCTAATTGAAGGGTGTCCTTAGAGCCCGGTTTATTGCAGGGGACAGCAAGGACACATTAGCTCTTGATTAGCTGTCAACCCTAATAACCTGTATTTTATATTTACTGCAGACAGTTTTCCTTTCCAGTCTTTCCTTGACTTTTTGCACATTTCTTTTGGAAGTGAAATTATTTTTGCTGTGTATTTATTTCAATTTGTACATGTGTGCATTGAAGCTTCTCATAACTCAACATTAAGTAATAAAACATTTTGAAATTCTTCACTTGTGCATGGAATTTAGATGAAGAAACTATTATATTATTTTATATTAATTGTGTCTCTCAGTAGTTGTTCCTTCCACATTCTATTAAGAAGATTTCAAAACTAGCTATGCTGCAGCTATTGGGTCTTTGATTACTCATCTTGTCTTAGCTGGCAGTTAATTGTGAAAACCAGGTGGGCAGTGACAAATACGAGCCACCTAGGATTCATCCACATTTTTATCTAAAACAACATTTGTCTTGTTTCTTATCAGAAAATATCTCAATGTTTGCAACTACCACAACATTTTTTTAAAGTGTAAACACACTGACAACATGAAACATGAAATCTGAATATTTTATCCAAATTATTCTAGAAGTTCAATAAGCATTAATTGAGGACAAAATCATTTAAATCATCATTTTGCAGCCTTGGTTTCCATGTCTACAGACACATTACAGATAGAGGGTCAGCAACAGAGAAGCACCTTTTAGGGTATTTCAGATGGTACGCCATTTGCATTTTGTAATAAATTAGTCCTTCTTTTTTTTTTCTTAATATCTGCCCAGACCAGGACTTATGACTTATCACATGTAATGTCTAGTCATATTTCTGCAGTGACAGCCTAATATTTCTCTGTTGAGATTCCTTACAACAAAAACATCTTTTTATAAACACATTGACAGTAGTAGAGTGTCGCGTAGTTCTGCTTTTCTCTTTGCTGGATGGTGCTACCAGTCTATCCATACCTACAATATATTACATCAATTTGATACAGATGCCCAAGATCATTTTAGTGTCTCTTCTGGGCACTGTCCCTAACTTTATCCCTCCAGACTCTACAACTTCACAAAAACACATATTCACCTGAGAAACTGTCTTAGTAAATACACCATAGGATTAATCCCCAACATAATATGTAGATGTAGATATTCAGTGTCACATCTGAGGAAAGTTGCACTGAAATACAAATAAGCAATATGACTTAAACACTGATAAATGCTGGTATTGGCTTGTGATCTCACTTTCGACCTTAATGCTTATTATGTGTGTATATGTGTTATCCAGACACTTCACTGCACTGCGGAGGTTGTATGGTAAACAGGTGATCATCAACCTGCTTGGGAGTAAGGAAGGGGAACACATGCTCAGTAAAGCCTTTCAGGTGAGAGGAACTGTTGTCCCTTAACACTTACTTACTGTATGTACTGTAAGACGTTTATCTGATGCTCCTGGCAAAACAGACTTGGTCCAAAACACACAGGTAGCAGGTGATGTACAGTACAGCAAAATGTATGCTACCTTTTCGTCTTTGTAAACTTTCATAGGAATACTTTTTTATTCCAATTACTAGACTGTGAACTCTTGTCAGCTCTCTCTTGCTTTAGTTCCAGAAGCATAAACTGCTGTACACTTATTATAATCAAAGATTTCCTTAGAATTCAAGTCATTGGGTTTACATTAATAAATACAAACATAGCTGCTTTATAGGTATAGGCAACCCACCTTGCATTGTTTTTGCAGTTTGATTTCTGGCAATAAGTCCCCTTCCTCTGTCTGTCTCTCTCAGAGTCACCTGAAGGCATCAGAGCATGCAACAGCGGTGAAAATGGTGAACTTTGACTACCATCAAAATGTAAAGGGAGGCAAGGCAGACAAACTCCACAGTGTCCTCAAACCCTACCTCAGCAAGTTCATAGAGGAGTGTGGGTTCTTCTACTACTCTGGAGAGACGGGCATCGCAAGGTTGGAAATCAATACATTGATGTATAAAGTAGTATTACAATTTTGTTAGTGCCTTGTACATTATGAAATATCTTTTTTAGCACTCAGGGTGGGACCATTAGGACCAACTGCTTGGATTGTCTAGATAGAACCAACAGCGTCCAGGCTTTTTTTGCCCTTGAGGTAGGAGTCTGACACAGTGTGCCGTATCATCTTGTTTTGTTATAAAACAGCATTTGCATTTCTTCTGTCAAAGTCAATTGTTATTTAGTGATGATGCTTTTAGTCTAACTCCCTGTTCCTCACCACACCAGATGCTGCCTAAGCAGCTGGAGGAGATGGGTCTTACAGAGAAACCCCAGCTGGTGGCAAGGTTCCAGGAGGTTTTTAGGACCATGTGGTCTGCCAATGGAGACTCTGTCAGTAAGATCTATGCAGGCACCGGCGCCCTGGATGGCAAGGCCAAGGTACACAATATGGACACACAAAATACACAAAAAATATACAATTTAGAGTAAATACCTTTTATTGATGCAAAAGTGTAATGCGCTTTTGCTGCAACACAGCCTGTTGTAACAACATCCTCTCAATTGTTGATACTGCCTGTTGACATGAAACAGTGAATGACAGCATTTGATTGAGGCAAATTCAGCAAACTTAAAAAACTTTTTATATTCTTTGGTACAATAAACCTGAGAGAGGTTCACAGAGTCTGTCACTAGTATTGACTCACCTAACTTGTGACTAGTTCATCTCAGATCCAGGATCAGTCTAAGATGTGAAGTTATGGAAGGGGAATCAATAATAGCCATGAACAGTAAGGGCACAAATGCAACCACTGTACAATAAATGCAGAAGGCCTGTACTTAATGTTGACAGAACTGAGGACTGAAACTGTTGCTTTGGACTTTGATATTTAACAATAAATGGCACTTCAAAAATAATATTGACTAGTTGTGCATGAACAGTTGAGCCTCACTATGTGTAAAACTGCATGCTTCTGTTTCTTAACTCTTGTGTGCTATCTCTTTCTGCTGTCTTCTGGACCTCTCTATACCTGTGTGGTAAGTTAACAAGCCAGTTGATGTTGTTTTTGAGCTGTGGGTCTATTTTGGTGCATTACTGATTTCAGTGTCTGTGGGTTAAATGATGATGATCATGGTGGATGTAGTAGGTTGGACAACTTCTTGGGGTATCTTGATGATGCATATTTTCTTGATCTGGCAACTCTCGAAAGCTCCATGGAGATCTTTGATCTACAGTAATTCAGGTACAAAGAAAACAAAGGAAAAATAGCCATTGCCCACTTTCGTTGAGTGATCAATTTCTTTCTACAGAATCTTTTCCATCTTCTAATCTTTGCCTAAATTATATGGCAACATCTGCCATCTCGATTGGATGAACCTGGCAGAATCCATCAAAATTATTGCCATGTGGAATTAAATAAAAACTCGCCACACATCAATCAGTGAAATTTTGAAGTTGCACCTTGTGAAGTGGTTTTGATCTTTCCTGGTTAGTTTGGATCTCTCTGATGTGTTCATCCTTTTTTTTTCTCTCATGGTTGAAGGAGGAAGTACAAACTTGTCTTTACACCAGGGGAGAGTGTAGCTAATAATTAAAGTGGTTATATCAAATTGTTTTTTTTTAGTTTTTTTGTCTGTTTGTTTGTAGGCGGGGAAGCTAAAAGATGGAGCTCGTTCTGTGACAAGGACCATCCAGAACAACTTCTTTGACAGTTCCAAGCAGGAAGCTATAGACATCCTGAGGCTGGGCTCTACGCTCAATAGTGATTTGGCTGATAAAGCTCGGGCCTTGCTCACCACTTCCAGTCTTTACGGTAATTCTTTACAATATGGTTATTATGACGTTTTATTTCACTGAGTCAACAGATCACATATTGCCTAAAATGTACTCATAAACGGTGTTAAAAGAAATGCAAATTGATGCTCCATATTACATGTTGCAACTTCTATGCAATTGCAATTTTAAGAATATCTTTTCCTTTCTGTTCCACCAGAGAGGGAATTGTTTGAATGCCCTGACGAGTTTTGACTCGTGTCTGGTGTAGCCCCTGTTAGCCAGAAGCTACTCTGCACAATAGAGATTGTTTGTCTGCTCTGTGTCAAGTGGGAAGTGTAATCTCCATGTGTCAGCTCTCTGTCCCAGTTAGATTAATGCCGACCAACTGATCTGCTAGCATTATCTGTTGAAGCACTGGTTAACCCTCCCTTCTCTCCCTTCTCTCCCTCCCCTGCTCTTGCACACAATCTTAGTCACTGAGCCCGTCTTACAATCAGGTATAGTAACTGACAGACTGCCCCTAGTGGATGGATCTATTTCATTCTGTCACATCGTTGTTCTATCATTTGTTTTTGCTACTCATTATTGTTCATTCATTATAATGTTGGTCATGGTTTAACCCTCTGTCCGTTGCAATGAAATTCAACATCAGACAGAAATGAACCATTACCAATGTTTATTATTTGAATGTTAGCTGTATTTCCACAAAAGTCTGGTTTGTATCCTTTCTCCCATGCCCCATATTTTAAAACATTGTTTCAGTCTTCCACTGTTGTATTTGGATGTTCTCCCATAGATTTTTTTGGTTTTGATTAGTGTTTTTCCATTTTTCTTTTGTTTCCTTTTATGTAACCCCTTCCTGCACACACACACAAACACAGACACACACAACAATTTTAGAGTCTAATCCGACTCCTCCCCTCTACAGCCTCCCCAAGAGTATTGCTGGGAATGTGTCAGAACTACCATAAATACACAAAGCCCAAGCAGATCCGGGTGTGTGTCGGCACCTGGAATGTCAACGGGGGTAAACAGTTTCGCAGTATTGCCTTCCGCAACCAGACGCTCAACGACTGGCTGTTGGATGCTCCAAAGAAGGCAGGGCATCCTGAGTTCCAGGGTATGTTTGTGTTAATTTATCTGCACTCACTGGTGGTAAATGTCTATTCTGGAAATTGTGTTTCATAGGGCTGCTCTCATTTATGAGGTTAATTGAATGGTTTGACAGTTTGGGAAATATGCTTATTCGCCATCTTCCCGGGAATTAGATAAGAAGATCGATCCCACTAGAACTGTCAAAGTGTTGTTTTTCTGATGCAAGGCCTTGCTAGTTTAAGTTTTAGGGTGAAACAATCTAGGCAGGAAAAAGTTAATAGAAACACTTTCCCAAGAAATACTACCTCTTTAATAACTACTATTCAGGTAACTACTTACTGTAGCTGAGGTCCAGGGAGCTAAATGGTCAAGCATAGTTGACATGGTTCATGTAGAGCATTTGCTAGGTGAATGCATTCATCTTGTAAAGAAGAGGACTCATAAGAAATAGCCTTGAAAGATAAAGAATAAAATAAATAATATATACAATATATAAATAAAATAAAGGAAAGAGTCGTGTTATGCTAACCTATAGGTGATTGTTTAGAAAAAACATTTTTTTAATTAAATTACTACACTACTCATAGAATCCTATGATGTTAATATATCATTTTGTATAAGATACCTACTGTATGTTGAACGTTGTCTAATTTTTCTCTTTACAGACAGCAGAGCCAACCCCATAGATATATTTGCCATCGGTTTTGAGGAAATGGTTGAGCTGAATGCTGGCAACATTGTCAGTGCCAGGTATGTGTGCAAGATTCCCGCCTGAGATGACTGACCCGTCTTTGTCATCTACAAGAAAGTTGATTTCAGAGGTGGCAATGAATTGTTTCAGACCCTGAATTTGCTCTTGAGATCATACAACCATTAGGACTAGTGGCTGGGCTGCTTAGGCCTGATCTGACCAGGCTACAATGACTTACTGAGATGTGAATTCTTTTGGTTATTTATCTTGAAGGAAAAGGAGGAATTTTTAACATCTTAAAACTCACTGACTCTTTTTTTCTGCATTGACATGTTTTTGTTCTTGTCTCAGCACTACTAACCAGAAACTTTGGGCAGCTGAGCTACAAAAAAACATATCTCGGGACCACAAGTATGTGCTGCTTGCTTCGGAGCAGCTTGTTGGAGTGTGTCTGTTTGTTTTTATCCGACCACAGCACGCACCCTTCATCAGGTACGAACTGTTCACATTCTCATTAGATGCTTATACTGTATATCACATGTATGGAAACAGATTGTCATTCAATACCTTTTCTAGGGATGTTGCTGTCGATACTGTAAAAACTGGAATGGGTGGGGCTACAGGCAATAAAGGAGGTGTGGCCATTCGCCTGCTGTTCCACACCACTAGCATCTGCTTTGTCTGCTCCCACTTTGCTGCTGGTCAATCACAGGTCAAGGAGAGGAACGATGACTACAGTGAGATCACACGCAGACTCACCTTCCCCATGGTAATAACCGTTATATTAACAAGTGAATTTTAAAACACTTTTTTGGCGTAACGTAAGCATAAATGCACCCATCTTGTTCATGCTAGGGTCGTCTGCTATACTCTCACGACTATGTTTTCTGGTGTGGAGACTTCAACTATCGAATCAGCCTGCCCAATGAGGAAGTAAAAGAGCTCATCAAACAGCAGAACTGGGATGCCTTGACAGCTGGGGACCAGTTGCTGGACCAAAAGAATGCTGGTTTGGTATGACATACAGCACCCATGCATGTTTACATCATTAATGACTTTCACACCCTTTCAACAGAAAACAATAAAGCAACATCAAGTCTGGGGTTTATAGCTTATACTAATGCAGACATATCTTCAACAGGTTTTCAGAGGTTTTATTGAGGGAAACTTAGATTTTGCCCCGACCTATAAGTATGACCTTTTCTCAGAGGATTATGACACCAGTGAGAAGTGCCGCACACCAGCCTGGACTGACCGCATACTCTGGAAGAGGAGGAAGTGGAACTTTGCCAAAACGGGTAAGATGCAGACGGAACCACTGCAGATGAGTCTAACCAACTCAAATAATCTCTTGCCCTTCGATCTCAGACCTCTAGACTGAAGACAATATCACAACATAGGCAAAAATATTTTTTAAAGCTTATTTATCCTGCTGTCCTGCCTGCATTCTTTCATTATATACTTTCATATGAAGGAATAAAAATGTAAACTTCTGAAACATTAGGATGCTTTATCAATTTGCTTGATTGTTGTTTTGCAGCTGAGGAGATGAATGTAGTAGGCGCTGCTTCTACACCTGGGGAGAATGAGGACGACCCAGATCAACCCTGGAGCCCTGGGACTCTGAAATACTATGGCAGGGCTGAGCTTAAGACCTCAGACCACAGGTAGGTATCAGCATATATTTGTAAGATTGGAGCGAATTACTGATATTTAAGTTTCTTCACAGCATTTCCTTTTTATGCCACATCTGTGTTGTCAAGTGAAACTGACGTAAACTCTGAAATATAACAATAGTGCAGACAAATATATGGTGTTTCTCTTTCATCAATCATGACTTTCCTCAATGTCCCCTCCCTTTCTGTAGGCCTGTGGTGGCAATAATAGACGTAGACATCCTTGAAGTCGACCCGGAGGCTCGGCACCAGGTCTACAAAGACGTCATTGCCCTGCAGGGGCCTCCAGATGGCACCATCATGGTTTCACTCTGCTCCTCCGGCCCTGACGACTACTTTGACGATGCGCTCATAGACGAGCTGCTGGACAAGTTTACTCAATTTGGAGAGGTCATCCTCATCAGGTGAGCCTGACATCCTCAACACAAACAGACAGACGTGTATCACCTTCACATACTTGGACTGCATTGACAGTGTCCTTGTTTATGCAGGTTTGTTGAGGAGAAGATGTGGGTGACTTTCCTGGAAGGTTACTCTGCTCTTGCTGCTTTGTCTCTCAGCGCTTCCACTGTAAGACATCACTGATAACATGACTAACTTCCAAGCTATAGAAATGCTCCCATAAGTAATAACATTAATAATATAAATTGTATATCCATCTCTATCTTTTAGACTCAAAGTCACATAGTTTTTTTTGCTTTGAAGATGTGCCTTAGACACATATAGAAGTGTTTTTTCTGTAACACTTTCTCATCAATTTTATACCTGGTAACCAATGTCTACTTCTTTCTTCTCCTGTGTCTTGGTTGCATTGTAGGTCCTTGGCAAGGTGATTGACATCCGTCTGAAGAGCCCAGGCTGGATCAAGAGTCTGGAGGAGGAGATGAGCGTGGAGAGGATCTGTGGAAGCATCCCCACCTCGGCCAGCTCCACCCTGCTTGCTGAGGACACAGACATGGGTGACGATGATTACGACATGGAAGGTGAGGAATGACAAACAAAGTTGATCCTCATCCACAAAAATGTGGATATTATGAATGGCAATTTATGCTCATGTTTTTTGCCCTGATTTGTCGTCTGCACCAGGTGATGTGGATGATGAGGTGGAGGAGATCCTTCCCCAGCACCTGCAGCCTGGAGCAGGCTCTGGCCCTGGATCCTCTCCTCTCCCCTCCCCCCGCAGTAGTCCCTGTCCCTCCCCCACTCATGGAGAACCTTCAGCCCCCAGCAGGCCTAGTCGTGGACAACCCTCCCGCCCTTCACATGGTAAATGCAGCATGACGCAAACTGAAATCAAGTTGCTAAACGTACACTCCAGTCATCTGCTCCGGCTCCAGTGTCTGCATGCTGGAGTGTAAACTGTGATTTTGTTCTGTTTGCAATGCATGGAAGCAGATTTAAGTCCATCATCATTGAGGAGAGAAATCCCAGGTAAATTGTAATGTGTAAAGAATTAGTCTCTGTTTAGTATTAGGAGACTTGTAGTGTGTCTTACAGCAAACTACTTGTTTCCTTTTGAAACATGTTTAATGGTGCAATGTGTGTTTCATCTTTTCTTTGGTCTGAAACACTGAATCACAGCTGTGCACAAGGAACAAAGAGTAAAATGTCAGTGTTTTGAGATGCTTGTTTGTTTGACTTTCAGAAAAAGGGCACATGGCTTAATATACGTTTGACCAGTGTGATTTGACAAAGAAAAGAACCTCTTTGTGTTTTTTTTTCTACATTTGAGGCACTAAGCCATATTTTTCCACAGAAATTTAAATTTAGGAGAAACGATTCTAAATGGTGATCATTCCTAAGTTAAACCACTCCCTTTTCACCTATTTGTTTTGTTTACTTCCAGGGCCTCCTGTTGACTTCCAGCCTGGTGCCCCCACATCTCAAGGCATGGAGCCCAAGCGCCCACCTCCTCCTCGTCCCCAGGCCCCCCCAGCCAGACCAGCACCCCCTCAACGCCCACCACCACCCTCAGGTAAAGTATCATCCTCAACTTTTTTTGTATACAGTTGATTCATTTTCTGACATTTGAATCGCAGAAATATAGCCTGCAACCTTAGCCAGAGCAAATACATAAAATCTATTGCAAGTGTTGATATTTATTTTTTCAGCATGGTACAGTGTGAAGTACTTCAGGCAGGTGTTAACATTCTCACCTTTATTCCACTGCTTCACCTCATCCCTGAAGGAGGCATGAGCCCTCTGCCAGTTAGAAAGGATTCTGGAGGTAAAGCAATTGCTGTGGAGTTGTGTGTTTATTTGCCTACTTTGCTGAAACTATTGGCTGCTGTTTTTCATCTGACGCAATACGCAGAGAAGCACACTGCATTAGTGCTGATTCAGTTGGCTGTCATCGATATTGCAGTAAAACGCATAGCTCAACTATCATAGATGTGTGGGCTTCATATATGACTACTGACATTTTTACTGCATAAAGTTGCAATATAAAGTTTGCAGATGATTGTATAATACTTCTAACAAAAAATGTGTATTTATTTAAATGCTCTCCTCAGCTTTAGCTTTTCAGCTTGTTAAAACATGGGATTTTGCGAAAATTATCCCCCCAAGTCAATCTCAGATAAAAAATTTGAAGTGGAAATCGGCCACGCAGTTGCCTAGTTATGCATGATTTTAGTTGAACAACTCTTAGATTAAGTACGTGCTCATGAGGTTTTAAGTTGACTAAGTGACCACGTAGTTCAAGTTCAAAATGTAGTACTTCTAGTTTATCATTTAATCATTTCACATAATGTGTGATTTGGTGGATGTTAATTCTTATCGAGAAAATGTGACTCTCCTTGCAATAATATCTATGACTATCCCTCCCCTGTATATCTGTTTGATATTATAAATTGTTACTCACTGCTCAGACATTGTTGCACTTATTTGAAATTAGTTAATGTGGGAGTAGCTGGTAGGTGATGTGCCGTGATGTATTGCAGCTAAGATTTTTCATTTTCAATCTTTTTGTTTGTTATGTTCCCTGCTTTACTGAAAATACTGTTTCCCCTCTTGGACTTTAAGACTGTGGCAAGTGTCCCAGCCCACTGCTTGGTAGAAGAGGCAGTGAAGGTAACTGGCGGTGTGTCTTTAAATGTCACCTGATCGCTGTAGCCTTTACACCCAGTCATCAATGTTATCAATGCTTTTTTGACATTGATGGGTCACTGTTGACCAATTCTGCAACATTATAGGCTGTCTTAGTCTTGTGTGTGTGTGTGTGTGTGTGTGTGTGGGGGGGGGGGGGGATAGGATGTGTTTGGTGGTCTGTTGTAAAAGAAAATGTACATTTTGCTTCTTTATATGCATAATAAAAACTAAAGAGGTTAAAGAGTTAGAGGGACCAAATACACTCTCTCAATTACTGTGCCACGAAGACAGATTCAGACTTTTCAACCCAGAAGATGAATTTTCCCCCCTTTTAATATTCAGTGATGGTTTTAAGTGTTATAGACCCCTACCAATTAGTGGCAGGTGTTGGGGATGAATAAAAAGAAACAAACAGGAGATTGTATTTTTTATTTATTTATGCAAGAACAAGGATATGCATTATAACACATTATCACATTATAATCAGGAGGAATGAGGTACACGTATAGTAGAAGACCACCTGACTCCAGTGGTTGCATATGGTAATGAGCCGGATGCCTCACAAGTGTGCGCTGTTTCATATGGACTGAACAAGTGGTGATTTGGTGATTATAGTCGTTTCAAAACTGGGGAGATAAGGTGAGTTGAATAAAATCCCTTTGGTCCAGACTTAAAATGGTCTTCAAATCAGCTCTGCTACACTAATCCAGTATGATTAGTGGGAAAATCCTCACTAGGCAGGCAAATGTTCAGACTCGCAAAGTCTCAAGCTTCACTGCTCTACTGTACTATTACCATCACATGCTATTCCTAGTGCTTCTTGTAGCGTGTTGTCATTGGGAACACCTGCTGCTTCATGTGACCACGTTGTGTATAACAGTAATGTGGTTTGGTTTCCTTTGTGCTGCAAAGGACAAAAAAGCCCTGCTCCATCTCGACCAGATGCTGCTGCAGGTGAGTGCCACAAATCATGACGTAGCCTCACTAAGCGTGAATGCACCAATGAAGAAAGAGGATTGCTACTCAGTTATGTAGGTTTGCATTTTTCCCATGAAAGAAAGCCCATCGTTGTGTGGAGTTTGATAAGTGATATGGGTCTGAGATTATCCCCGTCTGTCTACAATAATCCTGTGTTATGTGTTTATGTCCTGACACAAATTAAGCCTGTCCCAGAGTGGAGGATAGGTTTTTGTTGCTTAGCCTATCGGTGACTTGACCTGTCTTCACCTGACCCATTTGTATGCTGTGTGTATGTGCGTGCATGCATGGTTTGCTGAATCAAACCGTCACAGTTAGGCTGTGTGTGGTTAGCAGGGTTGATTTACGTTTGGTGTACAGTGAAGTATTAAACAGAAGCAGACATCTAAGTCGCGTGGGAACACGTTCACAGGCTCCGAGAGCGGTTCTGCGTGAGAATGGTGAAAGGAGGTGTGTGCTTGCACGCTGTGTGGTAAACAGTTGGCTCATAGAACAAGGCCTGCCTCTCCTCCAGCCCTCCTGCTGCTCAGGAATGACTGAGTCATCATTAGTAATGAAGTCAGCCACAGGGAATTTGGTCTGTCATAGTTTTTTTTAAAAAAATTTTCTGTAAATATCTATAGTGTTGATTTGCACTTGGGCATGATTTAGTACAGTACTTGGAAAAGTTGAACCTCCCATCTCTGTAAACGTTCCTGCTGTTCCTTACATCTCTCCATGGGCGGAATAGTAAATACAGAATAGTAAGTAATGTATCTGAGTTGTCACTCTTTCAGGACGTGCCCAGGCAGCAGTGGGAGCTCCTGCACCTGGAGGTGCACAAAGACCGGTGAGTATACTACAATAAGTATTCACGATTGTGACTTATCTTTTACTGATTTTGACCCAATTTCATCCCAATTTCTTCATCATTATCCAGAATATTCCTCCTCGAGTTGGGGTAATCAGTATGAATCCTCAGTCCCGTCCCCCACCTCTCTCTCACCCTGGAGCACCCAGACCCATCCCAGAGGTGCATCCCGGGGCCCCTCGACCCATCCCAGACACCCATCCTGGAGCCCCAAGACCTGTGCCCAGTGCACAGGCCAAATCGACTGACCTGCCTCCGGGTAAGAAAATTGTTTTTCACAGATGGCACTACAGGCGTTTTATAACACGTTTGTCTTATTAATATGGAACAGTGAAGCCTTACTGTTGTCTGTTCTGCTTTCTCCCCTCCAGGACCGCCTCCTACAGAGCCCCCTGCCGTGAGACCCCAGGTTCCATCACCCATGCAGCCACCTATGCAGCCCCAACCAGCTGCCCCTTCAGCTCAGTCCCAACTCCCTCCACCGATGCAGCCCACACTTCCAACTCCACTTCAGCCGCAGCAAGCTGCAGCTCCTAAAGCAGGGGGCCCTCCTGCTGCAGCTGCCACTGCCACTGCTGGTCTTTCACAGGGCCTAGCCTCTCCTAAACCCCCACCACGTTCCCGCTCCTCTCACGCTCTGCCACCTGATGCTGCCAAGTCTGAAACAGCCCCAGCTGCGCAGGTTGGTGCCAGCTTCTTTTTTCATTAAATTATTGGAATTTCAGCAGCTGAACAGAGAACACTAACCAGATTATCTATAAGGGTACACTGAGATGTTTATGCTTGCATGTAGTTAAATTATATTCTTGCTCAAATTCTGCTCTTTAGACAAGATATTTTCTTCTAAATTATGGCGAGTTTAGGAGGTGGAGACTACTAATAATAAGCAGATGGCCTCTTTCTGCTCTTTTGTCTCACATCAGATGAGCTTAGTTTTGTGTTTCATTCTTCCTGCTTTTGTCTCTCTGATACATTTGTCTCTCTCTCACAAGCTGGAGAAGCCCTCAGGGTGACAGGTACTTGATATTAAACCACCTCTTTGTCTCATCCTCCATAGCACAACAGTCCTCTTCTATGATGTCATTACCTCTCGTACATTGCATCCTGTAACCTCCTTCTCATTTCGTAAATTGATCTTCCTTCCTTTCACGTCTTCTCCTACATTATTTAAACATTTAGTCCACTGCAAGTTCATGCATTGTTTCGTGCTAGGCTCACAAAATGGAGCACTATTTGTTTTCTTTTCGTCGGTCAACATATCAAATCATAAATTACATGAAAAATACAGATGAAAATGTGATGTTTGTTGTTGTTGGCCTTTTCCCTCACTAGTCCTTTCATATGTGCTCACTGTGGTTCAGGTTCTGAGAGTGAGTGCATATGCAATGACCTCATAGTTTTATTTAACATTTAATTTGTATTATTTGTTTCATTTTTATTAGAGTTGGTGAGATTGTACGTGGACTGTGATGCATACATCCATTGTCAGCAGTAGTCGGTGTATTAGTAAATTAAACACAACCCATGTAACTGTTATAAGTTGGGCAGTTTAAAGATACCCTGTGAAAGAGTGAATGACAGATTGATAACGAGTTTGTGTGTGTGTGTGTGTGTATGTGTGACTTGATATACTGTATGTACATGCAGAGGATGATAATGCAAATGAGTAGTGCATGCAAGCTGTACAACATGAAGAAGATGATGGTGAAACAGATAAAACATCTGAAATAACTAAATAAATAGCTGTCTAACACATATAACCAGTTTCATATAGCCTGTTGAGGTAGTAACTTGCTAAACTAAACTGGCATTTACATCAAAGATTTGCCATCTTTGTCAAATGAAAGGGGGGTATAGTGTACACTAATTGACAGTGGTATCAATTCACCAAGAATTATAGCAATGTGCCATAATTCTTGGCAGCGAAGAAGATGATGGTGATGTAAACATGGATATAAACAATGCAGATTTTTTAAATGGTCATAAATTCACTGTGCAAATGCTTTTTGGGCAAGGAAATGCATGAGGTTTGTTCAGGACACACGCACGCACACACACGCACGCACGCACACACACACACACACACACACAGGGTTTTAGTAAGAAACTCTGAATGGAAATGTATAACTGTATACAAGAAAACTCCAAAGGGTATCTTTAAACTTTCTGAGCTTACGTAAGAGGATTATACTAAAAAAAAACACATGGTCCATTATTTAGTAAAACTGCATTAATATTAGCTCATTAGTCATATTTTCACACAGCATGTGTTTTGACAGTTGAATTGCATTTCCTTTGTTTTGTTCCTCCGTAGACGAATGGACTGAATGGAATCCAAAGAGAAGCACAATGGAAGCCCGACCCGTTCGACACACTTGCATGTGACATCCTCTCCTCTTCCTCATCTCCCTGGCACACCACCCAGTCCCTGACCAGAGGCTCCTCTCTGCGTACACCCCCCTCTGTTCCTGCGTCTAGGTTGTCCTCCAATACTCTCCCCTCAGCCTTCTCCCTTCAGTCCTCCACTCTGTCAGACCTGCAGGCACTTGACTCGTCCTCCTCTTCCTCACTCTCCACCCCATCACCGTTTGCTTCCTCCCTGCTCCTGCCTCCTCCGGTCCCATCTCGTAGTCGCTCACAGGAGACACTGCGTGCCTCTCCTGGGCCCTTCTTGACTGACCCGCTTCCTGCCCGACCCAGCAGCACTAATCCCTTCACGGGCCCACTGGCGCAGCAACACCGCTCGCTCACCCCGGACTTCAGCGTCCAGCGTCCGTCCCCGACGTTAAACCTTCAGAGGACCATGTCTGCTCAGACCCAGCCACTCATCCCCACCTCTGCTCCGACAGCAGCCCCTGCCGCAGCACCCACCTCCCAGCTCCAAAGGACCATGTCCCTGTTTGGACCATCATCCACTCTCAATCCTGCACCAGCTCCCCTGTTCCCCCTCACCCCTGACCCGTGTCCAGTCCCTGCCTTGCCTCTAGCACTGCCCTCCTCCCTTCCGCCAGCCCTCGCTCCTCGTCAACAGCCACCTCCCCCAGGGAGAGGGAAACCAACCCAGCAGTGGGTCACTTTCGATGATGATTTCCCACCTTCAACCAAACCGCCAGAGGCCCCCATCTTCCCCTCTAGTTCCCTAGCATCCCAAACACAGACTCTGCCTTCCCGCTCCGTGTTTGACTCAGAGCCCGACTGGTTATCCTCGACCCCTTCAATATTCCCAAACCTCCCTCCTCCCATTTCAGCAAGAACAGTAACCAGTAACCCAAAGCTCCCAGAGGGACCGAGAGATGACTGCTTCTTCTCCAGAGAGTCGACAGAAAGATAGGATCACTCTTAATATGTAAAGGGCATATCCATATATGTATAGATCTGATAAATGTATATGTGTGTGTGTTGTACAAAAGAGTCAGTATTTAAAAGTATAGACCCATCTCCTTCTGAATCGCAGGAAAGGATTTATTTCTCGAGCAGAAACACGAGAAGTGTATGAACCTAAACGTGTGTTCTAATTTTACCACAGAGATGTTTGCTTGTTCCTTGATATTAACATTTATTTTAATATGAATCGTTGTGACGTTTATTTTTATTTATGACAGCAAACATGTGCCTGTGTCTACAGCATATAGTTATATAAAGTACATCTATATGCACAAATTATGTGTGTAACACCTGTGCAATATCAAGACACGTCAGTGTGGCCATGCAGTGCACTGCATTCATCTGCAAGCTTTTGCCGGAATCGGTGTTACCTGTGCATTTGCTATACTGGCTGTCGCGCTGCAGCTCATATCTATCATTTTGACTGATCTGTACGTTAGAGCGGGATTCTCAGAGTAGAGGGAGAGAATCTTCCATTGTTCTCAGTTTCATCAGTTGACTTGTAGTAGAAGGCTATGCACTGCTGGTTTTACATTAGCCCTCAAAATCTCTGCAGTCTTCAGCATTCAGAATTGTTTTGACTTGGAAAGAATTTGTTTTTGTTTTTTTTCCTGTTTTGTTTACGAGGGGTGCAAATTTAAAACGTCATATTGTGCGCGTGCTTTTATCATGAATGTACTTTATTTTGCACTGGGTTTTGTCATTGCCTCCTTGTCAACACCACAGTGTGAACAAGAACAGCATGAGTGAGTGTCCAACTGTTCTTGCCGCAGGACTGATCCTTTGTAATATTATCTCATCCACTTGCTAAGTAGGACATTTTGTTGTCTCTCTACTCACTCATAATTCTTTGTCCATGGGCTGGTACGCTTAGCAAAATATATTTTGTAGTTCTATATCAAAACCCATACATAGTGATTATGTATAAATGTATGTTTTCAATATGGAAACTACTCGCTAAATGTGTGTGTGTTTGCGATGACCGTATCAGTGGTTTAAACAATGTGACTGATGTGCACTTAAATGCTGTGTGCGCTCTCTCGGTTGTATTCTTGTTGATGGCAGAGTGACAGAGATGAGAGCGGATTGAACAGATGAGAGGGCTAATTGACCCATCCGCCTCTGTAGTGTTTTGATCCTTCTTGATTTTTATCCAAAGCATTTTAACCATGCTATTGTAAATTCAGAGAATGTGGTGTGTGTGTGTGTGCGCTTCTGTTACTTTTATGTACGAAGATGATGCGATGTGGGTTTGTGGACATGGCGGCAAGGACATGTCATTCATAATAAGAGGGCACATTTTTTTTAACTTAAACTTTTGTTTATTGCAAAAGTCAGGATCAAGAGCATTCTCAAAATCTATTGTTGATAGTTGAAGTAACGTGTTGTGTTTGAGGTGCATATCGTCTGTTGTGGTGTTTGTGTTTGGATGGGAGTGTGTGGAAAAAGTGGAATACCAGAGCTCTTCAGGAAGTCCTCACAGTGCATTTGCTTAGAGGTGTTGAACTAACAGCCACTGTATTCACTTGGCCATGGCTGTGACTGTATTTCTGCTCTGCAGCATGAAAAGGGCTGTGGAGTGGCAGCACTGTATACAAATATGTTAACAATACAAGACAAAGGACCTTTTTTTCCACAAAGCACCCACCCACCTGAGTAAGAATTCCCCAGTACCAACAATTCTTGGACCAAAATGCATCACCACATTTCCAGTTGTTTATTGTGTCCTTCTCAGGCGCCTTGTGGCCCACATTCCAGACAGTAGTGTGATTTGAGTGTTGGGTCTCAAACTCTTCTGTGTTTGCAGATCCACCTATATCAGTTTCCTCCAGTTGAGAGTAATTGTTACTGAACCTTGCTGATTGCATTCATGAGGTGTGTGTGTGGTGATGTCAGTATTTTTCCCCTGTACTACCTACTTCACTCTTTCACGTCTGTTCAGTTGTATAGGTCGGTGTCAATGATGACGAGCAATATTTTTGCAAAGGGATCAGTGAGAGTACAATCCTTGCGAACAAGATGCATGCCAGCTGTGTCAGTCTACTCCACTCTTGTTTCCCCCAAATTATGTAACCAGCTGAAATGTCGTAAAAAACATTTTGATGGTTCATGGAGGATAAAACATCTGACCCAAAAAAGTACCAGCTAACTAACGCTAGTGCGCTTTGTTTAAACGCCGTGTAAAATACGTAAAAAATAATCTTCATTCACTGCACTGAAAGCAGTAGCTATCTATGTAAGCAAGTGTATCAGGTTGCCTTTGCTTACATGTCGCTGTTTTATTGTTATCCAAATGTGTGCAGTAGATGCTGTATCTGCATTAAAAGTAGGTCACTAGCCAGCGCTTTGTGTCATGTCATGTTCAAGAAGAGATTTTCTAGGAAACAAATTGCTCTTTTTGTGAGGTTGGTGTCTGTTTTTATGGCTATAATCCATAGTAAATAAGAGTCTGTGTTGAACATATTCTATATGTATTAAAGAGAAAACATGAAGCTGTGGTTCATGTTAATATCCAATGTTCCATATTTTAAGTGCACAGCTGATTGCACATTTATGTATGAAGCAGTTTATGTTGTATGTATGCAAAAAATAAATGTAAGTTTACCTGAATGTTATTTGTCTACTTCTTGAATGCAAACTCTAACTTTTATGTTAATGTAGACATTTATATTTAAACAACAAAACTGAGTGTGTGTATTCTATATGCTCTTTAATTTGGAAAGATATTTAGGCAAGTGGATGAACTGTCCTCATTTCTGCTGGTGTAATAGGGCAGCCTAGTGGATAGCCTAAACATGTTTTAACAAGATGAACTCTGTTCAGTTTATTTATCTGCCCTGCTGGAATGCCTTTGAGCAAGGCACAACATAATGTGTACCACATGATCAGAATACAATACTCAGTAGGAATTCCTTCCTACTGAGATGCAACCTGTTGGCCACAGTGGAGAACTAAAAGCACTTCAAAAGGACCTGCATCATTGTACAAAACTGTTACCACCGTTAGAGGGCAGTCATGCTGCATAGATTAATGTAACCTCCTGTTAAAGTTTCACAAGAAGAAGTAGTATGGCGACTGAAGAAACCTCCCATCGAGTTTTTATTTAGTAATGTCACCGGTTGGAAATTAAGTGCTAGCTCAGTCTGAATAGTGAGGGTCGTCCCCCAGGTAAGTGCTACCATTTTCAGTCACTGTAGAGGAATTACCCGGAGTGAGCCGAGTAAATGTAAACGGCTAGCTAAATTACCTAGCTTGTCAAAAGCTAGCTTGGTGTTTTCTGGAAGCATCCCGTCCGCACACGGCTGTTGCTATGGTTACACTATTTTCTTAAAGACTCGGAAGGGTTGCTTTTACACGGACAGATCATCGTGTCGTGGCTTCATTTGACCGCAAAGTCGCATTAAACTTATATTCCTAAACGTCCCTTTTAGCCGGCTAACTGGTGGCTAACTACTTTGCAAGATGGTGCAGCTGCACGTGAAGCGTGGAGACGAAAGCCAGTTTCTTTTCAACACCACTGTGGACGCGCCGCTGGAGACGGTGATCCAGCAAATTACAGCCATTTACAACGGGAGACTCAAAGTGGACAGAATATGTTCAGGTGAAAATGACATACCCGGTGCTTTCTGTATACTCTGTGCGCAGGGGTGAGGAGCTTCAGTACGCTACTCTCACACCTCTTGCTCTACTAGTTACTATTTGAACTGGATAACTGCTAGCAAAATACCGCTAGGCTTGTTAAATTGATGTAGGTTAAAGCTAACAAGTATTTATTT
>JBBPCS010000226.1:12391299-12401650 GCA_037974645.1 Hollardia meadi
TTGAACTGGATAACTGCTAGCAAAATACCGCTAGGCTTGTTAAATTGATGTAGGTTAAAGCTAACAAGTATTTATTTTTATGAGGGTGTTATCAAAAACGTGGTTTACTATTTAATAAGTGACCACAAGCATTGGTTTGGTGAAAACATTTCAGCGCTAACTGACCAGTATTTTACCAGTGGCAAGATTTTTGAGCTCTAGTAAATGAGATCTTTCCAAGCTAGGGCGACACAGTGACTTGCTAGGTCATTTACGAACCCACAGAGATCTCAGAGTTGGCAGACCACGGCACCACACTGCCACCAGACATGCAGGGGCTGACAGAGGAGCAGATTGTGGAGCTGAACCTGAAAGATGAATGGGAAGACAAGTGCGTGCCCAGCGGAGGGCCAGTATTTAAGAAGGATGAGATTGGGAGGAGGAACGGACATGGTAAGACATGACTCTTAACTGCAAGCTACATAGTCTAACAAGAAAATTATCTTAAATGTCTGATTAACATTGTCAGGACGACCTTTAAAGATCATAACCATTTTAGACTTTTTTTAAAAGTCTTGTGTTTGTAGCTTTGAACTGCAAATTGTGACACACTCGTTTACTGTTATTAAATCCCTCTTGTGAATTACAAATTCAGATTTGTGCATCCCTATTGTGGGAAATGTACAGGTATACTACTGCAAATGGTGTTGTTAAATGCACAGTTCATCCCAAAATCAAAAATAACATGGATTATCTTGAATAATCGGGTCATGATTTCTGGAAAGAAACATTGCTGTTGAGTTTTTTGTTTTGGCGCTTTGAACACCACAAGCCGAGTGCCATCTAGTTCGATTACTTTCAAGAGAAGGCAGATATCTTATGCCGATATCCCCAAAATTTGACAACTCACACCAAAATAATATAGATGGATAAATAGCACTACAGGTAAGAGACAAAAAAAATAATTTTGATTTGGGGTGAAGTGTCCCTTCAAGAGGTTAATTTTATTTCTATGCAAGCAGGAAGTAAAGAAAACACAAAGATTTTGGTAATCTGACAAGCTATCTCTTTACCTTTTAGCTCCTAACGATAAAATGAAAGAGGTGTTGATGAGAACAGTAGAGGAGGCAAAGGCACTGATCTCCAAAGTGAGTATAAGTGTAAACACAAAATTTTATATTGTCGTATACACTGAGGTTCAATCCTTTTGATTCATTTTGCCTTTCTGTTCATCTATCAGAAACAAGTTCAAGCTAATGTTTGTGTCACCATGGAGATGGTAAACGAAGCCCTGGACCAGCTAAGGGGTGCAGTCATGATCGTATATCCCATGGGGCTGCCTACTCATGACCCTATCAGGATGGAGTTTGAGGACCGGGAAGACCTTTCAGGAACACAGGTAAACAGCTTAACCCGTTTCAGTAATCAGTTTCAACAGCAAGGGCATGTTTTTTTTTAAGTTACTAATTGTTTGGTACACTTGGAGGTGAAGCTGTCTTCTTTGTTGATCTCTTTACCTTTCACTTTCTCCCTCCTTTCCACTGTATCTGTCTTCTCCATCTGTCGCTGTACCTCAGGCTTCTCTGCAGGTGATCACAGAGGACGAGTGTCAGCTATGGTGGGCTGCCAAAGAAATGCAGAGGGGGAAAAAACTGCAGGACTACATTGGCAAAAATGAAAAGACAAAGCTTGTGGTCAAAATCCAAAAGGTGAGAGCCATTTCAGCCAAAGTCGAGCAAGTATATTTGTGGCATATGACAGGCTGTGTTTTTGTTGTTTTTGTTTTAAGAATAACTGAAATTCATTTGTTGTTCCCTTCAGAAAGGGCAGGGGGCACCAGCGAGAGAGCCTCTGATCACTGATGAACAGCAGAAACAGATGATGATGTATTACCATAGGAGGCAGGAGGAGCTCAAGGTGAGGAAAGGCTAAATATACAGGTGCACACATTAAAAACCACTTTCCTGTTTGTACTCAATGTGATTTTCTAACCTTCTCCTGCTGACATTTTCAGAAACTGGAGGAGGCAGACGATGATAGCTACCTGGACTCGGAGTGGTCAGACAGACAGGCCCTCAGGAAACAGTTTCAAGGCCTCACCAACATCAAATGGGGGCCGAGATGAAGACCACTAGCTATCAGATTCCCATCTGCTTCTGCTGCTCCTGCTTCTTTAGGAGCAACTGACTAAGATGCCTTGTCACAATCCTGAAATCGGTTCACTGTCTGTTATCGGAGGACTTCCAGAGACTATTATATAAAACAGATAATGATATGTTTACATGCCTTGGAGTTAGTGTATTTCTGAACTGAGCTATGAAGACGACATCTGGACACATGTGACAAAACTGGTAATGTCACATGGAGGCTGATGTGAAAAACCTGATTTATTTGTACTCTTAACAATTGTTTTAACCCTGTTGTAAAATTATTTTTTATTGAAACTGTGCAAACAAAATTAAAGTTTAGTCTAAATTTGCATTACATTTTTATTGTGTATATAAAAAAAATCTAAAAGAATGGCTCCTAGTGTAGCCTGTATCTATATACAATGTTCATATATTTAAAACAATATGTTTACATTCATTGTTGGAGCCATAATGTAGTTTTATTTTATCCTTATGTAAAACACTATGACTGTATATACATTATGTGCAGTTTTGACATTGAATACTGGGTGGAGCATTAATGTAGGAAGTGTATATATTGTAGCTAAGCTTCACCTGATGGTGTGTGGAACAGGAAGCAAACAGTCATGCCCTCGATCCCTGACTGTGCCACAGTGGCAAGTATATTACTTTACTGAAAGTCAATACATTCAACAAAGTGATTCAAATGGAGCTCATTTTTTATATCCCTTGGATTGCAGGGACTAGGATATGCTACACCTTTCCTCTCTTTGTCTCCCATCAGTGGCACACACACATCTGAAAGTCGGTGCTGCTCTGAGGCAGGAAGTTTCCACATAGATGGTCGTTAGAGCTCTTGTCCCGGGACAGATGTGGAGGCTGTAGAGCTCAGAATAAGCGGGTTGAACTGTGTTGAACTGTTGACGGAGCTGATGTTTCAGGGAGGTGTGGCCAGTTTCAAAGAACATTGCATTAAAAAAACAAAAAAACATCCAGGACATGATGTGTTAATTCAAAGGATAATTCCACTTTTTGCGCACTCAATTCAGATGGTTCTTGAAAGAGGAAGTGATCAGTTGTGGCAGGTGACATTGGACATTTTGTTTCATGATCACTTTAGACAAACTGGATGTGTTAAAACAGATTACGTTCCCTGGCTCAATATTTGCTTTATAGTGATTTATCTGTTTCACAGATACAGCTGCTATGATCAATTAGTACAGCAATATTGTTTACTATTACTAATACTTTATCTACTGATAGCTCTACAGATAGGCCTATTGGCCTACTGAAAGTTGCAGCTCCAACAAGAGGTTGTTCAGCATAGTGTGGATATGACTCGTTCATGTGAAACATTGTGTAAACCAAAACATTTCCCATGTTGCTCTGGCTACTGAACAAGGTGGGGGGTTTTGTTCCCCTTGATCTATAAATCTACTTACAAGTTCACCTGCAAAGTGTAAAAAATGTATTTAAAAATGTCTTTACCACTCGCCATATTGGTTGTTCGCCTGCACTGGGTGAGTGATGTCCCTGTGGCCCTGTTGAAAATTGCACCAGTGATTAAATGAGCCTATCCTAGTCTCCTGGATTCAGTTGCACCCCTTTCTACCAAAATAAGGGGGTCAAAAACATCTACACCCTGGTTGACTGGAGAAAGTTCTCTTAGGCCTTGACAAGACCCTATGGCACAAGAGTGTATGGAATTACAAGCATGCTTTGTCCGCTGCCAAATCAGCATGTTTCTCTCATTTAATCAGTAACAGTAAACACAGTCCTATATTTCTTTCTGAGAATGCAGCCAAACTTACTTAAAGCAGCCGTCCTACCTTCCTCCTCAGCCCCCTTCCAGCTGAACTTATCCAATGTCTCTGGCCATTTCTTGGACCTATACTGAACATTGTTAATTTATCACAACTGCCACTGTCCCCACCACCGTAAAGATCGCCGTAACCTTCCATTCTTTTCAAAAGTGGCCTTCCTTAAACAAAAAGTCAGCAGGCTGCAGGGCCTTTTCCTATCATGTTCCCTTCCTCTGAAATCACTTCCCGGTTGACATTAGACAGTGTAACTCTGCCGAGGCCTTAAAATCCAAACTTAAAATGCATCTTTTCGCCCTGACTCTGTTAACTTCAGCCTTGTACCTGTTACTGCCATACTTCCTAGTCTCAATGAATCTATTAAGTCTACTACTTAGAGTTCATGTTTGTCCTGCTGATGAGAATACTCTAAGCTTTCTGAACACCACAGTATCTCTCCAACCCTCCATGCTGAAGGTCTCCATTTCTCTCTCTTCGCTTCTCTCCCTCTCTCTTTCCCTAGTTTCTCCTCCTTGTCCTCTCTTTCCACTTCTTGTTCCTCATCTGAATCAAAGGTCTGAGTATAGCGCAAGCTGTATACTATATAGACAGTAAAGCACATTGAGGCAAATTTATGACATCAGGCTATATGAATAGACTTGACCTGAATGAACATGTCAGCCGTGTGATTTCTGTAAAAAACAAACAAAAAAACAGTGATTATCCCCTTTTTGTAACGGTAAACCATATTTCACCCTGAAATTCAAAATTATTTGGTGGTGAATGTGCATAAATACAACATTTAAACAATTTAAACAAATACAGAGTTGAAGTGACCACCCATTTTACAGCTTTAAACCCTATTCATCCTTTTAAAAAACGGCTATTGCCGCAGTTTCACCCAAACATTACAGTTTGAGTCCTGCAAAAATGGCAAAACACACAAAAGACTGCTTTACAATGTGGAAAACAAATGTCTTGTTTTCGTTAATAATAAAAGGCTGGAAGCTGCTTGAGAGAATCCTGAAAAAATCCCGAAGGTACTGCACAGCATCAGTGGCTTACAGTTCAGTTAACACGAGCTGCCATTCAGATAGGCATTCATCCATATCTCCTGTATGATCATCTCCCTGCGCTCAATCCTGTCGGCCCGTTCGGCTGCCTCGCTCATGTAAGTCACTTCCTCCCAGCCATACATCTCCTTCCTTTCTGCTGCTGAGATTAAGGAGCTTTCGGTTCCCTCTTCGTCTTCGTCATCCTCATCCTCGTCATCGTCCTCCTCCTCCTGGCGGTTGACAGTCTGACTACGAGACTTGGGCGCGAGTCTGTGATCTCTGAGCCGCCGCCCTCTGCAGGTCACTCGGACTGACACAGCCAGCAGTGTGAGCAGAAGACCAACACACACGCTGGAAGTAAACAGCAGCGCTGCCATTTCTGCATGCTCTGTGTAAGAAAGGGAGGAGATGTATAATGCACGGAGTAGATTCACGAGTGCATGAATGCATGTGAATAGCGTTTACCTCTGATGTAGGCGTAGGTCAGGAGAGAGTTGCTCATCATGGCTCCTGAGTTGTCTGGCCTTTTTGACTCTTTGGTGAAGGGCTCCTCCAGATCTGCAGTAGGAGCTGTTGTGAAAATTAAGAATTATGATGTGAGCCTCAAAAACCTGAAGGAGAAAGAATTATGCAGTTACCTTTATCTGTGCCCACAGTAGGAGATGACGTGGAGCTGAATATGTTAGGGTCTGCCTCCATCAGTAAAGTCTGTGGTACTATTGGAAGAAAGACAGAAGAGATGAGTCTTTATATTGCTGTGGAAACAATGATACAGACTCTACAGTAGATCAATCATCAGCATACCACTTGGGCCCACGATGTAATGACACTCTCAAATTATAAATGCTTTTGTCCAACGTGTTGACCGGTCTACAAGGTTAACACACATTGTTTTGCGGTAGACGGAGCCAGCAGACACCAACACCAGGCTGTTGTCAAATCTCCAAATTCTGAAACACAAACAATCTCGCTGCATGACCTCACTGGCGTTTGTGCCAATCGTAGGAAGTTTAACAGGATGCCAGCCTCAGCACGCAAATCTGAGCTCACAGCCTATTATCCCCTGCTACTGTGTTGTTGGGTGTGACAAGAGCAGCTGATGGTTGAGATCAACAGATAAAAATTCACTGTAGGAAACTGCAAATGTTCATTGTGACATAATGAATAAGGTAAAAAAACAAAAACAGACGTGATGCGAGCTATCCATATCATGCAAGCCTGTTGCTATATTTAAAACCCTCTCCCTGATTTATCACCGGGCTTGTAACTGTGTCTTGTGAATGAGGAAGCAGAGTAGAGTCCTACCACAAGAATAGACCACACTCAGGTACTTCCTGGTTCCTGGAAAGCAGGGGTCCCTAAAGGTCCGGTTGCTCACAGCAACAATGCACTTCTGTTTGCTGTAGCAGGACTTGGACACCAAGTGTACAGCCTCGTGGTTCAGACACTCTGAAGGGAACAGCAGAGAGAAACTCAGAAGGCCAGTCACTGAATAAGAAACAGTGACTTTGTGTGTGTGTAATGCTCACTCAACTTTAGGTCATATATGTCCTTCAGTTTTTTTGTTAGTTTAACTACAATGAAATCACCTTTTTTGGCTGTCATCTGATGTGTTTCTTTTCTGGCAAAGCAAGTGGTTAACTTGGACATCTAAGTTAGTTTAATGTCTCCAACTAGTTTTTGCTCATTCTAAAGCATTAATTGTCCAAACAAGTTTAAAGAATTGTGTAATCTCATGGAAACATTAGTATAGTTCGGTAGAATGAACAACAAATGACAATGAAATCTTCCTTTTTCACAGCAGACATGTTGACTTGTCACACCAGGAAAAGCACAGGTGTACTCAATAACATGAACGATGGCTGGAGTACACCCTAATAGAATGCAGTCAAGATGATGTTATAAGTTACACCTGTGCTTTTTCTGCTATGGCATGTCAAAATATGTGAAGTGAAAAAAGCAGATAATTGCTTGCGTTTCTTTTTAATCAAGACCACGTGTGCCATAAATTGCCATTGCTTGTGTTGTAAAGCAAAGTTCTGATTTTAATGAGCAGATTAGAGGTGGTATTTCCGCAGAACCTTGACTCATGTCTCCGTCTGCCACAGGCCTTTTTCACGGACAACATTTTGACACGTCTCAGTAGGGAACAGCTAGAACTAATACAATTAATGATGAGGGAATGAATGGCTGTTAATGTTATTAATAGCATCTTAATAGCATTATTTTCCTACTAGTCTAAATGTCTGCTGAGAGAAAAAAAAAAAAGCCTATAGGCTCCCTCGTTCATTCATTCACTACTATATAAATACAAGACACTCAATAGTTCACTCAATAGTTCACTCAATAGCGAATGGTAAACTGAGACTTTGGACACTTAACATTGTCATTTTGCATCATTACTGACAGATTTAGAGTCGTCTTAAACTGTGATTTAAGAGGGAAATATGTAGTGGATACATTTATTTTGGACATTTTCAAACATAGCCCTCTTCATAACTCTCTGTACTCTCCCTGTCTTGTGCCACAAAGCAATCTAGTAAATTTCCTGCATAATCTGAATCAATGAAACATAAATGAAACTGCAAAAAAAAAGATCCTAATTGATGCAGATAATTAAAATAGTAATGGTCTTGTTTGCTTAATTTGACTAGGGTGTCTAAATGAATGTGAAAATTATTGAATTATATTAAGATGCTATATACTGACCTGTTTAGGAAGCTAAAACTTCCTCTTCCTAAAAATGTCCTCTTTCACCATGTAGTTTCTCAGGACATTATACTATGTACACATACGTATGTCCGTTGTAGGCCGTTATCTGTTAGTACCACCATATGAGAATACTGAATATCCCGTTGACTCACCAAATGGGGGTGGTCTTGTCAGGTGTGAAGGGCAGGTGTCAGTTTGGCCCAGACTTCTCCCATAGACAGCTGCATAGATGTTCAGCACCCTGGGGGGCTTACAGTGCAGGATCATCTCCCCTCCCTCACACGCCACATGTCTTTTGTGTTCAGCTGAGTGAGGGGAGGGGGGGAAACAAAAAGGATGAAGAGGTGAAGGGGATGATGGCAGTGGGAAAGTGAAGGATTAGGATTGGGGAAAGGGGTGTGTAGCTATGCTCATTCATCCATCCATAAATAAGTGAGACAAAAACTGATGCTTAAAACGGGGGGCATCAGCTGACTGGGAGGGCATATGACACACACAAAAAAAAGGTTGTGACCAGGTCGGGACGAATGAGAAGCGAGCTGCTGAACTCACTTGGTTTACACTTGTAGTCCACATGGAGGTATTTGGTAGTGCCAGGACAGGGGTCCTTCCCAAACAGCAGGTGGTGGACAGGCAGCTGGCAATCTCTGTGGCTTTGACACTCTGACAGCAGCTTCTGCGCAGCAAACACCAGGGTCAGTCAACATTTCCCCGCACAAATCCACAGTGAGCACAATGATGCACTAACTGGAAGATGGTGGGCTGTGCCTTCATAAACCTCTATTACTGATAAACAGTCAGCAGCATTCACCAGCCAGCTCGTCTAAGGTATGTGTTCGCTACAAAACTAAAACACATATGGGGAGAAAAACACTCCAATAAATCAAACACAAACCGGTGAACACAACATCCACTCGCACGCAACTGACCCGGCGAGAGTGAAAAGTTCCGTATATCCCATATACATAAAAATGCACCTGTAGAGCAGTAAAAGCCGAACAGCTGTGGTTGTGGGCTCCGGGTGGAGGGTCTGCTCCGCACAGCCTCGCCCCGCCGCTCCCGTAGAAGGCAGACTGGATGGAGATGGTGGAGTGACGCGGACAGTGGAGTCGCAGAGGCTGTCCGTCACACGCGTGAGCAGAGTGACTGGTGATGATCCTGGACAGGTAATCTGTTACACAAGAGGCACTGGTTAGGCTGTAATGCCCGTGGAAACCAACAGATGCATTAAAGGGACACTCCGCCCATTTCACACATGAAGTTAAATTTACTTATCATGAGGACTGTGAAAATAATGGTTTAATGTACTCTAATGTGGCTCTGGAGGGAGCTCTCCAAGGTGTGAAAATAACCATATGATGCCATTGGAGTTATCTCAGCTTGGGTGTGAAAAGCCTGCACTATGAGTTGGAGGTGTGGGGTTTGAAAGATGCTACCGAGTTGTGTTCAATTCATTTTTGGAGCTTGGCCCTTGTTGCGTGGTGTGCAGATGTGATTAAGTTACTCTCTATCTTGAAGATGTTTGCATTATTTGTCTCGTAGAAAAGGAAACTGAAAGGTGATTGAAAAAGATTAGATGGACAGTTGAGGAAACCATTCTCTTAATGCTGAGAATGGCTGGTTAAGATATTGGTTTGTCCAATGTAAACATTATTTTGTCTGCCAGTTGTATTTGACTTTACAATGACGAAACACAAAATGAGACATGTATTTTACTGTGTCTTTCACATTTCCCTTTCTGAGACAGGTGAGCAGTTCCATGTGTCAACTCCCAAATTGGATCTTTGGGACAAATGGCTGGTATTTTAGGAACACTGGCAATGTGAAAACGGCTAGAACCACCTTACACACATCATCTGTACACATATGTTCCAGTCCCCCCACTGTGGTTATTATTACACCATGACAGTGCAGCCACATACCAAAACCTAAGCAACAACACTGCATCATCATCATCATCATCATCATCATCTTACTTGAAAAGTCAGCCAGTCCATTCATGCGTCTGGTCCACAGGAGTAAAGTCAGGTAGAAGAGGCTGTGGCTCCAGTCTAGTCCGTGGCAAAGACGCGTCCAGCTCATGACCCGCATCCCCTGCCTCTGGGATCATATTAAAGAGACTCGAAAACTCACTGTGGGCTGCAGGACTTCATAAAAAAACAACAACATACAGATTCCACGGGTCTTAGGGAGTAAGCTCCCGCTCCATCCATCCGTCTGTCTTCACAGAAAATACCACCGTAATGACGATGAAGACACAAAACAGCGTCTGCTGTAATGGACCACAGAGGAGGCTGGAAATAGCAGCTGCGCAACAAGTTGTTCAAAACTGACAGACGAGCTGATTAATCCGACGCGTGGTGAAAGTCCCAGTCCGACTGTGCTGCTGTCCAACGCCACAGATTTATGAATAAATGCATGTGGAAACTAAAGGCGTCTTACAGCAACAGCTGAGTGGGAATATGGTGTGGGCGTGGCACATTAAACTATTTTAAAGGGAAGAGGGGCGACAGGCGCATGGTATGACGCACTGGCAGGAGCTTTGATTCCCCCCCCCCCCCCACATGAGGCGCATGTTTACTTTTCGGATTATGGCAAAATGCTTTCATTCAGTGAAGTTCCTCCTGTGATTGTATTTTACTCCTCTGCTTCCCTCTTCCTTCTTTCCCACTAGTAT
>JBBPCS010000226.1:12401750-12418089 GCA_037974645.1 Hollardia meadi
CTTCTTTCCCACTAGTATAAACTCACACGTGTTATTTAAAATGTAGTTTTTGTCTTCTAACAGTGTGAATTTGTCATATTTACATTGAGGTAATAAATAAGCCCTTTTTTTGGGGAGATGTTCTCCCTGCACATTTGTTTGATTTTAACATGAATAGGCCCCATGTGTAAAAAAAAAGAAGATTAAGTTCTAGCCTCACTATGTACTGTATATTTGGCATACTGTGTATCTGTCCCATTAAAAATGAATGGGCCTAATGTAGAGTCAAAGTAAGTATAAAGAGGAAGAGATAGAGGGATACTTAGCCAGACCGGGAAGACAAAAACAAAAATCCAAAAAGGACAAAACATTTGTTTAGTGTTAATGATGCTTTGTGTGGGTCTGTGTGTGTTTTGTTTTTTTAATCTAAAAGATCAAGTTTCAAGTAAGAGATATTTTGATTCTGTTTCTTTTCATAAACGGTCGATGCCCTAACCGTGGTGCCTTTGAATGAAAGGGGGCCTACCGGGTAAATTGCTCCCCGGCCCACATCCATGACCCACTCCATGGTAACCGGTCAATCTACATGTCAGGCTGCAGCCCGGACCTACAACAGTCAAACCGACAGAGACGTTGGGGTCTCCACGCTTGGCTCTACGGGGGGGGGGGGGGGGTTGCCAGGGGGGGCTACTTAGAGGTGATATTTTGCATACAAACTGAACGACAGGCCCCCCTAGTTGGTTCCATTCTCTGTACTTTAGCTTTAGGCACCCAGGGAGTGGCTCCAAAACCCCTTTTTCATGTGCTGTTATCCCTCCAAAGCCTGTGGAATTTTGTTGTCAAACTCCAAATGTTTCCTGCACTTTGTTTTTAAGAAAAGGTGCAGTCATGCAGGTGAAAGAGGAAAATGAAAATTGTACTTAAGTAAATGTCCTCGCACACTTTTGAGGTATAGTGAAAACAATTCTGAAATCTGTAGATGTGTAAGAAGAGTATATTAAGGCCATGAAAAGAAATAATAACCCACTGGAAAGGTTAAGACAGTCGGAAGAAATAGTATATGTATAATACAACTATTATTTCATTTGAAATAATAAGATGCCATTGTTTTCTTAAAAAAAAGATCATTTCAAAGTTGCCATAAAGAAAATCAAAGACATACTGCTGTTAATTTCCATTTTAAAGAACTATTTCCAGCACACTGAGGCCATTCAAATAACTCCACCTCTTTGTGTTTGTTTCATCAGACTGATAGATGATCAATACGCATCCAGCAAAAAACTTCTCACGGCATGTTAAAACACAAGCCCTCTATTAGATGGCAGACTAGAAAACAAAGACAAAACATCGGATTAGTGTTAACGACGTTTTGTAACAAACAGGAAGAGATAAAACCAAATAGATCCAACCAACGGAGAGAACGATCATTATTTACATTTTCTCCTCAAATGTGATCATAAATCAAGTTTCATTTTAAAGCACAAATTCTTTCAAAGAAACCGGCTGTGATGAAACACACATTTCCAGTCCAGAGAGGTGCCTTTATTTACTTTAGAGTGTTCAAAAGAGGGAGACAGTCATGTGATTTGTTTGAGGAGGTAGAGACTGCATTAAAATGCAAAAGGACAGACCGTCAGAGGGAAGCATTACAAAGCATTTTCCTTATCTTAGGCAACTGCATCTGAGATAATTATAGCTTTAAAGTAGGAATCAGAAATGTGTCTACTTTGTCTTAAATTAACAAACATTTGACCTTTGATCCACTTTGGTGGCTCTAATATACATTTTAGAACATTTGAATAGAAAAAGAACAAAGTTTGAAGATAATGATCTTTAAATTCCACCATAAATGGAGAATATTATTAACCTAACACACATCTTCACTTGAAATCCATATTCATCTCAAGTTGGGAATCAACTGCAGCCTGTAATTGAGGAAACAAAATAGAATTAGACTAAAAAGTGAGCAGCCTCATCTATCAATCCATCATTGAATGAACTATTAAGATACTCACCAATTCTCTTTTTGCCTCTTCTATTTTTACTTGAGCAAGAGATGGGTTCTGTTGTGGTTGAGAAGATGAAAACATTTCGTAAAGTCAAATACAGAAACTTCTAGTTGTTTCCAAATGTGTGGTTCTCTCATTTCTATCAAGATGGTTAAATTAAGTTAAATTTACACACATGAACATAAATTGAATTTCTCATTTCTTATTAACTTAATTTTTTACAAACTGAAAACAAACATACCGGGCTTAAGTCCATGTAAGGCTCCAGTTTCTTTTTCAAGGGGATTATTTCTTGCTTCAGCGCAGCGACTTCCTACAGAGAGAAAAGTAAGATGACACATTTTAAACCCTCAAAGTGTCACATTTTCATTACCAATGGTGCTTGACTGCTGAGACTACCTCGGAGAGCTGCACAATAGCCTGGTGGGTGATGGACTTGTCCATGTTCCTGGATACAAGTTGAGCCTACGGGGTTGATAGAAGAGAATAAAAACAGGCAACCAAGCTCGAGGCCAGACAATGATATGGAGGGCATCAACCAGAGGCAGGACCTTGATGTCTACATTATAACAAACTACATTCAGTCTTTATACACAAAACAAAACACGTAACTCTGTCACATGCCGGGAGTTTTTTTTAAATTTTTTTTAAATTATTGCCATTTTTCACCCTAAAGTTTGTCTTCTTTCCCATTGTTAGATACTGGCAGACAGTTTTCTGGAAAACTCTCATCTTCTCCATCTTTCACCCTTCTAACTTAATATTTTTATGCCATTGGTTGATTTTTTTCTCTCTCGCTGGCTGCATAGTAAGTTATCATTAGTACAATTTTGCTGATTTTTTTTCATCCAGTGCAAAACTCCCACTAAGATATGAATATCTGAAACTAAACATGGTGAAATAGGAAAGGAGTACTCCTAAATATCTGGGCATTTTTTTTACACCTTGATATATTTCACCATGTATCAACACAACAGGCGTATCACCACAACATACCTCTGCCCTCTCCCGTCTGTTGCCAAGCTCTTTAGCCTTTGCCATTACAAAATCCATGTTGAGCAGTCTCTCCTCTGCTTTAGCGCTCTCCACTGCCTGAGATTTGACAGTTTGGTTGATATCCCTGAAGACAATTAAGAACACCGATTACAGATGAAGTACACTGTGTATGTGATTGGATTTCGGAAATGCGACTATAAGCAATATGGACTGTGGATCTGTGTTTACTACAACAATGGCAAAAAGCAGCAGTAGTATCAACATGCCAAAGTAATCCTTGGCATCCATGTTCTTACTCTTGTAAGTTGCTCCGCAGTACCAGAGTAGCACCAAGTCTCTTCCTGAGGGCCCTGAGTTCCCTCTCAAGTCTCCTGTTGGACTTCTCTGCTTCCAGAAGTTCATTGGTGAGGCTGTTCACTGCTGGCATAAAGCTAGACGAGACATGTTCCATCAGGCAAGCTACTGACAAGAAAAAAGTAACATAAAGTAGACTCCAACAGTGCAACGAGAGTGTACCTGCCCAGTGATGTGTCTCTGACTCCAAGCACCATGGCAGTGTCCACTAAAGCAGACAAGTAGTCAGAAGCGGGCTTTGACAAGCTTGTATAGGACAGGCCAACACCTTGGAGAAGAACATCCCGGAGATGAGCACCTAGATGGAGGAAACAGTTGAGTTCTGTGAAAATAGTGTGAATACTTTCTGGTGTGAATTAACGGACAGCAGTGTTGTCTTACTTTTGACTGAACAGAGCACAGCAAAGTGAAACATGTAAAGACACAGAATCAGCCTATACAAAAAGGTTTTTAACAACTTGGGTCTTGTTTTTGTAGTTTTTTGCCAACATTCCCAGCAATGATTTACTTAAGACTTGCAGCAATATCACTTTCTTCCCCGATCTCAGCAATTACTTTAGTGAGTACAATGAATCAAGTTGTAGTAAACACATATCTTTTACGATATGTATTACTGGTAGTTCCTACTGTCTGGCACTTGGTCTGCTTAAATACTAAAACTGACTTTGAATCAAAAACAACTGACAGTCCATATTTCACTGCATTTAACTCTGCCATCTGTGAGAGACACCCACCCTCAGCTTCATATTCTGATGCTTTCTGTTTGTGGTCTTCTATTAGCAGAGCTGTGTCACTGCACCGGGCTTCACTGGACTGTGCCAACTGGTACAGTATGTCCACTGTCCTTGTGTTGACCTCAAAGTGTGGCACCGGCTGATCTCCAAACACTATGCTGAGCCAGCTGTTCACCTGGAGAGCGACATGAAGCGAATAAATAAAAGCCAACGACAGTCACTGCGTTAACTTTATAAAGTCCCGTTAGCAAGACACTGAACATTACCTTATTGATTTTTTCACACATGACGAATGAAGTGGCAGTCGAAACCACAGCAACTAGCTTCTTAAAACATCCAGGTAGCCCAGTAGCCTTTAAGAAAAACTACAACATTATTCGCTTTCTGGTTTCGCGCTCCCAAAAATCATTCTAATAACTTCCTGGTTACCAGCCAATGAGAAGGTGGAGCAATGTGCAAGCTACTTTTGGTAACAGCAAAGATTTATATATATATTTTAAATAAAATAAAAATTAACGAAGAATCTAATAAATACAAACAAAATATGTGATGAATTGCGTAAATACAAAATCTTAAAGATCTTGGTATAAACATTTTTTTTCTTCCGGTTCACGTTTCCGCTAGGCTCCAAAGATGAAAATCAGATCAAGATAGTTCACGTAGGTTGCCTTCAGTTTCAAACTTTTTCCACTTAACTGGAAACGTTAAGAGGAGGAATTCTTGCGCACTTAAGAGAAACTTATTGAATGAATAATGACTAAATTAATTCATAATCAGTGTAGGTCTTTTTCTTTTACATTATTTTTTGACACATCAGAGAAAGAGAGGAAAATGTCAGCTCATCACTGTAAGATCAATACTCGTACATTATGAAACACCTATTATGGATAAATATTACATAAATAAATAAATATCCCTCAGAATTCATGGCTAACTGGTCTATTAAAAGAAAAATAGGGCTAGAAGAAAGAAAGAAAGAAAGAAAAACGTAGGGGACAGAAACATAACTATTAATAGCAATACCAAAAAGCTATAGGCTACAAATCAAAATTAAATCAATCATTGGACTTCTTATTAATCCTCCAGGTCAGTTGTCAAATTATATAGTTTAGCTTTTTTGTCATGTAGGCCTGCGTTATGGTCACAAAAAAGATGTAATTGCCTTTATGTGCTGGTCTAAGTGCTTGTAAACGCAAGTATAAAGACACAAAGTTTACAGACCCACTTGGCTTGCTATACTTACTTGTATCTCTATGTATACTCTAAAAGCCACCAGCACACAAATAAAACATTAAAACATGCTCGGTATAAATAAAATAATAAAGCACATGTACACATTCGATCGTATTTTATTACATAAAGCCCCAAAAAAAATCGCAGGCGGAAGTACATAAAGGGAAACATCTCGCGCCGTCCTCTGGATACTTCAGGGATCTCGCGACCCGCGTAAGTTCGAACAGCTTGATTTGGAGAAGCTAGTAGAATGGCGACGAGGGAAACGCCGTTTAAACACCGACAGAACCGACAGAACAGTGTAGATAGCACATTCGAAGTGTCCAGTATAGACTCCACTGCCGTCGAAGAAAAGTTGTTTGGTCAAGCCGTGGAGGAAGACTGTGACGACGGACCTGTGGTCTTCGTCTGCGGGAAGTGCAAGTTGCCTGTCGGGGATTCAATGTCCTGGGATGGAAGTGAAGACGGCCAAAACCAAATAAGATTGAAGCGTGAGTCCTGGTTTTAGATTGCTATCTCTTCTAATTTTCGGGCCCAAACTTAGGACAGGGCGAGGAAAGCAATTTCAAGAAAGCCATCACCACTTTGATAACGTTTTAACGTTACAGTTAGCCTGTTATGCTATCGTGAAAGTTGGTGCAGTTTCGAAAAAAACAGATTGACTGACAGCATGGTGCATTCAAATGCAGTTGTAGCGTTAGGGAATTTACACATTTGGAAATTGCCTTATGAATAGGCCTACAATGCTGCTGTTGTCATGTTTGTGATGTTTTTTTGTCGCAGGGGTCACTGACAACGTCTTGGTTGGAAAGGACAGTCGCATGTTTGAAGTAAACAAACGATCCCCTTGGTAAGAAAGTCCTGTCCAGTAGTGAATGAAGTATTCAGATCTTTTACTTACTTACCAATGCAACAATGTAAAAATACTCTATTACATTTAAAATGTACTACTTGAGTAAAAGTACGGAAGTAATATCAGCGAAACGTTCTTTAACCTATCAACTAAAAGTGCTCATCATGCTGCAGGATTGTCTCTGTTAGTTATACCGTAATATATTATGATGCTTGATGTAGTAAGCAGCATTTTATAGTATCGTTTAGGATTCTCTAAGTTTACACGCTTTATGTATATGACTGGTTTTAATCCAGGGTGTCCCAAACTTGCTTACAGACACTCATTTAATTAAATTAAATTAAATTAAAGATTTTGTCCCAAGGTCCCCCATCTGATAAGAATTTGGCTTTTAGATGTTTTATTACAGAAAGTGTATGAAACTCTTGACTAAAATAGTCATACATTCCGTCATTGTGTTAAATGGAGTAGAATTATAGTGAAAACCTTTCAAGAACCCCTGAGTGGGGGAGTCTTGGTCTGACTTGGGCTGAACTGTTTTTTGGTTGTTGTTTTTTTTCTGATTTTCCCTCTGCAGTCTGATTGTGGATCTATTCTGTCAAGGCTGCCACTCTGTACTTGGCATGGTTTACGCATCCACGCCTAAGAACCTGGACAACAAGAGATTTACATTCTGTTTGAATGTAGCAGACATCGAGAGGTATGTTTAGGGCTTGGGTTATTAGTGGGAATGTTTAAAGACACAGATACACCAATTTAACATTTATTTATTGTGATTTTTATCAGTTTCTGAATAGGGGTATAAGAAAGCACATATCACTCATGTAAACACAAAGGACATAGGCCTGAAAAACAATATATCGCCTTACAGTATTGCAATTTATTGAATTTTAACCCCTTAATCGTGATGCTTATCGTATCTCCAAATTCTTGCCAATACACATTTCTGAAGAAAGTATGATGATCAAAACATGACTGTATGCCGTGGAAAATGTTGTACACCTGTGAAGTGGTTAAAGATTAAAAGCATACAGGTGCACTTTGATTAGAGTCTGCTTTGTACATCATCTTAGAAGATATTCTCCACTAAAATTATCCCCTCATTTATTTACTCCACGGAGAAATATGAGTTTAAATGTCATACCTTGAAACACAATTTGTAGCTATGTATTAAGTACATTTACTACTGGTTGTGTTTGGTGGAATACACACATCAACTAAATGCACAAGGAATTAAAAACCAAACTGCGTGTGTTTTAAATAATATGGTGAGCAATGGTATGTACCCCCCCCCCCCACTGTACCTACATTTACCTCCCTGATATTATACTGTCAAATCTGTTCCAGTTATGTGCTTGGCTCTGCAAGCCAGGTTGTGGCAGCAGAGGGCCCCAAAGAGCAGCCAGTCACGCTGGAGTACAGAGGCATTGTTGAACAACAGCTGGCAGAGGTAATTTACTGCTGCTGCTTTTCTTTGTCTGTTTTCTCTGTTATTCTATTGCTTTGAGATAAAATGTCTCACCTGCTGAGCAGAATATGTGCTCTAAAGCTCATTGCAATGTGAAAGTATGAGCATTTCTCCAAACACAGGTACATTTTAGTCCTTTAAATTTGTATTGTTGATGTGTAAAAATTTTTTTTTTAAATGACAAAACACTACAGTTCTGACTTGGACATTGCCAGTTTTGGCATGACTCACTGTTCTCTTTGTTGGATTGTCTCACTGCCAGTACTCTAACATTGCTTTAGAGCAGCTCATTGATTATGGAGGCACAGGTTGTACTAATGATGACATCAGCTTTGTTCTGGGAAGCCCTGTGACGGGCAGACGTTTGTATCAGACATTATCTCATCTCTCTATGTCATCCCCTGCAAAGTGATTTATGTTTCATACCATTTTAGATTAGATTAAAATAAAGAAGTTTATTTTAATTTTCTGTTTTAACATATATATATATATAGTTCTGTATATCTTAACTACCTGTCACACTAGTATTATTATTATTATAAAATTCTGAGGGTAATGACATTTTTCACCAGAACAGTGTAGAGATTCCCAAAGTTATATTACATCATCCTTTGTTTAAAAAAAATATATCCTTGAACCACAGATTGGCCAGTAGGTGGTGATAGTGCACAGGATGGCAGCCGCCCCCCCTACACTCTTAGGACAATACATGCTAGATGGAGAGGATGTTGAGGAATCTGGGGAAAAACATGTTTTGATCATGGAGGGTCTTTGTCACTATAGCTGGCTGTGTATGTATGGCATTTTTAATTTTGTGAGCAGTGACAGTTTAATTAAATTCCACCAGATGATAATTGATCCCTTTTGTTATCAAATCTTATTCATGCAACAGTTTATTTAAAAACGGTTTTACTACTTAATAGACAAGAAGAAAATATAAAAATTGCATGTGAGCAACATGACATTAGATGTGCTTATAAATCCTTATGGAGACTTCATGTCTGTGTCTGTACAATAGCACAGCAAGTACCATGTCATTATTCTGTTTGTCAGTTGGATAGTTTCCAGGTGGAAACTTTTTCTCTTTGCTCTTCAGTTCATCTCATGCAGTGAAGCCCATTTCACTGATGTAATAATGTTGATACATTGTGTGTCATTCAAACAAAGGGCGTAACGAAAGGAACAGGTTTACTCTTTGGTTAATGTATAATATATGTTGACACTTAAATCCACCTTGTTGTTGACTTGCGTGTAATACCTGTGTGAGTAGGTTGAAGACTAATCTGACTATAGCTACAAGCTGATTGTAGTTTTAGGTGGTTTTCAAGTCCTATTTTAATTTCTTTTCATCAGCACTGTGTTTAGGCTGTTTTGCTTGCTTACAAAGTCAATTTGACAATTTAAAGCTATGAGTTGTTTGTAACGGCTTTTCCGTCCATAACTCATGTAGGTTTCAAAATTCAGTACTTTTCTGTGCCCACTGAGATGTTTCCAATAAGTGGCAACAAGTATCGAAAGCAATTGATCTGATTTAAATCAGTGCTTTTGCACATTTAGACTGTGTTTTATTTACACTGTAGATAATTCTTGTAGCATCACTTGAGTTTAGACAATTTTACAGACATGTATTCAACACTTGAAAGGTTCAGCTTCTTTTTATTGCTAAAATAATAAGTGGATTCATCGATTACTTGAGCAACAGAAAATAAAAATTGGTAATTGTTTTAATTAAGACAAAAAAAAGAGCAAAAATATTCACAGGTTCAAGCCTTTCAGCTGTGAAGATGTTGTTGATTTTTCCTAGTTCAACTCATTGTAATATCTTTTAGACTAAACAAGCAATTTGAAGACATCCCCTGAGGATGTTTCCATGATGAACTTTTCAATGTCCTCTGGCATTTCATAGATTTATCAGTTAATCCTGAAAATATCTGACATATTATGAAATGATTAGATTAACATAATCATAGTTGCAGCCCTACTTCTTTTATTTAAAGATTTCTATTTCTGAAAGTAAGGTATCAAAAACAGTTGTTTGGTTTTGTTCAACTCTGGTATCGCCGCTAGTATGAAAGTATGACAGCCAGCCGCACGCTCAAGTGTTCTTTGTCCTCGGCTGTGCTGTGTCTGATGAAGGTGTTCATCACCCCTGCCGCCATACTTAATGTATTCTGTCTGTCTGTCTGTCTGTCTCTTAGACACTTGTTTGGGTGTTTCATCTTTTACACTCACTGACCTGTCTCCCCCACCCCTCCCACTCTCTCTGTCCCCCTTTACACCCATCCATCCCTGACCACTTCCCCTCTGGGTTTCGTCATTCTCCCTCCCTCTCCCCCTTTTCTAATTATCTTTACTGCTTCCTGCTGCTCCCTTCATTTCCCAACTGTCCGTTTTCCCCCCTTCGTTTCTTCCCTGTTCTCACCCCTTCATATCTACCCTTTCCATCCTCACTCTTTACTCATTTTTCTGCCATTCTGCCCTTGCCGTTCATTGTGACATCCCCAATCCTGCACCTTTCAAAACATTCCCCATCTCTCCTGCCTCACCCCTATTCTTTCCAGATGAAAATGCTGGTCATGTCCATGGCACTCAGGCTGGAAGAGATCGAAGCTGGCCTTCAGGAGGGATATGATGAGGCATGACAGTGATGAACGTCAACTTGTATGGGTGCGTGCTTTGACCAGGTGTTGACCGTGTGGATTTAATATCCTAAGTCCTTGCAGCTACCTTTATATTAATGCTTCCTCCTCCAAGTTTCATCTCATCCACATTCCCTCAGTAACACCTTTTGTCCTAGCCTCACCTTGTGCACAGATGCCTACATAAAAACACACACACACACACACACACACAAAAACAGCTTCCACTCGGCTTTGTCCCAATTACCGATGGTGAAACAAAGACTGTCTGCACTTGTAATCAATCATGTTGTCAGCTCGGCTCCCGTGGCTCATGGCACCATCTTCTCTGTATGTCTTGGTGCAGAGTGAATGTACGCTATGAGCAGAATGTTTATTTGTGCAGGATTTCATCAGGCAGTCTGCACACTCAGCACAATGCCATATTGATCTGGCCACTTGAGGCCACACACACACACACACACTTTTTCTTTGTTCTCTTCCTCAAGCATGGAGCCTTGAAGGATTGCTGGATACGCTTTTCATTGCCTTGTTGTGGTCAGAAATAAACAATTTGTATTGAAACAAGGTTTTCACTATAATAAAAAGACACATACATACTCTTTAATATTGTGTGCATGTCAGTTAGGTACCTTATTGGATATTTTTTTCAGTCAGGAATTATCTAAAGTCTACTAAAATATTAAGAGAATTTTCTAATGATTTGCATCTACTAATTTGTCATTACATTGACTTTGTCTGTTCACAGTTGTACAAGCTTGTTTTTCCTTAAGTAATTTTGTGTAATAAAGTATTCAACTGTTTCCAAAAATGAAGAAATGATTTAAAAATGCTTTTAATTATTGACACTTTAACATACGGATTAAATCAAATAAGACAACTTTAAACTATGAGGATAATCTTTTTAAATGTTTCTTTATTTGACTCTCTGCACTAAGACTGTTGGGGATCAGTGGCTCATCCTGCTGCCTCTAATTAGAAGTATCTCCTGGATTTAAGAGTTAAACAGCAAGTTTAAGGTCTTTGGGTTTGGGGGGGGGGGGGGTTTACATGAGTGTTTGTTTAACAACTGACCTCTAATGTGCCCAGCAACACTTTCTACCAGGGCGGGAAAGCGGCTGCATGCTGCACCGCTTGCCCTCCCTCATCCACGAGGTTTCATCAGCCTCACAGAACAACAACAGTTAGAAACGGCCAACCAGCATGCTGTATCCAAGAGCAGGTTGCGATGGCAACTGAGAACACGTGCTATGCTGAGTGCCTGTTGCCATCTCGTCACCATGCTCACTGCCGGAGGAACAGCCAGCCAGCTCGCTGGCCGGCACGCCTGTCAACAGACGTTATCCCCCGCTCATGCTCAGCCGCATACACGGGGGAGGAGTCCTGCGTGAACCCCCACCCTAATCCATGTGTGATGTTTTTCTCTATGCTAACCCCACCCTTGCCCCTCTTTCTCCTTCCCCCTCCTATTTCTCCCCTCCCTCAATTGCTGGGGAAAAAAAGTCAAAACAACAACAAACAAGCCTCGTGGTTTTTGTTGTTTCTGGTGGTGGGTGGTGGTGGTGGTGTTGTTGTTTCCAATCAGTCTGCTTTGGGATGAGGTGCCTGCATGCATCCTGCACAGTGGATGATGCAAGCCAGCCCGTCCACTGTCCAGATGTTTGCTAGATGTTGCACCTTGTAAACAGACTCATTTTGTAGAATTAGTCCCAGTTTGTTTGTTGTTTCATTCAGTTTAATAAAGCTTAAAGGTTGGTTGCTGCATTTGAAGTGAGCATCACCGTGAATGGTTCACTGAATGGCCTCTGAACTCATTTAGCTGTTGTAGCTGGTGGATGCATTGCACTGCTGAGTGCAATTATTGCACCGGTTTCACCCCAGTCACCCCTTAAGTCTCAACCAATCACTACAACACAAACCAAGACCAACATAGACACACACAAACACACACCAGTTAGTACATCTACACACATTCTAAAGCACTCTGGGACAAAGGATGAATAATACAGAGGTAACGTCTGAGTGAAAGTCGCCTCCCCGCTTCCCCTCCTTTCACCTTCCCTAAGCAATAAGGAAGCAATGTTGCCATGGAGGCAGTGAAGCCTCGACATGCTGTTAGCCAATTACAGGCTTCCTTGAGTGAAACATGGCACCAATGGCTGCTCGAACTGATGCTGCTGTTGCCACAGACACTGAAATCCTATTGGCTAAGCTCTGCTCTTTGATTGGATTTCTGATCTTGTTTTTGAGACAAAAAATATCTCAACGAATGCCACCTGTGTGCCAACTTAGAAAATATGTTTGTTTTTTTGTCCATGAAATGAAGAGCGCGTTTCTTTAAGAAACTACTTTCAGTGCCACTTTTGGTTCTGTAATAAATTGAGGAAGGTGGTTTACTTTCTGGCACTTGTTACATTCTGATGTCCGTGTCTGGGGATTTGTCAATTAGAAGGGAGAACAATTTCAATAATTCCAATTTCAATCAGCACTTTTTTCCCCTTCATTTAATTGCAATTTTCTGCCTTTCCATCATAATATTTGGTTTTCCAATGACAAAAGAACCACACCCCACCAGTTGCTCATAGCTGTTTATGACCAAAATCTGGTTTAACTCTTTATTTCCCACAGCACTGTATAAACCCCTTCAAGTATTATCAAATTTGTTATATGAATGTATTTTAATGGTACCTTTATGTAAATGCTATCCAAATTTTAATAGATTATATTAAATACAAATGTTTAATTCTCCTTTGTCCTTGAACAAATTGAATGAAAACAAAACATCTACTTAAAAAAATGTGATAGGGAACCCAAGTGAACTTGTGACTTGGTTGATTACCACTATTTTTCATCACATGGTTGATTGTTTGGCATATGCTTCACCAAAATCTTTTTTTTTTTTCGACCAAAAGTCATTAAGACAGTCTTGGCTCATCATTGTCTTTGTGTCAGACTAGACTAGACTGCAGGTCAGTTAGTAAACCTCTTCATCTGGTAGGTTAAACTTCCCAAATTAATCTCAGGGATCAGTGGGTGTAAGATGATCTTGGTGTCAATAGCATTTGGGAAACTTAGCCCAGTTTTTACAGACAGCACCTCTATGGCGAAAGCGTAAAATCTCTGATATGCTACAGCCTTCTTGTTCCATTAATCACCTTCATCTGTGTCTGTGATCGAACTGGATAGCCCTGCCAGTCAGACTTGTCTGACGGAATAACCCAAATCCCCTCTGAGTGCTCAAAGCCTGCTACTTCATTAGAAACATCTGCTTGTTTATTTCTCGCCACGTCTTTGTGTACACCAGTGTCTGGACAGGTCGTGTGGTCGTCTCTCACTCTCTCCTCCTCGTCCTCTGCATGTGGGAAAACTGCTGAGGAGGGCAGCAATGGTCTGTGAGGTTGAACCTGGACACTCGGGTTGTCTGTGTCTGTGTGGTGGGCAGGCAAGTACCCGGCATTTGTCACTGTGTAGCAGGTTAATCGCCTGTTTTTCTCAGACACAAAGGCTCGTTCCGCTGCCAGTGACACCCCGGTGTGAGTGTGTGTGTGTGTCTATGTGACGAGAAGGGGGCTGAAAACAGGATTAGTGTCATCAGGATCTAAGCCTGAACAGATTGACAGAGATAAAGTCCTGCGGTACAGTAAGTGGTCAGTTTGACCTCACATTAAAAGTGATTTTTGTGTGGTCAAAAACAAGCAGTGAACAAGTCTATTGTCAACGCTTAGTAATGCCATCACTCAGTTTATCAGTGAATTCAACTAAGACACTATCTGTTTAATTTTCTGCAAACATTTGGAAGGAGAACCTTGTTTCCAGGGTGTGGCATATGTGAGCTCTCAAGACAAATGATCTCTCTTGTTGATTCAGTCTCAGTTTAAAGGTGTGTATGAGTGCGTGTCAAGATGTATGTCTTCTCATACCTTTAAATTTATATTTGAACTGTAAATATTTGTCATTCCTGGAGAAATCAGACATACTAAATGCTTTGTATTGCTTTAGGCAACATCATAGATGATCATGATTCACGATATTAAAGCAACATTGTGTAACTTGTGGTATACCTTGAAATAAAAGCTTCAAAATCATTTTGATGCTACACTGACTTGTAATAGGGTCAATGCTGCCTTTGTTAGTCCAACTCGCTTGTATTTTCATCATGGGCAAGGCCTCCTGGGAAAAGTGTGTAACGCTTTACATCACTGTCTCACACAACACCATCAATCTTGGTGAAACTGGATCAAATATCATAGAGAAGATGTTTGGAAAAGGCCCTCCTCTTGCTCTGCCACAACTTTCTGTTGTTTACAGAATGTCCTGATGGACTTGTTACTAAAGTTACCACTGTAGCTGCCATTAGCTAGTTAGCTCAGTTAGCTGTGCAGCTAGCTGACCCTGCTCAGAGTACTCATAGATGTATTAGATAATGGACCCAAAGATGGTGCCCATTCAGTCCAGCAAGAATTGCTGGCCTGGTGCATACCATATGGTGCATACAGCAAAAAAAGTTTTCTAGCTTCCAGGCTAACTTCCTGCGTCTGTAGCCACTGAATATGCACAGTAGTGTTTCATCCTCTGGCCCCACCCCCAAGTTCCCACTTGGCCCATAGACTTGGCATTGTGATGTGATTGAGGTTTTTTAAATTGTTTTTCTCTGCTCAAGATACATTTTACAAATATTGACTGTATATAAATATATAAGTATATAATATATATACTATATATAAATATATAATATATAAATATAAGACTGAGCTGCGCTGTCATATCCAGGTTTTATCCTGGGCCAGCCCATTTCAGCAGAGGTTTAGCCGGCAGTATGTTATAGCCCGGGTTCAGCAGCATTTTGTCTTGGGTTCAGGTTACGTTAGCCTGGCATGCTAGTTACCGAGTTGTGTGCATTGCAACACTTTTGCAAACGTTGACTGCTGCACAGCAAAAAAATCTAAAACATTTACGACATTGGCGCCACCAAGTTTGTTTGTAGTTGGCACATATATTACATCTGACAATATGTAACAGAAACATTGGAACAGTGGTGCTGCACTCAGAAACTGTGGGGGCGCCAAATTGCACAAAATACCAATTTTTAATGTCACTTTAAAATTCCCTTAATGTGATTATGATGAAAAATGTCTACTTATGACCAACCTCTGCTGGGATGCTGGAGTGGATATTTATTTGTCACAGATTCATCACAGATTAACGTTGAAATAATCTGTGTATCAAGGAAAATTATTTTTTTGTTTTAATCTCATCAGTATGGATTTCTTCCTTTAATGCTTCCTGAGATTACAATAGATTCACAACTTCTGCATTCAGAATCCTCCAGAAGTCAGTCGTCTGCTGCAGCTGACTTTTTCTTGCATTTACATGATTTATCTGTTATCTGTCTGTTACTGTCAGCAATTTTTATCTATATAATGTGCAAAAGTAATGAAAAACTTAGTCACAATTTTACAGGGCCTATGAAGTGACTTCTCAAAATGAATTACTTGAAAAAGTTATTTAAAACATGATAACAATCTTCAAACATGATTTTCCATTTGAGGACCAATAACAAGAGGTGTCTTTCTGGAAGCTCCACTCTGTCAGTACTTAATATTTTGTGTGTGCGTGCCTGGGTTTACACACCTTCAAGCACTCAACACTCAAGTACACCTGTACATACCCTGCGGAGTGTACACCCCTTTCGCTCAGTACTGTGGGTAAGCCACAGTATTCACAACCTGTTTTGTCTCACTGGACTGCCTGGGGATTTTTGACTAACTGCCCGCCTATCTTTGATAAACAAAAGGCTCCAGCTCTAATGCATTTTTGAGCCACTCTTGCCCCTCAGCTTTTATCAGCTTAGCCACGCCGATTTAATCGGACGGCCCTGTTTGTGTTGTCCTCCGTGTTTGTCTCAGAGCTCTGGTGATCCCCCTTCTTTGTCTCGTCAGGGCAGTGTCACCCAAAGAGGTTTATGATGGGGACGCGGGAGCCACAGTTGAGAAGATTAGTGTCTGTGTGTGTGTGTGTGTGTGTGTGTGTGTGTGTGTGTGTGTGTGTGTGTGTGTGTGTGTGTGTGTGTGTGT
>JBBPCS010000226.1:12418189-12436786 GCA_037974645.1 Hollardia meadi
TGTGTGTGTGTGTGTGTGTGTGTGTGTGTGTGTGTGTGTGTGTGTGTGTGTGTGTGTGTGTGTGTGTGTGTGAGTAAGGAGGGGTCATATCATGTGTGTGTGTCATTTCTAAGGATCCTTCAGCTGTTGCAAGGGTGTGTTTTTTTTTACCCACCACAGGTGTCCCCTGGGAAATGTATATGGTATGTGAGACAAGTGGCACATTAAGGTTATAAAGCAACAGAGACCTTTCCATAGCAGAGAAGCTGGTCTTCATTAAGTTCTCCTGGAGCTGAGAGCTTTAGGAATTAACTATACGCCTCTGGCTCTGTGTAAATGATGTGTAAATTAACAAAAATGTTGGATTCTGTGGATTACTGTGGAATTAATTATTGTAATTTTTATTTATTTTATAGTAAATGTATTAATTCTAGGTTGTTTTTTTCTCAGTTAAAAAGTTGTATATTGGCATGTGTGCACAAATGAAACCATTTGAGAGACCAGACAGACACATAATGGATTCAGTATAAATATTTAAAATACTTTACACAGCATAGAAATCTCTTGACACTCAAGCAAAACCATCCAATACAAAATCTTACAAAAGACCATCCCCCGAGTCTGTATCAATCTCAGTATCACCCAGAAAAAAGGTACAAAGACTAAATTTTCAAATGTTAACAGTACAGTTCGACTTGTGAAACATTGCATGCAATTTTATTTGGACAGTGAGAAGCCTCGTGTGCCTATGGAAGCCTTTTTGTATAGTCAAAATCGTTTTTTGAAGCCACTTACATGTGAAAATATCAACAAACAGTTTAGAATCCCTTCGTACAGAAGTGACAGGAACACAGGAGTCGTACCGTTATTTACAAGCACAATTTTCACATCGCTCTCAGAGAGCTCTTGGCAAATACTCGTCATTGCAGTTAACACTTAAGACTATTGCACAAACTACAGCATTAAGACAAAAGGAAGTGAATTACTTTCATGGGTGTTACATGATCCTTGTAGCAGTTCTTCCCACCTTCATATTCTCAACCTTTGGCAAGGTTGATAAGTTTCATAAGGCTTTTGGATTCTTTCTTTTTTTTTTCCATCTTTTTTTTTCCAAAGCCGACTATGAACAGGCATATCCTCCTGTTAGAGTGCCATAACTAAGACAGTTTTACACTTTCCCTGTGGGTCATAGAGGTGATGTAACACTTGTATATAAAAGTTTATAGCTGTGAATTATTATTGTTGAGTGAAAGGTTTGTGAATGCTATCACAAGTGTATGTATCTATTTTAGTACGTTGATTAATTCTAATGGCACTAGCGCTCAGACACTGCAACGCCGTGACAAAATCCACACAAGGATGTCATAACTGACTGCTGTTATGCATTGATGTATGAATAATGCAGTGAGGTAAAAGATGGTATACCTTAGTATAGGTTTTGGTTTTTAAGAATAGTGCAGTGAGCTTCTTCATCCAGTCAGCATTGAGGATACAGTGCCAGCTGGCTGGAAGTCAGTGGGTATTTTAGAGTTTTCACAGAAACAACACATTTATACATGTAATCAGGGTGAGGGTCGGGGTCTGTTAGCTGGTGTGAATCAGTTTGCAGGTTAAATTAGTAACCAGTTAGAGCAATATATTACAAAAGAGAGTGTCTCTTAACTCAGTGTATAATACAATGATTTGTGTGTATGCATGTGCATGTGTGTGTACACCTTGCTGGAACAGCTCATATTACATGATGACCCATGTCCACTCTGTGTGACATGGTGAGGTTTAGTCGTCCCTCAGGATCCGTTTAAAATCTCATCTTCTCAGTGTCACCACCTCTTATTACATATTCACAGTGGTAACAAGAGATAAATCATTCTTAAACCCCTTTTTTCTTTAAATGATCAAGTCAAAAAAAATCATCAAAAGTGGCTCAGTCACAATAAAGGAGCAGTTCATGGTTCAAAAGGCCGCTCTGGAAGACCCCTCCAACTTAAAATGTTGAGAGGAGCCTCAAGTTCAGTCTGTCTTTCTTTTGTTTTCTGTCCTCTTGTATCCCTCAGCAGAGGGTCTTGAGTGCTCCTGAAGCACAGAGGAGAGTCTGCATGGGGTAGGGAGGCGGTGACACCACTTCTTCAATGACCTGTTCTGGTCGGAATGTGAATGGCTGCAGCTGGAGCTTCTTCTTTAGGATCTGTCCGATTCCCATGGAGGGGAACTTACTGCGGTGTGTCGGGCTGTCAGGATCATTGCTGCTGCTGTTGGAAGGAGGACTGAATGCTGACGTGGGGTTGAGAGGACTAAAGGCGGACTTTGGGGGGCTGAAAGCAGAGCTTCCTGGGGGGCTTCCTACAGTGCTCGGGGGGCTGCCACTGGTGTCGGAAGAACCGCACCACTCTGACGAGATGCTCTTCTTGGGCATCGGGTTGACAATGAGGACGGGAGGACTGGGGATCGTGGCCTTCTTCAAGTAAGATGAGTCGGGTTGGAAGGCAGAGACATGGCGGGGTGGGGACAGAGTCCCGTTGGTCAGCTTGTACCAGGGTGAAGCCGGGGTGTCTTCAATTTGTTCAGCTTTGGAGAGGGACCCGAAGGAATGCATGCCGATTGGTGATGGTGCCGGTGGAGCGGGTATGTTGTGTTCTGGGCTTGTGTTGACTTGTGGGAGGGTGGCCAGGCGCCTCCGTTGCTGAGGAGTGTTGTGAAAAAGTGGTTGGATCTCTAGATACTCCATAGAGGAAGAGGCAACGGTGCCGGGTGGTGCCAGAGGTGAATTACGATGGCCACCAGTTATTGCACGCAAAAGACCTGAAAAGGAAATGAGAAGCATTGTAACATTTCTGAAAAACTATTTTGCTGCTTGTTAAACAAACATTTGAAATATTAGTTTTTGCTCAACTGGTTGCAAATACAACTGCATGAAAGGTTGAGGACTGCAGTCCTTCATGTCTAGATTCTGTGTCAGTGAAAACTTACTTAATCTTGGAGTGTGTAACAAGGAGGTGTGAAGTTACAAGAACACTCTGTCCTAATTTTAAGGTAGTTTAAGAAGAACAGCCAGTTCTGACATGCTGAAACTAAAACAGCCTTTCACTATGCCACTCAGGCAAATGAGGAGAGTGAAACCTTTGGGCCTCAGCTTTGCCCCCAGGTCCTTGTATGTCACTTGTAAGCTCTTCTTCAAGATGTGTGATCTGACAGACTCCAACCACCTATCACTCTTACAAAGATCCCAGGCCTAGTTTGAAAGGAATGAATATAACTAATGCTGCTGCATTCCTCGATTAATTCAGTTTAATTCCATATTATATATACTTTCTCAGTCATTTCTTGTTTTTTGTTCTTGATACAACTTGTCCAGGATGTTTCCTCTTGGATGGATGGATGGATGGAAGGAAGGGTGGATGGATGGATGGATGGATGGAAGGAAGGGTGGATGGATGGAAGGGTGGATGGACCGACTGGGTAACTATGTATGTCTGAGTTGTGTTCTGAGGATGTTGCCGTACAAGAATATGCATGCTCAGTCAACCTACCCTGTATGAATAAAGGTAAATAAAATAAATAAGTGAAACTTTTTAAGACAAATGTACTTTTCTGTATATTTTTGTCTTTCTTTTAACGTATTTGCCCAAGTGTTTTGGTACTGCACAAGATGATTCCTCACCTGTTCTGTGTTTCTTCTCCTTGGGTCCCTTGCTAACAGCCAGGTAGACGGGCGTCTGTTTGGGAGGAATGGTGAGCTTGTCGACGTGCTTCCTCCACTGGGTCTGGAAGTACTCGTCTTTCTGCTTTTCCCCTTTCTTTTTCTCCTGGAATTGCATCTCCTTAACACACAAAAAGCCACTCATTACAGTTGACCTTAGCTATTGACAAACCTATTGTTGTGTAGCCATGTTTATCAATCTCTGCTTCTAGACACCTGTAAGTGTATTCAGGTGTTATTAAGAAACTGGAATTTCAGGTAGAGTGTGTATTATGTAAGAGTTAAGATCTTTGTTTCCTTTACGCTCATCGAGAAAATCATGGGACAGGTGTTTGCTAGGATCTCCTTACCCTGTACTCTTTAGAGAGTCTCTTCATTTTTTTGTTGAGGAGGAAGTAGACGGCCAGAGTGTGGCAGGCGCGGTTGGTGAGGACAGCGCTGAGAACCTCACTGTGCTTGTAGTTCATCTTCTCCGTCATATGCAGCAACACCGTGTGGTTGATTTCCTCGATGTGGATCCTTAACACAGAAAGTGAAGGTTAATGCTTTGTGATGCTTTAAATTAAAGGTGAAAAAGAAGAGAGAAGAGATTTAGAAAACAAACAGCCAAAAATGAGCTAAAATTTGGGGATATACTGGGGCAAAATAGGAACTCAAAGCATTTAAAATGTGTGTGGGTCTGTCTACCTGTTGAGGTATGGTGCCCCTGTGTTCTTGTTGGCCAGCTGTAGCCATGAATCAGCCATCACCTGGTGGATATTTGGACGCTTGTTAGGATCTGGCTCAAGAAGCTTCTTCAGAAGACAGATGGCAGCTGAGACAGAGAAAGGGAGAATAAATATTAATAAGCTGCCACGGACACTCAAATCACTACATAAAAGAGGAACTTTTTAAGATGTTCTTATAACATTACATTTTTTCTTCAGAAATGTGACTGCTCCTTTCATTGGAAATAGAAATTTAATTGGAATGAACATGAAATATTGCCTCATTTCTCTGCCACGAGCACACCACTCACAGCTGTTTTTGATAAGTAGTTGGAGCAGAGGAGTTACTATGGGTTTTTCCCTTTGTCTTGACACAGTGCACCTAACCACTGACAAGCTAATTTGGCCCTCATCCTTTCATGTTGTTATTACATAAGACGGATGAGGTGACATATCTGTGTCATGAGCTTGATTAATAGCTATTTACACAACTCAGGCAATCCCTTAATTTGTGTATTAGAGAGTGACGCACTGTTGCGACACACTTAGGAGAAGCATCTGAAGTATGAATGCCACTCCTTGAAGCCAAATGCATACACGCCACAGAACAACATTGTCCCACTCCAAATAGATATATACTTACCTTTAAATAAGCCTCTGTAAATTAATTCTAATCCTACTCAAATATATTAACTACAATTAAGAATAACAAGTCTATTTATTATGCTAAAAAATAATAGCAGTGTGCAGCCCCTTCAGAATTCCTTGGAATTCTGACTAGTATTCGAAGTAAAATACCATGTTTTCAATTTAATGCAGTGCCAGCGACTTCACCACAAAGGAAACTCCTTGCACACAGGTGTGCATTCAGTATTTACCTGTGGAGAGCGAGGGAGGTAGAGGGTTCATCTCCTTATCCACCATCTTCTGGTGCAGGGCTCGGAGACTGAAGGGCTCCACGGTGAACGGGAGAGTCCCAGTCAACATCGCGTACATGTTCACACCACTGGAAGATAAAAAGACACACTTCAGCTCTGCATTTATTCATGAAATAAAATTTCTTTTTAAAATAATTTAATATTTAACAACAACTGATTACATGTCTGAGAAAGGAGAATACACTCACATGGACCAGACATCCACCTTCGGCCCGTACTTCTTCCTGGAGAGCAGCTCTGGCGCAGCATAGGCCGGACTTCCACACTGGGTGCTGAATGGGTCGGAGTATCCCAAGATGCCAGCGCAGTTGCTGAGGCCAAAATCTGAGGGACAGAAGAGGCGGGGTGAGTGTCCTTTCTGGGTTTATTACTGTTTTTTCAGCTCACCCATTTAACAAGTTGCCTCATCTCAGTGTTAGACGCAAATAGAAATAGATTAGAACTATGGTGAGAGCTTGTAAGGGTTTTCATGGGATGTTTAATTGCTCTTAACGTTTCACCACATGTGGGACATTAGACACTGCATGTCCCACGCGAACTGAGAAAATCTTTTTAGTTCTACTCAACAGTAACTGCCATCAAAGGCCTTCTTGTATTATTAACTGCTTGAATATTATTCTTTGCTCTGGAATATATTGTATTTATGAGTGAATTTATTTTTAAGCTTTGCACTTAAGGAAAAGAAACAGAGAAATTTATGGCAAGTTAGAAATGGAAATGTAGGAGCTCTTGTTGTTACCTATGAGTTTTATGTTGTCCTGCTCATCCAAAAGGAGGTTTTCTATCTTCAGATCCCTGTTAGACAAAGAGAGAAAAAAAGTGTCAATACCTGCACAGTATCAGTATTTACATCAGATAACTTATCTGAGCCACCATCATCATACAATGCAAAGGCAGAAGAGGTCAGTCCTCCACATGCCCCAACACACAAACACCCCTCCTAATGTGGGTCACGCTGGCAGATTTTTCAGGGTCTATTGTATGCCTTCAGATCCCTCCTCAGTCTTAGAAATCCTGTTATACAGTTATCTACGCAGGCCATCTCACCATGATTGAAATTTAGTTCCCAGGCTCTCAGTGACAAAGAATTGAATGTTCCCAGGAAGGGCTTCGTGAAATTTATATCTGAAACTTGATTTACAGATGCAGTTTATGTGTCGTTTCCTCCAAATCAGATTAAGCATTTTATCGCAAGATGTAATGCTATTTGTAAGACTGGAATGACGAATGGCTGTGTAAATCTTTTTTCTTTTTCTTTTCTTCTTTTTTTTTTAAATTGTATTTATTTTTTAAGAAATTCTCAGCAGCTCCCTTGAAAACCTCTTATAGCATGGCAGCACAGTTGTTTAGCAGACAGATATGGTTATTTGTGGATTAACAGTAATGTTCACAATAAGGACTTAACCTTGAGAAAGAGGATCATGTCTGACTCTTAAAGTCAGCTTTAACCCATTAACAGCTCAATCTGTCTGAGCAATGGATGGCAAACTTATTTTAAACTTCATTTATACAAATTCCCATGTGTAACCAATATACAAAAACCAATGGGTCATGTTTTGTTTTTTTTACCTGTGTACAACACCCGCCCTGTGCAGGTGCTCAACAGCCAGCACCAACTGCCGGATGTATTTCTGAGTCTCCCTCTCATCTAGGCGTTTCTTGTCATAGATGCGGTTCATGAGGTTGCCGCCGGGGCACAGCTCCATCACCAGGTAGTAGCTGTTCTCTGTCTCCAGGATGTCCAGCAGCTGCGTAATGTTGGGGTGGCGGATCATCTGCTGGATGTGGCCCTCCCTCCGCAGGTTCTTAGTCACATACGAATCCTTCTTGGCCTTCCGCTTGTCGATCACCTTCACCGCCACCTGGAGAAATTGAGACAGAGGATGAGGTGAAGGTTATTTAAGACAAAGTCCTGATTGGTCAGCTTAAGTTTGGCTCTTAAAGTTTTGATATTGTGAATAATACCCCTGGAGAATAGAGCACAAGCACACTGCTGTGTCTTGGAGAGGGGATTTCAGAGAGTTGTAGTGTAACAGGTGTTGGGCTACTCGTTCTCCATTGCAGGGTATATAACTCGACACTGACCTCTCCCTCACAGCTGCTCCCAATGTGGGGCAACATACAGGCGCTACAGGGCCCTGGGGCTGCAGGAGGGGGAGGTGTGTGTGTTGGAGGGGTTACTGAACCATCATAAACTGGGGAAAAACAAATGTTACACTATCTGTAGAGAAGGCGCTGAGGCCAAATGGACATTTAATATTCCCCCATTTGCCCCAGAGTCTCGCTGCAGCTAAACTCACATGAGGAGTGACGACAAATGTGGAAAAGAGACTAAGGAAGGATAAATTAGAGTCTGCTCATTTTCAGATTCAACAAACTGAGGAGAACAGATTCCCAGTCAAATGGGGTTTTTTTTACTCATCCCACCATCTTCTGCCTGTCTGCCCTTGTCTCACTGGAGAAGATCTCTCCTCATAAAAAAGCCTCAGTACATGTCCTTTACCTTTATGACAAACACTTTTACTCCCCCCCTGTAGCTAATTACATTCAATAACGTATCCATCTGCTCTAGTTCATGCTTTGCCCGTGTCTCCTTGTATCCAGTCTAGACTGGGTTCAAGAGCATGGCTACCATACACAGCAAATCATCTCAAGGAGAAGGCACAGACATGAAAAGGCATGACCAGTGAAACTAATCACCATATCCATTAATGAAATGGTGAAGGCCAAAGTGGTTGTGTGCGTGTCCTCTCTTTCTTCTGTCCTTCAGCTTGTCTTTTATACGTTCGTCCTTTCATCTCTGAGAATTGATTCACCTCTGAAAACCTTTTTACAGCTGCTAATTAAACCTGGCTGTATGTGCTTGTATGTGTCTGTGTTGAGCTGTCGCAACACAGTAATATATGGCTCGTGTTTACACCAGGCAGAGTGGATAAAAGAAGGGGTGCGGGGGAATGTATGGGGGGGGGGGCACTGTATTTACAGTCGGCTAGGCTATATGAGGAGGGGGGTGGGTATATAGAGGGGGAGGGGTGTGCCCAGCCAGGGGGCTTCTGGGGGATTCAGTTGTTTATCAGGCGCCCCTCAGACTGAAATGGGGGGAGGTGGGTGGAGTATGGAGGGGAAAGTGGGTTACAGACATCAAAAACATGTGCATATGACCTCCCTAGCCCCCTGACCATGACAGCCCCATCCCTGATGTCTCCTCACTTTCATACCCCCTGCCCTTAAAGACTCACACATACACTCTCATCCCTGTATCCACTCCGGCTTTCTAGAGATGCTTAAAAAAAAGGGTCTGGGGGTCCTCCTGTATTCCCTTTCTCCCCGACTACCCTTTTGCTTGAATAAACTCGCTGCCCTCCGCTTGCCTCCAGTGCCTGTTGGACCCTGTATTCCAATGAATGAGAGGGAGAGTGTAAAGAGGGGAGGGGAGGGGGTGAATTTGGTTGAGCGTGGTTGTGTGATTGCAAGTGTTTGCATCATCCTCAACAAAGAGAGTGAGGGAAGAGGAAAGAAAGAACTGAGGGGGGCTGACTGAGATAATCTTTACTATATGCTAGTTAGTAAACTCACTGGCACAGATTCTGTTTTTACACATATACAAACAGACATTGGTCTAAATGTAGGAACACAGACGGAACAGGAGGTCCTTGTTTTCCAGTATGCAAATGTCCTGGCTGCTTCTCAAAAAGCCTAGAGAGACAAAGGCAACCAGTGGCCAATGGAAGCCCATATCAAAGCCCTGCGCTGGCAGAATGATAATGAGGCTTAAGCCCATTTATCATCGACATGATTTCATATGCAAGTAGCAGCTCTGTCCTCTCATAGGTCGAGCAATTTTCCTCTCCGTCCCTATCAGAGGCTTGCGCGCCCAACAGCGGTGAGATCACCACCACCACCAGCAGCAAACAAAGCAGGAGGTTCAGAAAAGAGCCACAGAGCGCACAGCTAACATCGTGTTAAGAAAAGATTCTCTCTCAAACAACACAGAAAATAAATATTGTCACTGTTGCTTGGCTCGAAAATAAAGCCCAGCTGAGCGTGTAGCTGAGTTCAACAGCTGGTGGTGCCACATGAGCTCATTAACAAAGCTTCCCTTTGCAAACAGGGCTGGCCACTTTCCCTGAGAAAGCTAAGGGCTTATTTGGCTCTTAGCAAAAATCACAATGTATGGCTAAACTGTCAATATAAATAGATGAATGATTTTTTTTTTATTGGTTCACATGCAGGCAAGTGACAGCTGACACTGTCCACTGAAATGGAATTTAAAACCATACCCCTTGCTGTATGCCACTCATTATTTTTAGATGTGTTTTTAGAACTAACTCAGCTAATTATCTCTAAAACAAAGTTTGGTCTCTGGTTTAAACAGAAATTCAAGTTTAAGAAATAATTCTGAAATTATATAATAATATGTAGCCTATGATGCACACAATTTGCAATGTCCACTTTGAGAGTCCGCTTACCTTTTCCCCAGTCAACGCGTGGAGACCTTCTCTAACTTTGGCGAACGACCCCTCTCCCAGCTTCCTCCCAATCAGATAGTTCCCGACCCGTTTGGTGTGGTAAAAGTTCTTGAGGATGTCGGCTGCAGGACTGCATAGAGAGGCCGGTAAGATGCTCTCGTTCCCGGCAATGTTTGGGGTTTTACCCTCGTATAACCCGTGACTGTTGTCCACCACCATGTCGTTGTCGGCAACTGGCATCACACTTCCCTTGCCCTTCTACTTTCAACAAGGGAGGAAACTAACAACGAGCAGCTCGTCCCCTCGCCCAGCTTAAAGCCAGGTATTAAATGCTTAGCGTGCGGCAAAGTGCGTTAACTCGGGTGTGCTTGCGTCTTGCCCCTAATGACAAATTAAGGGAACCGGAGCTTGCGCAACCTGTTCACCCAAAGCATCCAGTGAGCACACTCAGCAGGTTCCGAGACAAGTCTTGATCAGTGTATCAGCTTAAATTTGAATGACACAAAAGACATGCCTAAGTCAATCATGGAAAGTTATTAACTGACGCTGAATACGTGTGAGGGTTTAAAAAAAATGTTGCTCAGTCAGAGGTAGGCCTATTACTCGGCGTCGCTTCTCTACACATGACCGTCTCCGGAATGCGTGCACGCAGCGTGTTGTTCAGTTTGAAGTGGCTGACTTTACCGGGGCTCCTCTGGGTGGGCGTTTCTTAGTGTACGGGTGAAAAAAAAAACACTCAGCCCCTCGCACAGTGATGATTCTCAATCCTATCAGCGCAGGCGGGCGGAGCACATGTGAGAACAAGGGGGACGACTCCACCCGGTACCACCGCTTCGCTTGGTGCGCTCAGATTGAACACGACTATGAACAAAGGATATATTTGTAGCCTGCGCAGGGCGATAGAGCAACAGTGTCACTATTTAGATTTTTTTTTTCAATTTCTGCTACATGATTTATGGGCGTCTACGTCGTTGCCTAATTGTATTGTCATTTGGGAGAATTGCGCGTAAAGGACCCATAGGTTGACACCATGTGCTGTGCACCCACAGTTCCTTAACTACAGTGGCATAATTGTCTGTAAGGGATGGTCAATTGCATGTAAGGCGTAGCATATCACCATCTATCTACCACTACCACTGTCTTATTGGTTGCTGCTTAACTTGGAGTTCTGGCAGCAATAGAAAGTTATACACCAGTACACCATTGGCAGACAAAGGAGCATTTTCCCCGCACGCTCACTGAGGTGCTCACTGGCCTAATTAACATGGTGTTCATCACTCAAAGGAGGACACCTGAAGGGAGGGGCAACAGTTTGAGACACATTTTTTCCCCCCTTCCTGTATTTGGCTTGAGGTCAGGTTAATGTGACCTAATATGAATATATTTTTCTATAAAGTGAACCTGCAGGAGCTGAACAAAACAGACACCTGATGAAATGGATGAAAGTGAATGCAGAGAATGCATTGAATGTAGTTTTTGAGAGGTGTTGATTCAACTCTGTGGGCTTTTATGAGGCTGTATAATTTGCCGTGTTATTGTATGAGATTTAATAGGCCTTTATGTAGATATGCTCTGTTTTGTTCACTCTTTGTATGGATTTGTAGGAATGAGAATACATGCACACCCATACCTACTGGACCGTGCTTTCTAGACACCAGACCAGACACCCAGACATGGAACCAAAAGTATAAGTATACCACCATCTATTGGATTTAATTTGTACTACAAGAAAATTAGTCAGTGCCACAACTTGAGTTTGGAGTCTTACCCCATTTAGACTAGACTGCCTTTTTTTGTTTGTTTTTTTGTGAATTTATGGTTTAAAGCAAGACGTCTGTGGATTAGTCCTTGGAGTTTAACAGTGGCCTGTAAAATATATATAGTGGTCTTTTGAGGGAGTTATTGATTTAGAGACAATGCTTCTCAATTTAAAGTGTGTATTGGGAATGTGCATATCCTGTTTTTAAATTTTCCAAAGCACCACACCACAATAAAAGTAATTATTTCACGGATACATTACAACTTTGTGACTTGTTGGTCAATAGGATGTTCTCTTCTTATTTCAATGTAATAGTAAAGTAAGTTTAATTTCGAATCTTTCAGTTAATTTCGTGGTTAAATCTGGGGTCATGTACAAGGTATACTCCAGCACAGTAAAACCAGTTGATATGTGGAAGTAGGCAGAATATAAGATTGCATGTGTACAACGCACAGAAACTGGGATGGACAAGCATCAATCGGTGGACACCTGTGCCGTGCGTTGTCCACATAACCCCACCGCCACCTAGTGGACAAAACCTGAAACAACGCAATTGAATCCCATCATGCTTTGCCGTACCCGCCGACCTGTAAGCTACCGATGCTAGGCTAACTCTCGTTAGCTACCGGGAGCGGACATGTTGTACCGACCCTTCCCTCAATAAACATCGCTGTAAGCGGGGAACCAGGAGTTAAGGGGGAGGTTTGGGAGCGCCGAGCAATCATGGATGCAGTTAACGCCTTTAACCACGAGGTAAGCTGCCCCCGGGGCTCGCTGAGACACTGGAGTCATCGAGCTCTGGCGCTGCGGGTCATGGTGCTGTGATGCACTGAAGCTAGCCGAGCAGGACCGACCTGCGGGCCTAGCTAGCTGGACTTGTCCATATGAACCTGGCTTTGGGCTACCCGAGGTGTCGTTTGTGTTGTATCTATATTGTTACCTGCAACGCGAGTAATGTTGTTGCTGAAACAGGTTATAGGCTAACGTTATTCTGCCTACTAGCAAGCTAATACAACAATTGCCAGTTCACAGTGGCTCCAGTAACCTTGCACAAACTTCGCAGACTAACGTTAATGTTAGCTTGTGGGGGCATGCTCACTAACACTAAGTAACAGTGCTACTGACAAGCTCACAGCGAGCAAACACACCATCCTATTTTTATTGTCACACTGCAAGCGCACTAACAAAACGTTCACAACCTGTGTTTGATGTCGGGCCAAGTTACTGTAAGGCCTGAGGACTGATGGTTGATACTTTAAGAAGCCTAGTCAACAGACAGGTTAAGCCATGTCATAACTAGCTAGTCCCCGATATTGCAGCACTCCGTTAACACACCAGGGCTAAGAGCAGTTTCTGATGGTTCTTGAACAATGCAGTTTCTGTCTGGCACGGGGAAAAAAGAGAAAGTAGTTCCTGTTGATGGATGCAAACCCATGTTACATATGTAAAATATGTCAGTGTGTACTTTAGCATACTGTCTAGAGACACCCATTTGAAGAGCAGAGATTTTTTTTTTTAAATAGTTAAATTAATCTCAGACACTGAATTGTTTTGTTTGGCTCAGAATAAAAAGGGAAAGCAATAGCATCAGTGCACAGCTGTTAAGATGGATAGCATCCTCAAAAGCAGACACCCTTTAACGGTGCATAGTTAATTTCAAATTTGTTTGCACCATACTGTAACAAGGCGTGATCTTGTCATGCTATATAATGTGAGTGGATCCTCATTTCAAAGCAGTGAAAATGTATCATTTTTGTCCCCAGACCACAGGAGGAATTTGGGAATTAAGAAATTCTATTGTATAGAATCAGATGCTGATTTGGACTGTGTAGTGCCAAGTGGTAAACAATAGCAAGGGAAGATTTCATGCAGTCACTGTTTTTGCAGCGCAGTGCACTAATAATACCAAATAGTTCAGTTCTGTGCCCCCGTCAGACAATAAAGAGCAAGTCAACGATCAGCGCAGGATACAGAAGTGGTAGAACAGTTCATAAGCCCGCTTAAACAATCAGTGTCACCTAAGCACCAATAGCAGCAACCAACAAAAGATCAGTAGTCGTATTAACAAATTGCATGCTATCATCAGTCAGTCATTAATTGATGAGATCATTAGGATTGGGATGTTCATTAATTAAAGCTTATTTTATTCAGTTTAATTCTGCTCCTTGTTTACACCAATACATTCAGTCGTTAAGAGCTTGTCTTGTAAATGTGTCTCTTTGTTATGGGAAGATGTGAATTTTTGAAAATCAAAAGAAATGGAGTGAAAGTTGAAATGATTGATATCACCTCTGAAACTCCTCAAGCACTGTCCTCTGTCCTTTTATTTATTAATTTCATCCTTTCTCATGACTCTTCAAATGTCACTCCTCTGTTTATTTACTCTTTCTCTAGTTGTTCTCATTGATGGACTCCAAGCCCCCAATTTCTCGGGCAAAGATGATCTCCATCACCAAATCTGCCATTAAAGCTATGAAAGTAAGAATGTGTTTGGTATTCCTTCCTATTTGAGTTTGCAAGTTACTTGCAAATTTCTTTGAACGATATTCTCTGCATTTCTAAAATAATATCCCTTATTTTTTGAACCTATATGTAGATAATACTCACTTGCTTCTTTCTTTCTCAGCTCTACAAACATGTAGTCCAGATTGTGGAGAAGTTTATCAAAAAGGTGAGGCAAACCTGTCTATATTCAGTCATCGCTCAGTTTCTCCTCACCAAACACGAATAAACTCCAGTCTAATTTCTACTTCTGTTCTCATTCTGTCTCTTCTCTCCAGTGTAAGCCTGAGTACAAGGTAGCAGGCCTGTATGTGGTGGATTCCATTGTTAGGCAGTCCAGACATCAGTTTGGAGCAGACAAGGACGTGTTTGGCCCACGGTTCACCAAAAACATTACAGGAACTTTTGAGAACCTCTGCCTTTGCCCAGTAGAGGACAGGGTAAGAACAGTAAGAGTTACTGAAAATTTTACTGTAATGAATATTAGCTGGAATAAGGTGGACTGTAGTGTTGTAGTCACAAATAGTACTGAATTGGGGTTGAAGGATTTTGCCAGGCTTCTGTTATTCCCGCTTCTTCACTCCTTGCTTTCTTATTTTCCTTTGCAGAGTAAGATCGTGCGAGTGTTGAATCTGTGGCAGAAGAATGGGGTGTTCAAGATTGAGGTTATTCAGCCCCTCCTGGACATGGCAGCTGGTTCGAGCAGTGGTGCTGCACCCTACACAGGCACAGATGAGCCAGGTAATTTGTGTGAACGCGTTGTTGCATTCACTATTCATAATAATATACTTTTGCTTAGTGGAGACATTTATAATTTTACTAATTTCATTTATATTGCACAACTTGATATTGATATGTTGATGTATCATTAAATGAGGCTGTTACTTGAAGCATCTGTGTGCTGCTCACACACCTATTCATGCTGTGTCTCTTCCCTCAGGTTCTTCCCCACCTCCAGCCAAAGAGCCAGTTACTGCTGTAACGGCAAACTCCACCACAACATCTGCTGCTCAGCTGCAAAACTCAGATGCCTTTGCTGCTGTGGCACAGCTCTTCCAGACCTCACAGGGTCAGCAGGTGCGTCTACATTGGCTTTGTCCACAGTTATTTTACTTGTATTATCACTGCTTGCACACCTCTTAGACCCTCACCAATAACTCTTCTTTGACTCTCCATCACTGGCATTGTTAGCTTCAACAGATGCTCCAGAACTTTCAGCAGCAGCCAGTGAAGCCAGAAAGCAACACCCAGCCTCCTGTCCATAACATTCAAACACATGCCCAAAATGTCACCACTGGCCTGGGCATGGTCTCCCCGCAACCTCCCCTGCCCACTGACCCCACCCAGCAGAAGACAGCCTTTGACAAGGTGGCAGTGTGTTTTTGTATTTTCATATGCCATAAGCAGCTGAATAAACAACCCTAATTCCAAACAAGTTAGGATGCCGTGTAAAACACAAAAAACAGAACGTGATAATTTGCTAATGCCTTTGGACATGTACTCAATTGAAGACAATATATTTCATGTTTTACCTACTAATTACCTGGCTCTCTTTTAGAAATTGCTGGACCGTTTTGATTATGATGACGAACCAGAAGTTGGAGAAGAAACAAAGAAGGATGAAATCACATCACAGCACGCCTTGTAAGCCCTTTATTTGTTACATATATTACAGCTGCTCTGCCGTGCAAAGAAGTTGGAAGCTATGATTGATTCTTTAAAATAACCTTCAGGCTGAGAAACTGATGGAGTGTTTTTATGGTCACAGTATGCAGCAGCCTCCAGCCTTCTTACAGCACATGGAGCACTTCAAACAGCAGATGATGAACATGTCGCAAGAACAGGTAATGAGTGCAAAGATTTCTAATTGTTAAAAAACTAATTTTTCATGACAAGTCCAACATCTAATTCTTTGATCGTTGTTTCCTTTTCCACATTTTGCTTTAAACTGTAAAATTAAACTATCAAATGTAAGTCTGTATCACTACAACTATTGCAGCTTGTGTTACAACAGTAGGGTCGCATAATACAACAACATACACAACATTATATGCTCCTGATTGATGGAAGGCAGCCGCTTTTTAAAAAGAATACATGTAAAAAATATTAAAATAAAATGTAGGTGGGGACAAATCATTTTCTGCCAAATTAATTTTATATTTGGAAATCCGTGTTGTACGTGCACAGTATTTATTCAGTCTTCCTTTCTCAGGTTCCTCTCCCTCCTAATGGCCAGCCCCAGGCCTATGGTTTACCACCAGGACAAAGCTTCCCAGCTATGATGCCTCCTATGGGCCATGCTTTACCAGGGCAGCCCCTCCCTGGCTCTACTGGGCCACCAGGCTTCCCAGGGGTATACCCTCCCCACAATGCTGCCCAGCAACAACAGGTTAAGAATAGCACAAACGACATGTAAAATCTAAAAATCCATTTTTAGAGTTGAATTTTGAAATTGAATTCTGATGCCAGAAATGTGAAAACTGCTTAATATGGCAAAAAAAAGTTTTTGTTCAGCTTAGGTGGGAGATTAAGAAGTATGGTCTATATTATGATCACTTAAATGTGTAATAGTTTGCATCAAATCATAATCATGTCTTTTCCATACAATATCAGGATTTGTCAATGGATATGGAGCATTCATCTATGGGGGATGGCAGACATAGTCGACGGTCACACTCAGGCTCCAGGTAAGCATCTGAAGTGGGATGTGATGTGTCAGACTCAGTTACCATCTAAGCAGTGTCATTTGTTCTTTACCATCTATTTTGTTTTAAGCAGATACGGTGAACATGAACATATTTTTTTCTCCAGGTCTCCGAAGCGGAGGAGGTCACGGTCTAATTCCCGTACACGCCGATCCAGGCACAGGCGATCCCGCTCACGCTCCAGAGACCGCCGTCACCATTCCCCACGCTCGCGCTCACAAGAGCGCAGAGAGCGAGAGAAAGAGCGAGAGCGACGGCAGAAAGGCCTTCCGCCACCCAAGAGCGAGACACTAAGCAGTGAGTCATAATCTATTTGTCATAGGCATATTTAGTTCAGGAGACAGACATGGACCTGAAATGATCTGTTAGGTGTGTGCAATGTTTTTTTAGTAGTTTAAAATAATTCTTGTCTTCTGACATCACTTTTTTTTATAAATAATTTCCCTACCTCTGATTCCAACTATTATTTTTTGCATTTCTAAGTTCTTGTTCATGTTACCTTTTCGTTCTCTTTTTCAGTTTGCAGTACAACTCTCTGGGTGGGCCAGTTGGACAAGAGAACACAACAGCAAGATGTTGCCTGTTTACTGGAGGAGTTTGGGCAGATTGAGTCCATCAATGTAAGAAAACTCATAGATCAGTTCCTGTGTTTGTAAAAATGACATTTTCTCTCCCAAAGATGAATAATATAGATTTTTCTGTATGGATTTTTTTCATAGCCTCTGTCTTGTTAATATTTCATATTTATGTTTATGTAAAATACTGATTACATACAGAAGATTAAATTGTTGACACTAAACTTTGCTTTTACAAATGTTTGACAATGTTGTACCTGTTTATGAAAGCACAATGGTATAATAATTATATTGAGTCCAGAATCAGTTAAGTAAATGGAAATCATAATCTCTTTGTTTTGTTTTTTTTTCTTCATTGGTTTGTTTGTCCTCCTCTCTGGTTAAGATGATCCCTCCACGTGGCTGTGCCTATATTGTAATGATACATAGGCAAGATGCCTTCAGGGCGCTACAGAAGCTTAGTAGAGGATCTCACAAAGTTAACCAGAAAGCCATCAAGGTGAGTGAGCAACACAGATTGCTGCTTTGTCAAGTACTGCTAAATGAAAAGTTGTCCAATAAAAGAGAAAACAGAGAATTTTCTAATCAATCAATAATTGTTTTTGTTAATTTCTTTCCAGATTGCTTGGGCTTTGAACAAGGGCATAAAGCCTGAGTTTAAACAGTACTGGGATGTGGAGCTGGGTGTCACCTACATACCTTGGTCTAAAATCAAAGAGGTTCAGCTGGAGGAGCTAAAAGAAGGAGGAATATTGGATGTAGACACCTTATCACCAGGTAAAAACTAGGATGTAATAATGAACAAATCTGAAACGAGTTGTATCATTGATGTTGTTGTGTTTTATAATGTGTTGACCAATGAGTCTGAACTGCGTCCATCTTTTGCAGAGTGGATTGGAGTGAGGAAGACTCTCGACCTCCCAGAGGAACTCACCCACAATGGCCGTTCGGAGCCACAACAGCCTGAGGAGCCGCAAGTATTACCTGTGGCTGCTGCAGCTGCTCCTCTTGCACAGGTAAACAACAGCTGCATGATGTTAACCAGTATTTTAAACTCTTAGCATTGACAGTGCTTTGCTCTGTCACTGTTATGTTAATAAGGAGGTTACATTTAAAATGGTATGACAACCTGGTGTGTCACCTGGTCAGATAACATTATTTTTATTGTAGCTGTTTGATGACGTTACTTAACTCGTGTGTGTGTGTGTGTGTGTGTGTGTGTGTGTGTGTGTGTGTGTGTGTGTGTGTGTGTGTGTGTGTGTGTGT
>JBBPCS010000226.1:12436886-12447293 GCA_037974645.1 Hollardia meadi
ACTAGAACATTGTACTGTAGCCATGATCAATGTCATTCAATTGATCTGTCAGTGGTTTTAATGTTGTGGCTGATCGGTGTAAGTAAATCACTTCTGTTTATACCCTGTTTTTCTGGCTGACAGGACATTTCGGGTGTTTTGGGCGAGGGAAGTGAGTATGGCGACAGCGGCATTGATGGCGTCACCACGGAGATAGACGGGGACGGAGAGTTGGTGTCACGCCGCTGTAAGGCCATGTCGGCCTCTTTTTCAGTATACTCAGCTACTGAGAGCAGCGTCTTCAATGGTAGCGACAGCGGGAGCAGCAGTGCAGGAGGAGGAGAAGGAAGAGGCGGCGAGGGAGGAAGGGGAGGAGTGTATGAGAATTTCCGGAAGGAGCTAGACAATCAAGCCTGGGTTGGTTACTTTGTCCATGTGTTGTTCTTTCAAAATAAAGGTATTAATGATTGATCCGACATCATTTTTATCACTCTTTTCTGTCACCCTGTCATCAGACACATCAAGGTCGGGACTGCACGGAGGAGGCTGGTTCAGCGGCGAGTGACGAGCAGAGCAGCGGCACACTCAGTAGTGCATATCCATCGGACACTCTGATTGGCTGTGCACAAGGCACTGTCAGGAAAGCAGGGGCTCTGGCTGTGAAAAACTTCTTGGTTCATAAGAAAAACAAGAAGGTGGAACCTGCAACAAGGCGCAAGTGGAAACACTACTGGGTCTCTCTTAGAGGTGTTGTATAAACTCTCATACTTTTTTATTTGAGATGTTTTTTTGATTCTTAAATGTATAGTTATATACGATATATGATTTAGTTGCCTAAATAATTATGACAATAATTAGTAACTAATAACTAAGATTGAAATATTAGATTAAAAAGACGACCAAAACTTTAACTTTAAACACAATCATGCAGCTTCAATGTTACATTCAGATAAACATCTCAACCTGACCCCAGCCTGTTTAATCTCTACTCCCTCTCTCCTGTTAGACTGTAATCACATCAGTCTTAACACAGTCCATGTCCTTGGTTGTCACCTCTACTCTCCTCTCTCAACCTCTCCTGTGTGGCCTCACATTTACTCTCCTCAGCCTCATCACAATTTAATTTTACGGCAGTATCTGTGTCTAATCCAATCTCTTCCTTGTGAAATGCACATGATACAGCATCTGCGGCTGCATTCCTGCCTGCCTCCTGTCCTTATATCCACCCCCCTAAAAATAAATACATACAGACAGTCTCATTGTATTCCTCCTGACCTCATGTCATGCATTGGCACCAAAAATAAACAATGTTGGCCCATAGCTTTAAATATTTTTATTATTTTGCTTAAGCCCTAACGAGAGATTAAATAGATGGTATAAAATGCTTGTTCTGCTAATTTGTTTCACATAAAAACAATAAAATGGCAAATATAGTACTTAATGTGATATCAGAAAGGAAATTACTTTTCCTGTCTATTTATTTCTGTCCATCTTTCTTCTTCTGTGTTCTTCAAGGCTGCACTCTCTTCCTGTACGAGTCAGACAGTCGTTCTGGGATCGACCACAACAGTGTTCCTAAACATGCATTGTGGGTGGAAAACAGCATAGTGCAGGCTGTACCCGAACACCCGAAGAAAGACTTTGTCTTCTGCCTCAGCAACTCAGTTGGAGATGCTTTCCTCTTCCAGGTAAGAGAGACTGGTATTTAAAACATCCATAGGGAAGTATAGGGAGGGGAAGTAGTGTACAGTTTGAAACAACATAGTCAGAGCCAACATAGTTTAATTCATAGTCACAAACATAATTTAGGTCCACTCTTTTTCAACCATTTTAATGTTTTTGGGATGACATGAAGTTAGCAGATCACTAAGAGAGACAGAGATAGCTGGAAATACGAACCTCATTTCACCTGGTGGGTTTGTGTATGTGTGTGTGTAGCATACAAGTAGATGACATTTACCCATGTGTGGGAGATAAGCCAGTTCTGTGTCCATGTGTTTGTTTAATGTCTGACTTGTTTAAAGGCCACACTGTCACACTGTGACAGTGATCCACCACAGTCACCATTGTGTAGTATTAAAATGTGTCTATTTATATTCATGGCAGCTGTCCACTGTGACATTCAATCAAAGAATAGGTTGATAATTAATAAGATGATGAGATTATACTTACCACCCTCTCACAGTCTTTTCCTCACAACTGTTACCTGTTTTCTTAAGTTCTTTGATTTATTCTTTGGAGATTTCACCAGTAATCTTTCCCTTTTTCCCCGCCCCTGTCAGACGTCAGGCCAGACAGAACTGGAGAACTGGATCACTGCAATTCACTCCGCATGTGCCGCAGCTCTGGCTCGCCAGCACCACAGGGAGGATACAGTGCGACTGCTGCGAACCGAGCTCCGCAAGCTGGAGCAGAAGATCGACATGGATGAGAAGATGAAGAAGATGGGAGACATGCAGCTGTCTACTGTCACTGATACCAAGAAGAGGAAGACCATACTGGAGCAGGTATAGAGCAGGGATATTGATACACAATTGACACAAAAGCAGTCTCAGTCTTAGAAAGCCTTTTCATTGTACTGCAAATTAGTCATACTTTATGTCCATGTGATGCGAATATGAACCAGGTGTTATGATCTTGTGTGAGTGCCACTAGTTGAGTTGAGTGAAAACACCCATGGGCCTTTACAGATGCGCATCTCTGTACCTTTGAACTGCACTGCACGCTTTCACACACCAAAAATCTTGGCATTAAATCATCTTTACTGCATGGTGTCATCTGGACAAAGTGTTCTTAAGGAGTGCTTGCAACGGTGTAGGTTTTCAAATAACAAACACGTGCAAGTGCAGCAGAATGCAGAATATTCACAGCACATGATCAAATGCATTTAATGCACACATTAGCAGGCAGGTGAGCCTGAAGTCTCTTGCCAATCCCTCCATGTTTAATAGCTGTTTCGAAACGAGTCACAACTGGAATTCAAAGCTCTTCTGGCATCGGGTTTATTCTCTTTCATTGAAACATAGCTCATAGCTTTATTGTTGGCGCTGCTGCTGAATGTTCCAGCAGCATTGCATGTAAACATTGCAACAGAGCTTAAGAATGTGCCCATGTGTGTGAGCAAGCCTCTGTGTCTTTGTACGTGTGTGTGGTATTTGGTTGAAAGTCAATAAAAGAAACAATATTACATAAAAAAAAGCATCAGGAGGTGGTTAAGCTCAATCATGCAAAATGCTTCACATTTTCTGAGAAAACACTGGGATTTTGATTGCCTTCTAAATAGACACATTGACTTGAATTGTGGGATCAAAGGAGTGAAAAAGCCTTAGCTTGAGTTGTCGATTAGATTAGAATCTGGAAACACATGAAAGCACTAAATAAATTCACCGAAATAGAAAGGCCTCGGATTTATGTTGAACCAAAGACTCAAAAAGGAGCAGTTGTATTCATTTTATAATAAATCCGGGAACAAATAGGTGAGGGCAGGAACCAGTGCAAATTAAGTCAAGATTGTGTTTCATTGCGAGTTTCTGTGAGTCCCTGTGTTCCACCTCCCACGGCCCACCCTGTGATACATTGCACACAGCACAGCAGGTTGCCGACTGGTGGGGGTTGTGTTGGTGAGTAATACCTCTCACAGAGGCTTTAGCACTCCCACATCTCGCTCCTCCTGAAACGACCAAATAACCAGCTAACATTTTAGCATTTTTTTTTTGTCTCTATCACGGTTTCAACTGTGACCAAGCTGCATAATCACAAATCCATCCCTTTCGCTTTTAACCCCCTCTGTTAGATCTTCCTGTGGGAGCAGAACTTGGAGCGGTTTCACATGGATTTGTTCCGCTGTCGGTGCTACCTGGCCAGTCTGCAGGGCGGCGAACCCCCCAACCCCAAACGCCTGCTGGGCTTTGCTTCGCGTCCCACCAAGCTGGCCATGGGACGACTGGGCATCTTCTCTGTCTCTTCCTTCCATGCACTGGTATTATAAAAAATGCCCATGCACCCACTCACCTTCATGCACGCACATTTTTAGTACTGGACTGACGATTCATTCCAACTGTCTCCATAACTTGCTGTAATTTTACTCCACTTAATCCAAAACTCAAATTGTGTCCCTCATCTCTCTACATGTTCCAGTAGGCATTGCGTGAGAGGTTCCCAATTGCTGACCCTCGATAAAAGCACAGCTTGTAGAGTGGGTGTGTTTATCTGGCTATTAGAGTGAGTGTCTTGTCTCCAGAAAGCAAGAATTTGTGCTTGCCTGACAAATGGGCAAACTCGCAGGCATTGCATGTAGTCTGAGGTTAAAACACAATACAACTAAAAGATGGTTACTTAGGAGCAAACAAGGAGAAAAGGGAAGGCTACGTAATGAACACCCCTATATTAGATTTGCACACTAGCAGCTACATTAAACTTTTTTTGAGAAATCCTGTACAGCTTTTCCTAAAGTAGCTTGGCCAAAAAGTGTATTTTTTTATGGTACGCCAGAATCTGCCCAAATGCAATTTATTGATTTGATTCCAAGTGCTTAAGATTGGAAAAATCGACCCAAGTCCACACTAGACTAAAAGTAGAGAAAAGTAGAAGTACTGATTCAACTTCTACAAGTACAGGCTCCGAAATGTACTCAAAGTATAGAAGTAAAATGTAACTTTTAGAACAGCTGTTGTTGTGCAAAGCTAACTGAACTTCACGTCATATTAAGATAATATAATATTAATATAAGGGAATAGGAACTTTATTACAACTTCTATTCCTGCCATTTTGAATGTATTCAGCGTGAACAACAACAAAAACAAAAAACGAGCTCTATTTGCTGTCGCCTACATGATGGATGACTTCGCCTCTACATACAGTATGACGTCTCTTGTTATGTCTTTTACGTCGTTTTCGCCTTGTTACGCGTGTCGTGTGTGACCAAGTGGTCGTCTTTTCTCTGTGTTATTGCCCCATCCATTTAATTTGAAATTGGCCTTTATGTCGGGAAGGCGCACAATAATAAAAATAACCAAATGCATTAAAACTAAAGTAACGAGCCTGTTTTGAAAATGTAAGGAGTAGAAAGTACAGATGCTTGTGTTAAAACGTAGGGAGTAAAAGTAAAAAGTTATCAGAAAAAGAAATACTCAAGTAAAGTACAGATACCTGAAAAATCTACTTAAGTACAGTAATGAAGTATTTGTACTTCATTACCCGCCTCTGTCCACAGTAACATGATGCTGTGACATGATTGGTTTCTATTTAGTTTCAGCTTCACTGTTGCATTCTTTCCATTGTTGGTTTGAACCTGAGAGTGTGTTATAAAATTAATTTAATCTACTCTACTAAACTGATTAATTTAACTCTCAAAAGGGCTGTTCTAAGCAGTGACTCCCAACTGAGGAAATTAAGTTGAAAATCAATGACATTTAACATTTAATTCTGATTTCAACTATAAACTGAAGTGTAAATCAATCTAAACAAACCTTTTTAAGAAAATGAAAACCAAACAAAATTGTCCGCAATGTAGAGAATTGCATTCATTCTTTAATCCATTCCTTGTAAGAATACCTCTATAAAGGAAGACAAATATTGTACATATCTACACACACTGTCTTCACCTCTCACATTCAGATCATTTTATCCACAAACTGTGCTGACGTTGACAGCTTCAGCCTGTGGCTACAAGCCAAGTCCTTAGCTCAGTGCTGTGAGCCGGGCTCGCGTTGTCACCTTGAGTGCTCCAAGAATGTACAGAATGAGTTGCCACCAGAGATGGAATGATAAATACGCTGCGGTGTATCATGCAGCTGTATGCCAAATATCATCCAGGAAACAAAGAGCAGAGCAGAAAGAAAGAGGTGGAAACGAAATCTCTGTAGACCACTTTCATACAAGCAGGCCATTGGATACACACACACACACACACACACACACACACACACATCAGAGGTTGATGGTGTTTTTTTGTGATTGGTGGATCAATACGAACTCTGTTACTAAGCTGCTATCCCTGAGGCACTTTCCCACAAACAGGCTTAACACTCTATGCTCTGTTGACCCCCCCCCCCCCCCTCCTTTTACTGCCTACACCCTCACTTCCTTTGTCTGTGTTTCCTTCTCTATCTCCCTTAGTCTCACCTTATTTTCTTCAACTTCATCCTTGCCTCCATCTCTGTCTTTTCCCTCATCTTTATTCACTCAATATGTTCATCACCACATCCCCGTTTCTCCCAGGTTGTATATTGTATCATTGCATTAGTCGAATACTCCTATAAAAGGGCATATTTTTGAGGAAATTCATACATTTAACTCATGTAAAATTATTATTATATATAAACTAAATGAAATGAATAAAGAATATAACTAATTAATTAAAAACAAAAACATTATCTCAACATGATCTCGACTCTTAGCTATTTTTTCTTGGTGAAAAAATGAACATCTCTAATTTTTTCTAATTTCTTTTGTTACTTTCTGCAGAAATCCCTTTTATTCACCGGGGTTATTGTTCATGGCCAAAAGAGATACTGTAACAGAATCGGCTGTTAAAAGGCCTCTTGCAAGCAGCTTCCATAAGAAGAGTCTTGAGGACACTTTGACTTATTATGTTTGATGTGTGCATCTCCTGAGCAGTGACTGGTGAGGAGAACAAGAATCACACAGCCACACAAGTACAGTATGTGCTACAGTGTGTGCACATACAGTGCGTACATACATGTGCATCAGAGTATGTAGTATCTGTGTACTATATATTGAGTCAGCGCTGCTCATGGCCCAGTAGTTCAAAGTGAATTAACCCAGAAATGCCAAAAGTGGCTTCTCTTTGAATGTGTAGTAGGTCACTGAAGGGGATGAGAGGCTGAAAGTGCTCAGTATGTGCCATTAGTATATACTGTGCAGCTGCAAATGTGTGTTTGTATGTGTAGGTTTGTTTTTCATGCCTGTGTGTGCACTCATATGTGTGACTCTTTTATTAGAGACTCATAGGACAAACACTGCTGTCAGTGTACAGCATACAGACAGTATGTAGTCTTCCAGACCTCTTACTTGAGTCCATTCATTTGAATAGCAGCATGATAATGGGGATCAGTTTGATTGCACAATAATTGATCAGTTATGTGATGCTCATGTTTTCTATAATTTTTTATTGTCACAGGTGTCAGCCCGTACAGAAAGCGGCATCAGGAAGCGGAACCAGGCCATGCCACGTACCTTCAGTAAACGCCGCAGCCGTTTCTCCTCCCTCTGGGGCCTGGACACCACCTCGAAGAGGAAGACCCCGGGGCACCCTTCAATCAACCAGGTTTATTTAGCGATGCGTCTACAACTATAAGCTTTTGATTGTGTACCTTCTTGTTGCAGATGTAATAACTGCTTGATAACTGCTCTGTATGTGATGTAACTTGATGCAGTTGTAATGCACTGGTCTCTGTGTGGTTGCAGGTGTTCGTTGATGGGATGGAGCCGGTGAGAAAGCCATTGGAACGCATGTTTGAAGACTCTGCCAGTGAGAAATCTGTAAGAGCTCAGCCATCTTTACTAAGCAAAAGTACCAACACAACACAAATGTGCCTTTATATTGAGGACCATAATAGAACTGTGTCCTCCTTGACATTTTCAGATGTATTATTTTACATTTGCCCTCTCTTAAATTTGACCAAGATGAACTCAAAACTAATGTTTGCTGTCAAAATTTAGAGGTAAGCTGAGTACTAGTAGAACTTGTCTCCATTTCCATTGTGGTCCCTGCCCATCCTGCAGTCAAAGCAAGATAACAAAACAGATATGGTGAATGTTTATATCTATACAGTAATAATCTTTCTCAGGCTAAACACTAAATTCCTCCGCTCTTTCTTAGTTTGTGCATTCATGATAGAGAACCAGTGCTCATGTAGCTGTAGGCTAATTCCTTGTCATTGTTTGTCTTTCTCATAAGCAAACATGAAAATCACTGGGGCATCTGATGAAGCTTTGTACTTGTATAATGGGTTACGGGATTCTTAAGACCCCGAGGCCAGCAACGTTGCTGGATTTTCCACCTCCTTTCACTTAACTGAGATCCTTTTGGTGCTCTGACTCTTCATTTGGGGGGTTATCTGGAGGAAACACAAAATCCCTGCACCCTTCTGCATCAATGAGCAATTCTTTGAGGTCAAGCTCCTGCTTTAATGTTTTCAGACATCCGCTTTTCTTCACAAGAGTGGAAGGAGAGATATGCAGGCCATAAAAACTTTAAAAGCTGCAGAATCTTAAATTCGGGCAACGTTACCAGATGATTCTTGAGTGCATTTGCGCTAGATAAACAACCTTTTTCATCTGCTACAACTGTTCTTTTTCCTGCACCTTATTTGCTTCACCAGACTTTGGGTGTATTACTGCTTTCCCCTTTTTCTTTACTACAGACCACGCGGCATCATAAGCCAGAAATAACACCATCATTCTTATTCTCTACATTTTTAGCACGTCCAACACTATTTTCAGATCAGTGTTGACAGATTCCCATTTCTTCCTTTCATTGCTCCAGGTAACTCCCAACTCATCATCACATCATCATAGGGTATCGACTGGAGGGTTATTTCTGTCTGCTAATCCCACCGACACAAATTTGGTCTGATATGTCCAGATTACTAGCTTTCTCATGTTTCAACAAATTATGCCGACATTTGCTACCAAAGGACTTGGCAGTTTCACAGTATCTGTGCTCTTGTGCATCTGTCTTATTGACCACAATTAACAAACAATTACATATAATGAATAATATCGTCAGGAAAAAAGGATTATCCACAGGACTTTAGGTTTCCAATAGTACCTTATCACAGCCTGGTGAATGAATTTATATGAACTGTGAGGAAAAACGTCCAATTACCCATGGGTTCTGCAAGGACAAGCATACCAGCTCCATATTTTATGAGAAGTGGTAGAAGGCAGCAGGGATGAGGGGGTGATGGGAGAGAGAAGCCTCTGTCTGAACTCCGTAGAAAACAAGCACTACAGCACTAAACCACCTCCTGACTGTGGAGGCCCCCAGTGGCACCATTGGAGATTGATTTCCTTCCACCCACGCCCAGCTTCAGCTGGCAGGGTATGGAATGACAGTAAAGCAATGCATGGGAAGTAACATTCATCAGTTGGTTGTAAGATAGGGCAGGAAGTACTGCATCAGTAGCAATCAGCATCTCCAGCAAGATTTATTCCAATTGTTCACACCTGATGGCTTTAATTCTCTTGTTTATTTTGGGGAATCCCACTGATGGCAATAAAAGGGAATGGGAGAGAGAAAGAGAGTTTACTGTTCTCCTCAGGACCCCCACCCCCCAGCAGAGGTATCCTAGACGGGCCAGGAGGGGAGCCAGATGGTGCCGAGCAGGGCTGGGGAGTTCAGGGAGTTGGGGGGAGGTACTAGTTACGACCCCGGGTCTGTTCTCTGACTGAGAAAATGTGTGTGTGTGGGTGTGTGTTTTAAAACTCTGTGTGTTTGTATTTTGTTTGTGCATGTGAACGTATGTGTGTGTTTGTGTATGCAAAAGTATGCTTTTGCACATATAGCTTGCTCCCTCTGTCTACTTCTCTGTCTCACTTTTACTTGAACCAGCACACACGCACACATAGATAGTTCATTTAAACAGGAACCACCAGGCCAGATTGTTAAAAGTCAGCAGATTGTATGGCATGAATGAAAGATGGGGAGAAGGGCGTTGATGGAATGATGTACAGATAGAAGGGAAGGGGCACCAGAAGGAGAGGCAATGATTAGTGGGGGTGGGTGGTTCAGAGGACGAGAGAGAATTGAAAGAATAAACGAGTTTGTGGATGCTGTTACCTGAAAGGATTAGATAAGGTATCAGTGACAGACAGTGTGAGGTCGGAACAGAATCTGAGTAGAGAGGCGGTCATGGCTGCCAGATTGTTGGAGGTCAGGCTGATGGGCTTAGAGGTTACAGAATATGGTTTGGACAGAGTGCGCACACACTCATGAAGATGCAAATGCACACAGGCATGTAACACATACCCATGCGGGGAGGCAATTGTATCAAGAGGCTCTCATCAACACACATGAATTAGATTTTTGTAATCAGATCTCCCGCTGCTTTTAGGCCACCACCGGTTTCCATCATATTAGTCTAATCAATCTGAGCAAATCTGGTTTCTTTTGGTAAAAAAGAAGGAAAATAATAAAGGATTAAGAGGATTGCTACATGATTTTTCCAATTTTAATCGTGGATAATAGAATAAGGTCAGATTTTTTTTCTGTATCTCATTCTTCTCACAGCAGAACCTCAACTAGAACTGATTCATTGAGCACAAAGGCTACTGAAACATGCATAAACCCCCTCTCTCTCTCTCTCTCTCTCTCTCTCTCTCTCTCTGTGTGTGGGTGTGTGTGTGTGTGTGTGTGTGTGTGTGTGTGTGTGTGTGTGTGTGTGTGTGTGTGTGTGTGTGTGT